>CM064516.1:23450752-23519438 GCA_032716605.1 Paralithodes platypus | reverse complement strand
ATATAAAACTTAGATCAGTACCCCCTGAGGTTACTAGGAAGTCCCCGTCTTCTAAAATGCGTGTCTAATCTAGTCTGTGACCTGACTACTTGTGCACCAGAGCTAGCAGTAATAAATCTAACAGGGAAGATGAATCTATAAGTAACATTGATGGTCTTCGGTATATAAACCTGTGAAATCAAAAGCCAGGGATCCGAAGATTAATACCTGAACGTTGGAAGTGGGGGACTGGGCTCCCATCCAGATCCACTTATGCTAGTGGTGTTCAATTCTATTCTATTGTCTTACACAAGTATTCTGCAGTGGTTTATATCAATAAACGTGATCAGTTTGTAACTTGCTACCATGTGTTTTTGGTGTTCTCTATTCCAATATCTCGTATTGTGCATTGCAGCCTTATATACCCAGTCAATTTAGAACTAACATTAACCTAAGTTAAACCTGTCGAAAAAACAGGGCATACCCAATTGGCGGGCAGCGGTGGTTCTTGATTAGGAATAAAAGGTTGCATTACACTGCAAGTTTGGAACAGTAGAAGCATGGCAACAATCGCGAAATTTTCAGCAATTCGCACACATTCCCAAGTATGATATACACACTTTATGATATCACCAGTTACTTAGACATAATAAAGCCAGGTATACGATGGTGGTACTTCATAATGACCACGAAAAAAAAAATCGATACCTGGGCAATTTTGCATATTATTACAGTTGGGAGAAGCCGTTTCCCAAATTGTTGATAAGCCTACCTTCAAGAAATTTTGGTCACCAAAATGGTGACACAGGATACGCCAGAGAGTACCTGGAACCAGTTTCGATCCTTCGTGCTCCGGACCTTAGATCCACTTTTGGGTTCCCCCGTCGCCCCCAAAATAATAAAAGTCGACGAGCTAAAGTATGAAGGGGATCAAATGTGACCCTCATAAAACTCTCACAGATACGTGAGGACCACGTCTAGCTATGAAGATTACGACCAACAAAATGAACTCTTTATCAACGCTTTGTGTTAAACATCCTCCCCACCCCAACATCACCGCCCATCTCGACCCGTATGGGCTTATTCGAAGAACATATGCTCTCCATCAGAGAAGAATGCCTACGCAGTGCGATGGATCCCCTATCCAACCCTACACCCCCTATCCAAGACTCCGTGCACCCTTCCAAACTGACTTCCGGTGGGGAAAGTCCAACCCCAGTGAACTTTTCCCCCACCAAACCTCCGCAAGCCCCCCCAACAAGAGGCCGTATTCTAGCTATGCCTACCCTATGGAGGACTACCACAACATATTTTCCCCATGACCCCAGAAATGGCCAGCTATCCCCCACCAACAAAATTTCCCTTGTGACAGTTTACGACTTCTCCCCCCACCAAACCCTCAGCAGCCCCCCCAACAAGCGGGATTATTCTAGCTATGCCTACCTATGTAGGCCTACCACAACATATTTTCCACATGAACCCCAGAAATGGTAAGCTATCCCCCAACCAACAAAATTTCCCTTGTGACAGTTTTCCGTCGGTTAGCTTGTGACAGTTTTCAGTCAGTAGCTCCCTCCACCCCCACCCACACATATTCACACCCTAGAAAACTTCGAAACCCAGCAATTGACGCGCCCTATCTAGTCAAACCACAACTCATTTTCCAGTGACCCCAGAAACCTTAACCTAGACCGAGATGCCACCAAGAAAAGTCCCCAAACTGTCCTTGTTACCCGGGAGATTGGGGGAGGGGACTCTAAGAGTTTCCCCCGGCGCACTGCGGAAGACTCTTAGCAGTCAGAGCAAAAATAAAAATCAAATTCTACATCGAAAAAAAAAATATTTTTTTATATTTTTTTTTTTTTTATTTTTTATTTTTTTGGCCATGGGCCATGCCAAAATATCAGTCCTCTACCTCAACCTCCTCCCCACTTCTCTCCAGAAATCTTCAGTTATCCCCCCACCTATTTTCCCTTGTATCCCTTATTCTGAGGATATTTTCGTGACAAATTGAAATCCGATTGGAGGGGGTGTCATCACTGCTAGCTAAGCGAGTGCAAGAGAGGAGGAGAGTATCGATCGACGTGTCTCGTGGCCTTGGGGGGAATTGGCCGGGGGGACAGCAGATGCACACCATAATTAACAACTTCGCGGCTATATCTCACGATGTTGACCATTCCAAACGCTGTTTCAACCGTTTCGTTGTTTCAGGTTAAACCGTTATAATAAACACATACTAGGGCATATGGGATAAATATTCATGCTCTTAAGGCACAATGATATTTTAGTGACGGAAACACCTCAAATACGGCAGCACCCGGGGGACGTTCCACCAAGAAAATACCCCCATGCGCACTTCAGGGTTAATGTCAAACAAACCCACCAACCCCAGATAACCCGCTCAACCAGACCGTGGACTGCCACCAAGAAAATTCCCAAAAAATTCGTCCTATTAAACAACCCCCAAATCTATACATCAGTCCTCTACCAATAACCCCTGTTCTACACGCTAACTTCTTCCCCCACCAAACCCGCCGCAGTCCTTTTTCCCCAACAAATCCCGTTTCCTAAATCGCTCACCTCTCACCACCCTGACCCTCCCACCACGCGCCGGTAATAAAACCCTCCCCTCATACGCGTGACGGAACCTAGGGACCCAACTATGTTCCCCCCCTTTTCCCCCCAGAAATGTACTCAGCTATTCCCCCACCAACCAAAATCTCCCTTGTGAAAGTTTTCCGTCAGTAGCTCCCTTCCACCCCCCCACAATTCACACCCCTAATAAAACTAAATTGCAAAAACCCCCACACTTGACTCACCCCCTCATTGAAAAGACAAACCCACCAAAAACCCCCAAAGATCAACCTATACTAAGCAAAACAGTCACTGCCACCGACACACTCCCCACCACTATGATCCTCCCACACGCGCCGTTAATCATCCCCCCTCACGCGTGACCCCCACCAAAGAGTGATTTCCCCCCCCCTCATGCGTTTTACCGAACAACCACTGATTCACCAGTCGGTCCCCACCAATTCATGAGCCCAGCTAAAACTAATCAAACCTCCCCCTCTTCACCGTTTAACCCCCACCCGACCCAAATTCCCCCCCCAAAGAATTCCCGCTCGACGAAATCCCACTCCCATCCCAAATTCCAAAACCACAAACACTTTTTCCACCTTGGCTAAACCCCAAAACTACTCTCTCTCTCGCCCCAAACAAACATAATCAACCTCTCAAACTTCAACCACTCCTCGAAATCCCATCCATGTCTTCTTCCGGAAATAAAATCCCCCAGTCCTAAATTCAACCCCCCTCTCAAACCACAACCCTGCCTGCCCAGACCCCCCCCACCATCTCCCTATCACAAATCCCCACACACCAAAACCTCCAAACCACCCGATCATAGTAAACTATCACACCTTCAGCCTTACTCACCCTTCCCCAAACCCCACTCCACAGACACACAACTCTCTACACAATTAACCTCCCAGCACCAAACACCTCTTCCGCAACAACAACCCCGACTCGACCTGGCCGTTTCATCTTTTAAAAAGACCCACCCTATCACTACCCGACCCCGGGACCGGAAACCACTTAGACCCCCCCCTCCAAAACTGGCCCCGGGCCAGCTCGACCCCCCCAGGACCCCCATTCCTAACGGACAAGAACTAAAACGGTATATCCACCCCGCCCTTGCCAAAGTGAAAAGTGAACCACCACCACATATTACCAGACCGTTCACCCAGACTAACGGCGGACCCATAAATACCCCCCCCCACCATGATGATGATGAGGGATATATATTGCTACTAAAATTGTTTCGAATGTTTTCAATTCCTAAGCGAATTGGGCATGATTCTATACATTTACATGTTTTCCATATACTGTATTATATTATTTTTTTTCCTTAGTCATACTACTTTTCTTGTTACCTACACTTTTGACTATCTTGTAAATTTGCTTTTATTACATTGTTAAACACTTTACCTCTGCTTAATTTCCTGTGTTCTTAATTATCTGTTCCTTTTATTAAATTTACATGTTTTACTTCCATATACTGGAATATAGGTATTTTTTTTTCCCTTAGTCATAATACTTTTCTGTTAATCTACACTTTTCTGACTATCTTTTAAATTTGCTTATTATACATTTGTTAAAACACTTTACCTCTTCTTAATTTCACTGTTGTTGTCTTAATTATCTGTCCTTTCTTTAAATTTACATGTTTTCCATTATATACTGTATATAGTAATTTTTTTTACCCTTAGTCATAATACTTTTTCTTGTTATTAATCTACACTTTTCTGGGACCTATCTTTTAACATGTGCTTTATACATTGTTAAACACTTTACCTCTTCTTAATTTCCTGTGTTCTTAAATTATCTTGCCCCTTTCTTAAATTTACATGTTTTCCATATCGACTGTATATATTATTTTTTTCCCCTTAGTTCATACTACTTTTCTTGTTCAACCTACACTTTTCTGACCTATACTTCTTTTTACTTCACCCTTGAGGATCGAGGACGAGCCTATAATGAAGGAGAGGGAAGTAAAATGCCCCAGAAGGAGAAGCCCACCACAGAAGCCAAGAACGAACACCACACAGAAACTCCAAAGGAAAGGTCCACAGAACGAAAGGACCAGCTGACCGAGCCAGCCCTTTCAGACACTCCAATCCCCAGGGCTAACCATCTCCAGGTCGCACTCATTTACCTTTTCTAACACTGACCATTTTCCACACCTCACGTACACTAAACCCCTCGTGTCCTACACTTCTAACTACAAAGATGATGAACAGGAATAAATTCATATTAAAAACACCCATGCCTGTCCCGACGTTGAGCCAATGCCAACACATCAGACAGCCATAATTATATCTATGTATGTTCTTTGCATCCGAGAAGTAGATGTTATATATCTTAGAAGTTAAAACACCCACGCTGTCCCTAGACCTCGTATATCATTTTCCATGACGAGTATAGATATATGTAAACCCGTGCCCAGTCGCCCCTTGCACTGTTCCTCTAGTAACTAAGTATTAATATTAACATTCCCTAACATCTTGTCTTGCCAGACTAAGCTTCTGAAGACCCATCGCCCCATAAATCTATGTATGCAATCCTTAGGTTTAGTATTTTTATCCGCCATTGTGTTCACCTTTTTCCATTTACTTTCCACAATTGTCATACGTCTTCCCCTTGCCTCCTTCGTATCCACAGCCCACACTACGCCAATTTATTTCGTGTCTTACACCTCTTACCCCAACCAGAGATTGTATAAGATAACCTGGTTACCAGTATCTGTCATAAGTACCCCGAAACAATAACTAAGTACCCCTACGAACTGCCGCTGTGGGTGGTATTTTATATTTAATAGGAAACGCAGTTCCCAGGGCCAACTAATAGTATCCATAACCCTCTGACTGATCACATAACTCTATCTTTTCCAGACTCATATACCACCCCATAGTTGCATTCCCCGGTAGCATTTGGCTAACATATTCTACTCTGCCTTTTCAAACTTCCATATCAATTGTAGCCTAATGCCACCCCCACGCCCAGGGACCTTAGGGGCAAAATTTCCCTGTAGCCCTTGAACTCCCCCCCCCCCCCCCCTCTCATTAAGACACCCGCGCTTCTCGACTCTTGTCCGACCTAGCCTCTCTCTCATACCTCTTGAAGTTCCTTGAATTGTCCGTTACTAACGCTCTCCAACCTTTTATATATATACTCCTATCCAGCCTACCTTCACTTCGTAGGCCAGAACAACATTAGAATTTTACTAGACCCTTGGCATGCCATCTATTCTCTTACAACACATTCACACCCTGCACCCAATGGTCGTCGGTGTGAGGCTAACCGCCCCGCCAGTAACTAACTTCTATTGTCATACTTCCAGATAAATGTGGCAGAGTTAGCAACCCAGTCTCCACCATATCCAGCAAACCCTACAATTAACAACCAGCCGAGTAAAACCAGCTAGCTAAGGCACCTTCGGTTTTGGTATTAAAGACACTCACATCTGTCTCATACACAGAGGGTTATTACAAACACTGGTGATATGGCAAGCCCCTAGCCACAGCCGCCGGATGACTATATCAGAGAGAGGGCGCCCAGCTCCCCCTTTTTTGCCCACCCGAGGAGGGAGACCCCCACCCCCGCGGAGGTATACCTGCCCCCTGTTTTGACTTTCGAGTCATTGCCAGGTAGCACAGGAATTCTTCCTATCAATGAACTAACCATGAATGACTAACACCTTTACTAACCTCTATTACCTCACAATAAACCATTTACCTTTCTTGCATGCTCTGATCACTAAATTAGCACCTCAGCTATACCATAGAATGAAGATTGAACAATCTAGAGAGACGCTCCTATCACAGCTGTCCCCATCCTCCTCGCAAAGTAGATCCAGTCTCTCTCCCCTAAATACGTCCAGTATAGCCAAAATAGTACCTCTTACTAAGGCTCAGTTATATGAAAATATAAAGGCTTCCTATCGCCCTGTGCCACAACAGTAAATACCATCTTACCTAGTCCCCATATCTATTGAGAGCTCAATTAAGTCCATAAGACTCGAGATCCCTACTGTCTGCAGGGTCCAGAACCGAGCCTATAAATCTAACTCCCGCCCCCAGTCAAATCAGTTGAAAGCTAGACACCAACCAGGGGTCACTACCCTGCAGTTAATTTCTAGCTCTGCCCTTGTGTTGTTCCGGAGTGAGATCCCAGAACCGGCAGACTCCGTGGCAGATTTGGATAGAAGGACCTGCCCACGTATTGAAGAACTTCACACATATGGCCCCCCTGGACGGCCGCGGAACCAGTCGTTAGCCCCCAACATCATGGACGCAAGATAACCAGGACCAGACCCATCAGATACTACCCCAAGATTCCCTTTAGCAGTACTACATATTACTGTGCTGTTTTAGATTCACTAATTAATATTTCTACGAAGTGGCTAAGACCTGGCCCAGTGTAATTCATACTTAACCATTTCATTTGGGACGTACTAAGCGATCAGTGCTCTTTAATTAACAGGCGACCTTGACTCTCGTAATTACTTTATTCAGATATTAAAACTCTAGTGATATCTAACGTTCGCCCACTGATTTGCGTTCTATGTATTTCTGAAACAAGGATATAAAACTTAGATCAGTACCCCTGAGGTTACTAGAATTCCCGTGCTCTAAAAATGCGTGTCTAATCTAGTCTGTGAACTACTACTTGTGCACCAGAGCTACCAGTAATAAATCTAACAGTGAATATGAATCTATAAGTAACATTGATGGTCTTCGGTATATAAACCTGTGAAATCAAAGCCAGTGATCAGAAGATTAATACCTGAACGTTGGAAGTGGGAGACTAGGCTCCATCCAGATCCACTTATGCTAGTGTTGTTCAATTCTATTATATTGTCTTACACAAGTATTCTGCAGTGGTATATCAATAAACGTGATCATGTAACTTGCTACCATGTGTTTCTTTGTGTTCTCTATTCCTCATATCTTGTATTGTGCATGCAGCCTTATATACCCAGTCAATTTAGAACTCACATTACCCAAGTTAAACCTGTAGAAAAACAGGGCATAACACTTTTGTTTTGTTTTAAGAACGTCAACAAACGCTTCGTATATTTGGGGTTCTTAGTTACACATTAGAACATATTTATAGTTTGCACACTCTTATATGTATAAACACTTACTTGTTAAAGAGGAAATACACAAAAGCCCAATTTAGAATGATCGTGAATATCTTTATGTTGGCGTATGTTTGGGCTAATTTTAAGACTACATTTAGATTGATAGAATTTTTTAACACTTGCCAATGAAATATGATGACTTGCTTACAGATATATACTTAAAGCCCGAATCGGCTTGACTTTAACAGTTGTTTACTTACTCAACCCTGTGGAGGAGCAGGGTTGAGTTGGCTTGATATTGGACACCCTTTTATGGCATTTGGGAGCCGTGGTGGTCCAGTGGTGAGCACGCTCACGTGTGAATCTGCAAGACCCGGGATCGAATCCCTGCCACGGCGGACATTTAGTGGGTGTGGTAGTACGTCCTAGCATGTTTCACATGCTCGCACCCAGTCAGGGGACATCCTGACGACGTATACAGACTAAACACACATAACAAAGCCACTCCAACAGCTTCCTCTCTCTCCAACACCCCTTCTCCCCTCTCAACACTCTTCTCTGAGCTAGTGCCGATACAAATGGCCAGTCCTGTATAGAATCGTGAGGTTCAGAGTCGTAAAGATTCCAGGACGAGCTCCATAGAAAATGAAATGAATGAATGAATGGTGTGTAATACGACACCATTTCCAGTCTATCGGAGATAGTGATGGTAAAGGAAAATGCGGTATAAGTAAACAACTGGGTTAAAGTCAAGCCGATTCGGGCTTTAAGTATATATCTGTAAGCAAGTCATCATATTTCATTGGCGAGTGTTAAAAAATTCTATCAATCTAAATGTAGTCTTAAATTAGCCCAAACATACGCCAAAATAAAGATATTCACGATCATTCTAAATTGGGCTTTTGTGTATTTCCTCTTTAGCAAGTAAGTGTTTATACTTATAAGAGTGTGCAAACTATAAATATGTTCTAATGTATAACTAGGAACCCCAAATATACGAAGCGTTTGTTGACGTTCTTAAAACAAAACAAAAGAACAACAGCTTGCGTACGCTTATACGATATCGGGAAAGTAATCCTTCTTTATTAAACCCTCTAAGTAGCATATTATCATTTATTATGTAAATGTTTGTTAAAATAATGGAACTGAAATTGTGTACTTCGACTTCCAAACCAATCTGATGATCTCTGAACTATGAAATAATTGTAATAGTTTTGAAATCTGACCTTGTTCATTATAACGGAATGAAGGTTCTTGGTACGATGTTGCCAATGTAGCTGCTACCGCTAAATCCAGCGAATCACTTACATCACTTCCATCTAGCGACATCAAGATGTGATGAATTCTAGCGATATTCAAGTTAGTTTCCCTATTTTAAGGAATTGGAGAGATATTTCGATTGTTAAAGATTATTCTAGATACTTCAACATATGTTTTCTAGTGACATACAAGTTTTTAGTGTCTGGTGACTATCTAGCGATTTGTCAATGCTATTCTAGCATAGCCTACATTGTGATTTAGTTTATCTTGCATTTTATTCTAAATTTTCCCTATTTCTCCAGAAGATTTCCTACATGGTATAGTGTATTGTTCTAGTGATAATTAAATATTATATAGGGCTATTTTAAGTTGGCTGATGAATATAAAGCAGTAATATGCTGGGACGATGAGAACACTGTATGTAAACATGTCTCGGATATCACTGATCATTTTTGGCATTTTCTGCCAAAAGCCCAATGGCTTATCAGTGGTGGTAACACAAAATGCAGCTTATATGTATTTTAGGCCAATAAGACACTATAATTTAATAGCCTAACATGCTTTAGGCCTAATTACTTATGGACATTACAGGATAAATATCCTAGCAGTTGTTTATATGTAAAGAACGGTCATTGTTGTTTTGAGCGTCAAACGAAAACGCTGGTATAAACGTAACCATGGCAACCACCCAGTTTGTTTATGTAGTGCGGAAGAGGCTTCGAAATCGTTCAATAGGCCCCAATTCACGCTACGGAAACTGTAGCGTCTGAAGTCTCTCTCTTGAACGCGCCCCTGATTTTGGCTATATGTGTTAGAACATATACTAAACAAGGGAAAGTAAGCCTATCTCAAATAAAAATGCATACATCGCTATGTATGAAAACAAAAATATGGTTACTAATAAATATTAATATGTATTTATGTATGTAGTCGATTATGTAGTATGTCGAGTATGTAGTCGATTCCGAATCAATAAGGGAGTTTGAGAGTAATCTTGATAAAGCATGGGGAAGACAAGATTTGAAGTTTGATTATAAAACAAAAATACAGAATAGTAAAAAAGTTGCGTCTGCTACCGCCGCCGCCAACACCGTGAACGACCGCAGAAGTGCAAGTACTGGTACTGAGCTGGATACACAGGCCTAGTTTGCCTTTTTCCAGAGGATCTACTGTAAGAAACTGTAAGAAAATGTATGATCCCGAACATTCACCCAAAGTTCGTAGATTTGCTTAAATATTCAAGTTATTATATCCACTGATTGGCAACTACACCAGTATTGCCAGCTAATTCTGCGAGCCCCAGAGCGAGGGTGGGTCAGCTGGAACTTTCACCATTTGTACAGTACAAGGCGACTTTAAATGAAGCAATTTTTTCATACCTTGCTTTGCTAGGATTCATTTTTGTTTCTAGCTTACAGCTTACTAATGAACCATAGCAGCTTTTAAGTTAATTTTGTTCCCTCCTTTATGAAAAATGTAAGTGAAATACAGAACAAGGAGGAAAAAAGTAGGCTTGCTTGAACTGTACTAGGTCAGACAAGAAGGGAGTCTGAGGGACAGCTGACCAGAACGTTACATTCATATGGAATAATACTGTAGGCCTACATTAGAAAAACGGTATCAGGTGATGATGATGCATGATGAAGATAGTAAACAAGTATAACTAATAACTATGGAGAAGTGTCTTTGTTAACAGAAAGTTTATACAAAATATAGTTTTAACCCTTTCAGTATTCGAGGAAGCTTTTTTCACCTAATTCTGGCTAAAGATTTTACTCAGGTTTGTAAGCCCCTCTAGGAGTCAAAGGGACAAAACTATCTAAACAAAACTCTGACTTCACATTTACATCCCAACCTGGATACGATCTTCTACTAATAGCCAGAATTTAAGGAAGAAACATGTCCTCGACTCTTAAAAGAGCTAAATGTTATATTTTCTCCACTCCTCCAGGGCTCATTGATTCTTTGGGTGTGAAAATAGTGCTGCGGAGAAGTGAATACAACAATCGGATCCAATATACACAAAGCGAAGAGCCCTCCAATTTACAACACTTCAACCAAGTAAATTTTATCTAAGATTATAAACTTTGTTATATTTTTGTTTTATATAATGCATGCCGTCTCTGTAGATCTATTTAAAAATATTTTAATAACTTTTCCTGAGAAAGTGGATAAACTGTATTGCCATTTATTATATTAAATTTATATCAACAACCTTAACTTCACATTTATAAGTTATATTTAACATTTCAGCTTATTATGACTAAAATGGAACTGGAAAACTTCACTTCCACACGTCAAATGGTGAGTTGTTTCGTTTTTCAAATAATTTATCATAACATAAATATTCATTAACCCGAGAACGGCATGCCATTGATTTTTAAAAGTGCGCACCAAGTGAGCATATTTTGCTTCATTCCTGCCTAAAATCGTCATTATCCAATAAATATTGTTATTACTTATTCATATGCGCCTATTTTACGTTTAATATGAAGATATTAACATGTAACACCAATAAAACAAGTGGGAATAGTATTTGGGGGGTGAAAAAGACTAATTATTGCCGACCCTCCAGTCATGAGGTGAGAGGCGCGCGGGACATACATCCTACCTCTTCAAGACCTGAAGGCAGACTGATCTCTCTCTCTCTCTCGCTGTCTTTCTCTTCCCACGCTCTCTCTATGCGGCTGTGATGACCTTGAAACCGGGTATGCGATATTGGTGCGATAAATAAACCGATAAACAAGGGAATAAGAGGAGAAATAGGTGGGGGGGGGGGGGATACATGTGGAGGAGTGATAGGAGGTATGGAGGGGAATTATCTCACTTAATCACATATTCCTTTGTTTTGAGTGACTTTGAGGTCTTTTAAAACACTTTTTTTTAGGCCTTGGATCTTAAAGAGTCCTGTTGCCTTCGCCCAGTAAAACCTCTTAACCCGGGAACTGCGGGGAGACTCTTAAGAGTTCCCCCGGCGGACTGCGGGAAGACTCTTAAGAGTCAGAGAAAAAAAAATCAACTTAAAACATCGATTTTTTTTTTTTTTTTTTTTGGCCAAATCTCAGTCCTCTACCTCCCCTCCTTCCCCACTTTCCTCCCCTCCTTCAGTTATCACCTATTTTCCCTGTTATTCCCTTATTCTGAGGTATATTTTCGTGCTAACATTAGCGAGTTGCAAGCAGGGCGTTGTCATCACTGATAGAAAGCGAGTGCAAGAGAGAGAGAGAGAGAGAGTATCGATCGACTGTGTCTCAGTGGCCTTGGGGGAAATTGGCGGGAAAGCAGGTTGCCTCACCCATACATTCTATAACTCGCAGCCTATATCTCCGATTTTGACCATCCAAACGCTGTTTTCACTCATTTTATTGTTGTTTCAGGTTAATACCTTTATAATCAACCCATAATAGGCGCGTATGGATAAGTATTAATACTATTTATGGTAAAATGAATATTTTAGTGATGGAAACACCTCAAATACGTCAGCACAGGGGGACGTTTCTAATTACCCCCATGCGCACTTCTTAGGTTAAGAGTCTCCTCACCATTCTCGGGTTAAGAGTTTATATTGGTGATATTTTCAACGATTAATTCTATAATTTAAATAACCATATCTACATTCGTTTGTAGAGATACTCTGTCAATAATTATGGGCATGTAAAGCATATACAAAGTGTTAAATATAATCTACTCTTTTAATAGTATATTGGCAGTAATAACCCATCTATAAAGATAGGAAAGTAATAAATCACTATCACTATACCTTCACTTATCTTATATACCCTTTTCATAACCTAGATTAGTTTACAGTGTACTGATCTTTCTTATTAATTTATCTATTCATTTTTTAGCTTCCTCGCTAGACCTCCATTAAGTTTAGAAAAGCAACCCCTAGACCCCTTTCAAGATAAAGTTTTACAGTTTTTTGGTAGAAATATGTCCCGGCCGAAGGCCGCTTCCTCCGCTCGCTAGGACAAAATCGACATCTAAATGGCGCCAAAGGTCTTAATAGATTACTTTACAGTGTAGGCCTACCGATCTTTCTTTCCATAACCGGTATTACAGTGGGTATTACTGGCAGTGCTTTTATTTCCACTTTACTCTATACCATGGCCCGGACACTCAGAATATTTACAAAGCCCTATCTCCCTCTGGTTGCCCTAAGGGCCTAACTCAATGCCGACACCATCATTATTCTAGTGCCAATAACACTCAAAAACTAATGTCACAACTGGGTATTATAGTTATGATCGTCAAGTTTTCCTGGGTATGAGGAAGATATGACGTTGTGGCAAGGAATATCTATCTATCTATCTATCTATTGCCTGACGCCGTGATCCCCGAAGGGGTGGCCCCGAACGAACTGCCCCGATGCACCTCTGTTCCCAGTCAGTCGATGCCCCTCCTCCCAACCAGCACCGCCTTCATCCATATACAGTACTTCTTCACTCCATCCTTCCACCTCTCTTTCAGTTTACCTCTCCTTCTCTGTCCTTCCACCTCACTCTCGTACACCCTCTTGGTCATTCTCTCGCTTTCCATACGTTTCATATGGCCGAACCATCTCAAGGTGTTCCTTTTCACACTTTCCAGCACATCTACCTCCACACCACACCTCCTTCTTACTTCCTCATTCGTCTGTCTATCCCTCCATGTAACTCCGCACGCACTTCTCAAGTAACTCATTTCCACCCCTTCACACTTTCCAGCACATCTACCTCCACACCACACCTCCTTTTTACTTCCTCATTCGTCTGTCTATCCCTCCATGTAACTCCGCACGCACTTCTCAAGTAACTCATATCCACCCCTCTCACTCTTGGTCTGAGTCTCTTCTCCAACGTCCATGCTTCGCTTCCGTAAGTCAGTGTCGGGATTACCACACTGTCATGCAAGGACTTCTTCACTTCCATACTGACCACCCTATTTCTTGTTACTGCTTTCAGCGTTCCTACAACCCTCTTCCCCTATTACACCCTCTCCCGCACTTCTTCATCCATAGTCCCATCTTTACTCAACACACTGCCCAGATACTTAAATGAGCTGACAATCTCCATAGCCTGACCATTCAACTTCACCTCACACTCTGTGGCTTCACCCCTTTTGAAGACCATAACAGTGCTCTTCCCCGCATTTACCTTCAGATTCCATTTTTCGCACACTGTTCCAAACATATTTACCAGACCCTGCAACTCCCATTCATTATCGCTCATCAGAACTGTATCATCAGCAAACAGCAGTACAGGTAGCTTCCACTCATTTCCCTCCCTTATCAGCGATACACCAACATCCAATGCTCTTCCTTGTATTTCTTTCATGATTCTATCCATATATACAGTAAACAACCACGGGGACATCACACACTCCTGTTTCAACCCAACTTTCAGATCAAAGAACTCGCTCTGCTCATTCTCCACACGTACTGCCGCCTTTGCACCCTCATACATGCTCTTCACTGCTTTCAGCAACTTGCCATCTACTACGTATATTCTAAGTACTTTCCACATACCTTCTCTAACCACTCTGTCATAGGTCTTTTCCAAGTCCATGAAGGCAACATGCAGCTTTTGGTGCTTCTTCAGATATTTCTCCACAACACATTTTAGGGTAAAAATATGATCTATACATCTTCTTCCCTTCCTAAACCCGCCCTGCTTGTCACCTATCCATTTCTCCGTTCTCGCTCTAACTCTCTCAATCGCTACCCTACTGTACACCTTCCCTACTACGCAAGGAATATATAGCTGTTAATTATTGACTGGTTTGTTATGTCTCTGAATCGCTTTAAGAGGAGGTATTTAGTTTGCTGCCTAGAAATGCATCAAGATTTAAAAAAAAAAAAAAAAAAAAAAAAAAAAAAATCAAAGATAAATTTGTACATTTTTCGGTAGAAACATTTCCTGTCAAAGGTCAATTGCTCCTAAATGAGGGACCGGAAAATACGTCTTCTGCTAAGTTCCCACCCTTTCAAATTCACCCTATGCAAATCTGTTGCCATCCAGTGAGTCGAAATCTATAAATCGCAGTCATCAAAATATCACTCATTTCTATAGTCATTAATGTTACAGACATATTACCGTACTCTCAAATTATATTCAGTACATTGTCCAATATACAAAGTATTTATGATAAATAAATAAGATTTTATTAGGCCTACACAAACATACGGTATGGCAAGAATCCGAAAAGTAGTCCTGTTAATATTTCGATAGATAGGTATCCATGTCCTAAAAATGATATGTATAAACACTTAAAATTAACGTATACTACATACCAAATAATCAGCATAAGCCAATTGTACATGAAATAAAAGCATAAAGGTATACTAGTTAATGGAAACTGGTGCATATGCGCGGAATTTATTAATTAGCTTCATCCCTCGCATGATCAAAATTGGTCACTTGCCCTATAAAGGGTTTATAAGCTGTTGAAGAAAAGAGCGCTTGTGTAATACTGGCTTTATTTCCTAAGGTGTATGGCCACTTGCCTCCCACTGTGGTACCGCTCTCTGCCAGGGTGACCTACAACAAGACCTGGAACAACCTGACCTTCCCTGTGATGACCTGCCTATCGTTGGGTCGCCAGGGTAACGTAATGGGGGAGTATGCCACCTTGTATGCCCTCCATAGACACTACGGCACCAGTGTCCTTATGCAGACACGCATGAAGAGACATTTACGCTATATATTTCCGTACCTCTCTATACCTGATATTAAAGGTTAGTGGTATTGCTGTCAGTGCTGAAAACATGGGGGGGGGGGGGTGAATTGAAACATTAAATTATATTTTTAATGGTGGAGAAAGCTCAAGGCCTCAACCTCAATAGAGGTAGTATCACACTGTTCATACATGAACAGCACAACACCTCATCCAGTAAACTGGGGCAAACATTTGCAGCACTGCTTATATAACACATTCCCTATAGCTTTTTCTCTTTGATCTACCTTCATTTTACCATATATAGCCTAAAGTAGGCAAGGGAATGTGTGTAGACAGAGTAGGAATGAGGTTTTGCCTTACAATTACACACCTACTACTGAATACTCAACATATTGGTCCACTGATATCGAATAACTGACTTTGTGAATGCCACGCTATTCATATATAAACATGTCAACATTATATCTCTTGCAGCTGACTACATGTTATATTAGCTTATACAATAAATAAGAATATGTATAACTGGTTGCTATGGCACCAACATTATCACCCAGCAAGCGCGATAGGCCTCACGGAAGGGTCACCATAGCGAACACGATAGGCCTCACGGAAGCAAGACCATACAAAAAATCCTTCCAAAACACCCCAGGGGCTCTCAAAACAATGGAATATGTCATTAGGTGAGATAATTCCCCTCTAGTATTCCTATACCACTCATCCATATGTTTCTCACCACTCCCTTCCCCACCTTATTTCGCCCTCCTCAATTATCACTTATTTGTCCTCTTATTTTCATCATTTATCGGTTATTTGTCTCTCCCAAGGTAATGTAGCACAAGTGGGTTGCATAAGAGTCGTTATATAACACTGAGAGACCTCCCGATTAGTTCAGTTGAGTCACAGAGAGAGAGAGAGAGAGCAGGGTGATTACCATGCACTCCTCTCTCCCCTTTACCCTTAAACAGGGGAACTATTATGCCTGTCATTAGGTGCACTTCTCTTCACCCATGCTAGTTTACACATTTTCCATACCCATCCAATCACTATCTCACCAACATACCTCAGCATATTTCCCGCACACTCCATCTATTCCTGATGCTTTCATCTTTCAATCTTTTCAAGGCCTCACACACTTATGACTTCCTGATCCCCACCTCCTCCTCCACTATTTCTCTTCTTGTTTCTCCTATACACCACCCAACTATGTTTGCTGGCATTCATTGCTTACGTTCAACAATTCGTTGAAGTGCTCCCTCCATCTCTCGACACTCTCTTGCTTCTCGGCTAACACTCGTTCATTCTTATCTTTCACACCCTCCCTTACTTCTTGACCTCTTTCCAGAACAGATTCTTACACTCCCTCCACTGTACACTTAAATTCCTTCCAAATTCCTCATATACTCTTCTTACTTTCCTTCACTACTCTCTTCCCCACTCTCTTTTCTCCAAGGACCGTTCCCTTTCCTGTCTCTCCTAATATTCATTCCCTCTACTACCCAACCACTCTATATGCTTTCTTCTTATCTTCAACAGCTAGTTTTACCTCTTCAGTCCACCATGCTGTACCCTTCACTCCCCTCCCTCTCCTCCTTACTCCACATAGCCTACCTCCTCACATGATACACATATCTTCCTTAACCCTTCTTTGGCGGCACCGGCTATAGTCGGACAAGAGAACCAAGGACTATGTGGCGGGGCCCGGCTATAGTCGCATGCAATTTTGAGCACATTATCGGCTCTGAGAGAGAGACGAGCCATGGGAGGAGCGTAGGTCGGCTCTGACCGTTCGGCACGGCTCTCGCGCCAGCACTGGGCCCTACTCCACACACACCCACACTCACTGCCTCGCTACACAGGGAATTATGTAAGGAAATTACCGTATTTTAGGGATTTTGCACTCGTCTTGCACGATCGTTGCAAGAGAACGCGTGGCCGTAGAAGGATGGTTCTGGTGTCATTGGAAATCTCAATTATCGCCCTTTCAGGGACACATTATAGGTTTGACTCCTGTAAGGAGATAAAGAAAACCTAATATTTAGTAGTGGCCCCGTAATCATTGACGAACATGCCTATTACATAAGGCATCCTCTTCAAACACTAATCCGCCGTAGTTTGAATCTACCGCGCAGAGCATTTAAAATCTGAGGAGCCTTCATCATGAGCGCACGCGACCTCACTCATGGCTTCAGTCATTATGAATTGGATTCTCACTACGAAAAAAATTTGTAAAAAAGAAAAAAGAAAAAGAAAATAAGAATAACTATCCAATAAGCTTTCCATCATATCGTAGATGTACTTGTGTGGATCTTTGACCAGACGCTGATTCAGGCGTCATTCTTCCTTCACTGACATATCAAGTAAACCAAAATCCTTAATACATCAACGAATGGGAAGGGGATGGTCGGGAGGGCCCCAGTCGTCAATGATTACGGGGCCACTACTAAATATTAGGTTTTCTTTATCTCCTTACAGGAGTCAAACCTATAATTTATTAGTGGCCCCTCCATCATTGACGAACATGCCTGATTTCTAGGACTGGAGGGGGACATTCGTAATCATATCATAACTCTAGAAAAGCAGATAATCAAACAACCACATAGTATTCTTACTTTTGTAAAAAAGAGATATTCGGGTGCATAAACTTTATACAGCCTAAATCTTCAAAAAGGGGTACAAGCAGGAGCGTGCTTCAAAGAAGCCTGCTTGAAAAAGGGTTAACTCTGAGACTCTGTGCACAGATCTGCTAGTTAAGAAGGCACCCCACTTAAAGTAAGTGGTGAAAACTAAAAACTTATAAGTTTACATGTGCACATATAAACCCCATTAACTAGTGGATATATTCCTAAAAATATAACCAAACATAAATGAATTCTTGTACATTCGTAGAAGTACTGAACTCGTGTACTTATGCAGAAGTAATTACTGCAAAAGTAAAAGTCGTAGTTGCCACTACCGAGATTTCTCAAAAATGTATTGCTTCACAGCCAAAGCTACTTACAACAAGAATTGTCGTAACACTACTATTGGCTTTTAGCACAATTTCCTGCAATGAATACTACAGAGAAATTTTATAATACAATGCCTACAACCAGTATCACAGCTCGTATGTTCCGAACACATACTCCGGAGGGGTCTAGGGTGTCCTATGTCACACTGACTGCACCCTCCCCCCCCCCCCCCTTTTTCTTGAAATTAAACAAAACGTGACTAAAAGGGCCACCTAGACCCTCTGCCGTAAAGCTATACATGGCAAGGAAGGGTTGTCCAAAGCTACTGAAAGATATCGAGGCAAAAACTCCTGATTAGAGGCCCACAACTGTGTGGACGTAATAACTTTCACCGAAAGATTATTAAGGAAACGTAAAGAGGCTGTCCCCTTGCGTAAATCGTGGGTCTTACCCACAACGCCGGGATGCTTCTCTTTAAAGTCCTCGACCAAGAGAGAAGCCAGTGTACGCTCCATCAAGCGTTCAACCGGACTTGCGACCCATAAAGCACCCTGGTGATTTAGAGGTGCCACTCTTAAATATTTGGTTAGAGCTTGCACTGGGCAAAAAAGATGGTGCACCTTTCCCCTGTTTAACGCCGGCACCGTGAACTCTGAAAACATGTGTTCACTGTGCTCAATCTCGGCTATGAATCCTGGGGAAGGTGCAATGTGAATACACTCATGAAGCCTATCAAACCTGAGGCAATTAGGTGCGTTGCTCATCGCCGCCAGCTCAGATACTCTGTTCCCGGTAGCCAAAGCCATAAGGAATACTGCCCTTTTGTAAAATCTGCAGTCTTTGGTACATACGGGAACGAGAATAACGACGATGCTTTGTCCAGAGACCATGTAGGCCTGAGCTGACGGGGAGGTGGGCGGAGTTTAAAACCTGCCCACATAAATAACTTTCAGATAAATGTTTCTGCATGAACAGATAAATTAAATAATAAACAACCAACGCCACCGAGGGCACAGTTTGTTTTGTTCTAAGAATCCGAGACGTAAAAGCTTTCCAATGCGATTGAAACTGTC
Source organism: Paralithodes platypus (assembly GCA_032716605.1). Lineage (NCBI taxonomy): Eukaryota > Metazoa > Arthropoda > Malacostraca > Decapoda > Lithodidae > Paralithodes > Paralithodes platypus. The sequence goes on along the minus strand of CM064516.1, from coordinate 23,499,876 downwards.
GCTTTGTAGACTGGGTATATTGATTCGTGAATATCTTGGTCACGTCGCTACCATAAGGTGCTAGCCACTTGGCCTCCTGAATGTCCAAAATGAACAAGTCCGCGAGGTTTCTAGGTTGCCAATTGTGTTCTAAGTGGAACAACCCGACCAGGAGGGACACTGGGTGCGGGCACCACGTGTTCAAATGCCGGTACCACACTGCGCCGGCCACAGGGGCGCGATTAGCGAGACTACGCCTCGCTAATCCTGTAGTTTGTTGACTACGTGGCACATTAGAGACGCGTCTGGCGGCGGAAAAGAGATAAATGGAACTCAACCTGTTCTCGTCCGTCATCAGAGCGTCAGGTCCGCCCGCCGGCGTTATCGTCCGGCGGGTGAGGTACGACTGTGAGTATCGCCATACACCTTGGTTGTGGCTGTCCCTCGCTTGCGAGCTCGGTATACTCCCTGAACGGGGAGCCCTCGTCCGAGTCCCGTAAAGGTTTATGATAATAAAAAGCTCCCATAGCTCATTAACACATTGAAAGCAGAGCTGGTGAGCAAAATCATAAAGTATACTAATTAATTTAATTGATATTTAATCGTATTAAAATAAATTACTATAAATAAACACAATATTATCATAATATAATCATAGAAAATATATATGTTTATAATGATTCAGCTATTAAATTATTTCATTAACAAATAAAAATAAGATAGGGCTACCTGAGCTTAACGGTGTTGAACATACAGCCATGAGAGGTTCAAGTGCCGACACGACAGAGACTGGGGGAAAACTACCCCGCCCCCGGGAACTACCTGGTCACCTGGTGCAACACCGGTAATCCGCCCTGGAAAGAGAATTTTCCGGCGATTAAAGCTCATAGGGTTACACCCAAAAAACGGTACAAAATATGTGCCTCAAAACCGCCGGTCAACGAACCGTAGCACTCCACCACTACTTTTCGTTGTCCTTTAGTATCATATTAAAGATTTCAGCATATCTTTACCTGTCCAGAAGAGTTAAGCATATCTTCTGAATCCTCATAAAGATGAAGCATATCTTTATTAAAGATGAAGTCTTTCAAGTACCCCTTTACACTTGAAACACTAGTAAGATTCCGGCATCTTTTTATCCCTTAAAAAGTCGAAGCCTATCTTAATCTCTAATCTGGCGTCACCCAGAAGCCCTCATAGATCGCCGTCTTGAAGGCCGTGATACCCTATTGTATCAATCAATTGTTTGGCAAATTATCGCGAATTGCAAATCAGTTAATATAACCACCCAAAGGTACAACCGCCGGGTTTTATATGCAATGTCAAACCAATTGTACCTGCCCCAGACCTCTTTGTAAAAAGGGCGCCGGGAGGGAAAGACTAAACAAACAAACGGCATTGTTTCAATGGCTTATTAAAGATTTCAGCATATCTTTTATCTGCGATCATCTTTTATCATATCGGAAGCGAAGCATGGACGTTGGTTGAGAGACTCAGACCAAGAGTGAGAGCAGTGGAAATGAATTACTTAAGGAGTGCGTGCGGAGTTACATGGAGGGATAGACAGACTAATGAGGAAGTAAGAAGGAGGTGTGGTGTGGAGGTAGATGTGCTGGAAAGTGTGAAAAGGAACAACTTGAGATGGTTCGGCCATATGGAACGTATGGAAAGCGAGAGAATGACTAAGAGGGTGTACGAGAGCGAGGTGGAGGGACAGAGGGGGAGAGGTAGACCGAATATGAGGTGGAAGGATGGAGTGAGGAACTACATGAACGAAGGCGGTGCTGGTTGGGGGGAGGGGCGTCGACTGACTGGGGACAGAGGTGCATGGGGGCGGTTCGTTCGTGGCCACCCCTTCGGGGATCACGGCGTCAGGCAATAGATAGATAGATAGATTTTATCTGCCCAAAAGAATTAAGCATAACTTCTTAATCCTCATAAAGATGAAGCATATCTTTATTAAAGATGAAGTCTTTCAAGTAACCCTTTACACTTGAAACACTAGTAAGATTCAGGCATCTTTTTATCCCATAAAAAGTCTAAGCCTATCTTAATCTCTAATCCGGCTTCTCCCAGAAGCCCTCATAGATCGCCGTCTTGAAGGCCGTGATACCCTATTGTATCAATCAATTGTTTGGCAAATTATCTCGAATCGCAAATCCGTTAATATAACCACCCGAAGGTACAACCGCCGGGTTTTGTATACAAGGACCCCAATGGAAATACGCCTAACGGCCTTATTGGGCTATCCTTAGTTGGAATTATGCAAGGCTGGTACATGTCATATTTATAACATACTATGTGGTACCAACTCTGTAAATTGCTAACTGAATAAATATTATTATTATTATTATTAATATTATTATTATTAATGTCAAACCAATTATACCTGCCCCAGACCTCTTTGTAAAAAGGTCGCCGGGAGGTAAAGACCAAACAAACAGACAGCATTGTTTCAATGGCTTTGAAAAGCAGAGAAAACCAAGGCCAACAGGTGTCAGCCTGATCACCTAGAAAACTGAGTGGAGCCCCCCTCGACGGGAATAACTCAGGAAGCCTGATCCCAGGCTCGACCATAGAAAACGCAGTTTCTGATGAGCCCTCAAGCGACCAAACTCGTCAGGGTAACTTACCTATTTTAGCCATCCTGACTAAAACTCGGTAAACAAAAACGGTGTTCTCGGAGCAACGAGAAAAAACGCCGGAAAGGTAACCCACACTAAACTATACATTACAGGAGGGTGTAATGCATAAAGCAATGAATAACACAGGAAGCCTGCTCCCAGGCTCGACCACAGAAAACGCAGTTTCTTATGAGCCCTCAAGCGACCAAACTCGTCGGGGTAACTTACCTATTTTGAGCCATCCTGACTAAAACTCGGTAAACAAAAACGGTGTTCTCGGAGCAACGAGAAAAAACGCCGGAAAGGTAACCTACACCAAACGAGACGTTTTAACACATTTCATACAAAGGGTGTGCGCAAAAATAGGGATACCTGAACAGGAGGGCGTAATGCATAAAGCAAAAACCGGGGCAAAGGTAGCCATGACAGAGACTGGTGGGATAATTACTCCAGGTTCTGCATAGACCCGCCGGGACCCAGCTCTGGAAAAAAAGAAAATTTCCAGGAATTAATGCTCATAAGGTTAACCCAAACATGTTCGCACACAAGTGTTAAATAACCCGCCGGGTAACGAGACGTAATACTCAACGACGACAGCTCGCTACGCGGTGGGGTTTCCTAAGTAAAAGATTTCAGAATATCTTAATTTGTCCAAAAGATTGATGAATACCCTCTGACATAATATATAAAGACCAGCATGGCGTTTATAACTGATGAAGTCTTTCCGGTGGTGTTTGTTTCAAGATTCAATTTTGGAAAAAAACTCCCCTAAAAAAGACGCCGGTCCCCGAATTATCTCGTAGATCAAAAACTGGGAAGCCTGACAAATATACGAGATCTAACTTCTCCCGAAGTATCTTTTAGATCGCCGTATGTTGAAGGCGGCGATACAAAACGTATCCCTCAATTGTCTGGTTAACTAACTGAATCGTAAATTCGTTATTCCCATCCCTCCAAGGAGCACCCGCCGGGTGTGAATATTGGTTTAAAAAAAAAAACATTAACCCCAATTGTGCCCTAAAGTGCCGTATGTTGAAGGAGGCGATACACAATGCATCCCTCAATTGTCTGGTCAACTAAACTGAATTTTGCAAATTCGGGCATCCCACCCTTCCAGGTTGCACCCGCCGGGTGATTTAAAGTTTAAAGGTTAACCCCAAATGTTCCCAACCCCACTTCGCTGTAAAAGATCGCCGGGGAGGAAATACAAAGATCGCGGATTGCTAATCAGTCAATAGAACCACCCAAAGGTACAACCGCCGGGTTTTATATGCAATGTCAAACCAATTGTACCTGCCCCAGACCTCTTTGTAAAAAGGTCGCCGGGAGGGAAAGACTAAACAAACAAACGGCATTGTTTCAATGGTTTATTAAAGATTTCAGCATATCTTTCACCTGTCCAAAAGAATTAAGAATAACTTCTTAATCCTCATAAAGATGAAGCATATCTTTATTAAAGATGAAGTCTTTCAAGTATCCCTTTACACTTGAGACACTAGTAAGATTCAGGCATCTTTTTATCCCATAAAAAGTCTAAGCCTATCTTAATCTCTAATCCGGCTTCTCCCAGAAGCCTTCATAGATCGCCGTCTTGAAGGCCGTGATACCCTATTGTATCAATCAATTGTTTGGCAAATTAACTCGAATCGCAAATCCGTTAATTTATTAGTGGCCCCTCCATCATTGACGAACATGCCTATTACATAAGGCATTATGTAACACTAATCCGCCGTAGTTTGAATCTACCGCGCAAAGCATTTAAAATCTGAGGAGCCTTCATCATGAGCACACGCGACCTCACTCATGGCTTCAGTCATTATGAATTGGGTTCTCACTACGAAAAAACTTCGTAAAAAATAAAAACAAAAAGAAAATAAGAATAACTATCCAATAAGCTTTCCATCATATCGTGGATGTACTTGTGTGGATCTTTGACCAGACGCTGATTCAGGCGTCATTCTTCCTTCTCTGCTCTGCGCTCAACCTGCCCGGACGTGTCTCCCCACGCTCCGCTGGTTCCGCATTTGCTGCGTCCCTAGTGAGTTTTTTCTCATTTGTTTACTCCGGGATGTATCGAGTAAGGTTAGGATATGTGTAGCAGGAGTGTCCTGGGCTGGTTGCCCGCAGTGCAGTGTATTTTGGGTCGTGTGTTTGGGGCATCTATTTCGGATGTACCCTCGTGGTCCTGTTGTGGACATGTGATCTTTTCACAGTTGAGTTAGCTTGTGATGCAGGCGGCTTTCATTACGCGTTATTTTATGCTGCCTTTTATCTTTCTGATGAGGTAAGCGTTGCTTCTGACGTTCCCAGCGTATTTTTCTTCACTTAGTGAAGTTTTTTCTGGGTCCCGAGTCAGTCTTCCCTTTGTCGGAAGTCTTTACTACAGTGGTGTGTTGGCGGTGGTTCCTGTTGTTATATTTCCAGTGTTTTTGTTTATATTTCAACATTTCTTATGCCGTCTGCTTAGGCCTAGCCAGCCGCTCGTAGCTTTGCCACATGTACAAGTGTTATTGTTTATTTTATAAATATGTCCTACTGTGTCATGTGTATCCTGGTTTAGTTGTGTATTGGCTAATTCCACGGACTATGTATGTTTCCTGGTTTAGTTGTGTATTGGCTAATTCCACGGATTATTGTGTGGGCCCTGGGCTAGTCGTGCTTGGCTTGCTCCCAGGTCCGTTGTGCGTTCAGTTGGTTTCTGAACGGGGTGGGTTACTTTCCGGCGGGTTTTTCTCGGTTTCACCATGAAAAACCCGGCCGAGAGCCGTGTTGGGCCACGCGTGGTTTCAACACAGGCTTGTGTCCCCGGCGAGGAGGTGTCTGTGGCTCTCCAGGACTGCGTCTCTGTGTTGGTGCGTGTTTCAGGCTCCCTATGATCCTCGGCGGTCTGGCTGTACCCATCTAACATTGTTCATGCGGACAGATGTTATGAAGTTTTTCTACCCGGTTTTACAAACCAAATAGAACAAACCTAGCTGTTGTTGAGGGCTTTCCTCCCCGGCGATCTTTTACAAAGAAGTGGGGACAGGAACTTATGGGGTTAACGTTGTTTACATCTCACCCGGCGGGTGCACCTTGGTAGGGTGGGATGAACGTCTTGGTCATTCAATTTAGTTAACCGATCCATTTTAGTGGTACTTTATGTATCACCGCCTTCAGACTTACGGCGATCGAAGGCTCAATTAGGGTTAACATCTTTTCACAAATTTTTCACACCCGGCGGGTGCTCCTGGGAGGAGGAAATAAGGAATTTACAATTCCATATAGTTAACCAGTTAATTGAGAGATACGTTAATGTATCGCCGCCTTCAAACTTACGGCGATCCTTTGTGACAATTCGTTAGAAATCAGATCTCGTATCAGCCTGCCCTGTGTTATTCTGCTAAATAATTCTGGTGCCGGCGTCTTTGTGGGGGGTTGTTTTTTCAAAATTGAATCTTGAGACAGTCACCACCAGAAAGACTATGTTATAAACGCCATACTGGTCCTTTATATTATGTCAGAGGGTATTCTTAACTTTCTTAGGACATGTTTAGATATTCGGAAATCTTTATAGGATCCCGCCGCGTAGCGAGCTGTGATCGTTGTGACATTACGTCTCGTTACCCGGCGGGTTATTGACACGTGTGTGTGTGTGTGTATGCGATCATGTTGGGTTAACCTTATAAGCATTAATTCCTGGAATTTTTTTTTTTTTCCAGAGCTGGGCCCCGGCGGACCAATACAGACCCTGCAGTAGTTTCCCACCAGTCTCTGTCATGGCTACCTTTGCCCCAGTTTTTGCTTTATGCATTACCCCTACCTGTGCCGGTATCCCTATTTTTGCGCACACTCTTTGCATCAAGTGTGTTAAATGTCTAAACCGTTCAAGGGGTCTGTGGGTGATGCGCAAATGTTCCTTTTGCTCCCAATTAAGTGTCAAAGTCCTCCGCGATAATGATAAGACCGCAGCGGTCGCCTCACGAGAGGTTAGGCAACAGATGGCAGCGTATACTACGATTGTGGCTCATAAATCACTTCAATGTGACAACGTCCCTCTTTGGGATAGGCTTCTTGTTGAGCACCCTCCCCCTAAACGTCCCTCTCGAGTAACTAGTCGTAAGCCGGCAGAGACTGGTCAGAGTTCTGTGTCTTCTCCTACTGCTACTGCGAAACGTCAATGAGAGCCTACACCCCCAGCGGCAGCCTCCTCGTCCCGGGAGAGATCTCGGTCTAGGTCACCTCTCAGACACCAGCCATCTAGTCTTGCCTCTTCACCATCGAGTAAGAAGAGTAAGACAGAAAGTTCCACCAGTGGTCACGGCGATAAATCCTATAAATCGAAGAGTAGTTCACGGTCACACCGCAGCCATAAATCTTCAAAGAAGGATTCCCATGATAAAAAGGCCTCACAACATTCACCAGTTTCTAGTGCTTCTCATCGTACCTCTACCCCAGACAGAGTTTGTGTTCGGGCTCAGGGGTCCAGTATAGTGCCTGTACCTAAAGATGATTTACCCATTAACATTTTAACCCTGGAATTGGAGAATTCAGGGGGCTCAGGGGTTGAGAGTGTTGCGGACTCCCAAGGGAGTGTAGGCCAAGGCCTAGGTGTTTGGCGATATTCTCAGCCAGGACCTGACCACCCACTTCCGGCTCAAACTATTCACACAGTGGCTGAAGTCCACCGGGACGCGGCGATCCCATCCTCTATTCCTGACTTATCTTGGCAACAAGGTGATACCCCAGCTTCGGCGGGATCTTCTCAGGAGGAACAGGATAAAAAAGACGAGGTTTCAATTATCTCAGATATGGAAGGGCAAGAGTCAGGTTCAGGCTTAGACGCCGCACAAGATCTTAATGATTCACTAGTTAGTACATCATCAAGTCAATTTGTCACTGCACAGGAAATTGATGGGCTACTCAGTAATGCTTTATCTAATTTTTTTAGCCAACAGCAGGAAACTCCCACAGTGGACTTGGGAGCTCCCACGACAAGCTCTACGGTACGGCCTCTGATGACTTCTATTGCTTTAACTCAGATCCCTCACCCTCCCCCTCTGTCACCATCAGTGGTTACTAGGCCTGCTACGGCGGCATTGACCACTTCGAATGTAAGGGTTATAACGGATGTCAATCCACCCCCTCTAGACAGAGCGCCTCTCAGAAAGGTAGCTATGCCCTTGCTTTACGGACCAGACAAGTCATGGGTCCTTTTGACCCCCACTAAACCAGAGATCGCCCAACCTACCTTGTCAGGGGAACTCCCAGTACCGCGTGAGTGGGTCATCCAGGGCAATAAATCTAGGAAATTAAGGGCCTTGGATACTTTGGGCAATGTACTAGATGTCAACATAAAGGCTACACCAAGTTATAATCACCAAGATTATTTTGTTTATGCTGCTAAGCCGGCTTTACCCTCTGCCTCAGCTTCAAAACTTTTTTCAGACTGGTCTAAGCATGATGGATTTAATGACATTAAGACTCTGTCAGCTCTCACTCCAGAACTCGATTTGCTAACCGTCACAGACACAGCAGCTAATCCAGTCTTGAAGGTGGGGCAGTTGGGTCCAGGACCTTGGGTGGAATGGGAGGCAGAGGCTCAAAACTTTGCGACCACATTTACTTCCAAAACTTCCCACCAGATCCCTCAAGATACTCATTCTTGGTTCTCCATGCCAGTGTGTTCTGCCGGCGGAGTCCCTTCAGCTTTGTTTGCTTTCTTAGCTGCCCCTAAAATTAATCTCTGTGGGCTAAAAGAACCTTTCACTACCCCTACCCCAACTCACCTAGAACGAGAATTTAGGCTAAGGGGGAAAGCTTTTCGCCTGTTCTCTCAATACATAGTGTCTCAACAGATAGCAAAGTCTTTGCTCCGGTCCACTCAGGCAATTACAGACGCGGACGCCAGACGATCGGTTGAATTGTCCCGGCGACTGCTTCTTCAGTCGTCAATCCAATCTTTGGGTGACATCCGCACCGCCTTGCTTGAGGCGGTACGAGCGAGACAAGACCTCAGAATGTCCTTAGTCCGAAAATTGCCTGATCGCATTGCGAATCAGGTGGTCATGTCACCAGTGCTCACTCCCTCTTTAATGTCCCCTGACGTGTGGCAAACGGTGTTTAATATGGCTCAGGCCTTTAAACACAGTCCCACCCCTTCTAAGAAACCTGCCTTTAACTTCCCCAAACCCAGGCCAGTCGCTAAGGCTCAGCCGGGGGGATCTAAACCCTTTCTTCCACCTAAGTCCTCCTCCTCCCCCCAAGGTCAGTACAGGCATAGACAGGGTAGGTTTTCAGGTCAGAGAGGACGCGGCCAGAATAAACCAGGTCAGGGCCCGTCTTCGGCCAACGCCAGCCAGCCGGCGAAGCGTCCACCACCACCAACTCCACCACCATCAAAAAACTAAAGTCTCTCTCACTCTCGGTGCCAGTCTTAAGGCCGGCAAATCCGAGGGTAGTACAGCCGGCGAACCCTTGTCTGCTAACTGGGTTGTTCCGAACGTGTCACCAAGCATGGCCGTTAAACACTTGGGCACGGATGGTGGCACGCAAAGGCATCACTTGGCAGTGGCTCCGGCGACCTCGCTTACGTCAGCCGACAACGGCGAATTTTGTTTCATTAGAGGTGGAGTCACTGGTCCAGGAAATGATTGCCAAGAATGTCATCATCCCGGTCCCCCCAAATTACCCTGTATTCACATCCAAGCTATTTTTGGTTCCCAAAAGGGACAGTGTTCAGATGAGACCAGTCGTAGACCTGTCTTATCTGAACCTTCACATTCACAACGAGTCATTCCGTATGTTAACAGTACACCAAATCAGGCTAACACTTCCGCCGGGAGGATGGATGTGTTCCCTAGACCTGACAGACGCTTATTGGCACGTATCGGTAAACAAAAGGTTTCAAAGGTTTCTGGCCTTACGGATCAGGCACCAAAATTTTGTTTTTCAAAGGATGCCATTCGGTTTGAACCTGGCACCTCGATTATTCACGAAATTAGTCCGGCAAGCCCTGATGCCGTTATTAAAGCAAGGAATCAGAGTGTTGTGGTACCTAGACGACTGGCTGGTGGTGGCAGAGACAGAGCAATTATGCATCAAACATGTCAACATAATTTTAAATCATGTCAAAACTCTAGGGTTCAAGGTAAATCTGGTAAAGTCAAACCTTGTTCCCTCACGAGTAATTTAGTGGATAGGGCTGGTCTGGGACACAGCTGCTCTCACTCTGAGTCAGAGTGTGGACAATCGCAACAGGTTTCGCAGGAAACTGTTCATGTTTCTTCACAGTCTGACTATGACACGAAGGGTCTGGGAGTCTCTGGTCGGCTCTCTCAACTGGATTCAACTAACTGTAATGTTGGGCCGGTTGAAAGTAAAACGTTTAATATTGGAAGGCAACAAATATTTCCCACTCTTACCGGCGGGAAAGTTATGGCCCATCCCAAAATTAATCCACACCTTACTAGCGGTCTGGGCAAAGAGGGAAACGTTGCACTCAATAATGTCATGGACCTCTCCTCCGCCAACAGTATGGGTAGACACGGATGCGTCAGGCACAATAGGTTGGGGATTTCAGTCAAATCAGGGGCACCAGGGTCAGGGGCTTTGGTCCCACTTAGAAATCTCCCACATCAATGTCAAAGAATTACTAGTCCCCTTGTATTTCCTTCAGGCTCACGGCCCTGCTTTAAGGGGCAAGTCGGTGGCCTTCAGAATGGACAATCTGAACGCAGTTCACTGTATTCAGAAACAAGGGTCAACGAGGTCAAGGAAGTTGCTAAACGTGTCGGAAGAGATTTTTACTCTAGCCAACAGGCTAGACATTTATCTTCACGCATCTTATCTCCCAGGCGTAGCAAACGTCTGGGCAGACGCTCTGTCCCGGAGACAGACCACGACAGTAGAATGGGAGCTCAAGCAACCCATTTTCAACCAAATGATTGCAGAGCTCTACCATCCACAAGTGGATCTGTTTGCGTCTGAGGAGACTCACAAGCTCCCTCTATACCTCACCCGCCGGACGAAAACGCCGGAAGGGGGGCCGGACGCCCTGGTGACAGACTGGAACAGATGGAGCTCCATCTATCTGTTTCCGCCGCCAGACGCGTCACTAATGTGCCACGTAGTGAACAAGCTACGAGAGTATCGAGGGTTAGTCTCGCTAGTCGCACCCCTGTGGCCGGCGCAGTTGTTGTACCAGCAATTAAAGACGTGGTGCCCGCACCCGGTGTCGCTCCCGGTCGGGTATTTCCACTTAGACACGATTGGCAACCTAGCGACCTCGCTGACTTTTGCATTATGGACATTCAGGAGGCCAAGTGGCTAGCACCATACGGTAGAGAGGTGACCAATAAATTATTAAATCAATATATTCAGTCTACGAAACGACAGTATCAATCACATTGGCAAACCTTTACTTCTTGGATCATTAGAACAGAACAGATTGTGCCATCGGTAGCTTTAGTTTTCAATTATTTAAATTATCTGTTTGAGCAGAAACGTTTATCTGTGGTAACGTTAAAAAATCACTTAACTGCGATTAGAGTGCCCTTTTTAGACCTTACAGGTCTCTCCATACCGGTAGCGGAGGAAACAGGTTTTATGAGGGCATGTTTTAAACTCTGCCCACCTCCCCGTCAGCTCATGCCTACTTGGTCTCTGGACAAGGCATTGTCTTTACTTCACTCTCGTCTGTACCAAAATACTGCAGATTTTGCATTACTCTTAAAAAAGGCTGTATTCCTTTTGGCTTTGGCCACCGTGTCTGAGCTGGCGGCGATGAGCAACACACCTAATTGCCTTAGGTTTTGAATGTATTCACATTGCACCTTCCCCGGGATTTGTAGCCAAGAATGCACGTGGTTTTCTGAGTTCACGGTGCCGGCGTTAAAAAGGGGAAAGGTGCACCATAATCTATGTCCAGTGCAGGCTCTAACCAAATATTTGAGAGTGGCTCCTCTCAACCCCCAAGGTGCTTTATGGGTAGCGAGTACGGGTAAACGCTTACTGAAACGGAGATTAGCTTCTCTTCTGGTCGAAGTCATTAAAGAGAGTAATCCCGGCGTTGTGGGTAGGGCCCACGATTTACGCAAATGGGCGGCCTCTTTATGTTTCCTGAAGAATTTTTCAGTAGAAGATATTGCGTCCACACAGTTGTGGGTGTCTAATCATACGTTTTTGTCTAGATACTTGTCAGTTGCTCTGGACAAACCTTCCTTACCATGTATAGCTTTAAGGCAGAGGGTCTAGGTGGCCCTACTGTCACTTTTGTTTACTTTCAAGGAAAGGGGGGGGGGGGTGCAGTCAGTGTAACATAGGACACGCTAGACCCCGCCAGAGTATAAGAGCTGAGATACAATTTAGGGTTAATGTGATATGAAAATTTCTCTGCGAGAAATTGTGCTAGTACAATGTTAGTACAAAACAATGGAGTTGTTATTATAGGTTTGACTCCTGTAAGGAGATAAAGAAAACCTAATATTTAGTAGTGGCCCCGTAATCATTGACGAACATGCCTATTACATAAGGCATCCTCTTCAAACACTAATCCGCCGTAGTTTTGAATCTACCGCGCAGAGCATTTAAAAACTGAGGAGCCTTCATCATGAGCGCACGCGACCTCACTCATGGCTTCAGTCATTATGAATTGGGTTCTCACTACGAAAAAACTTCGTAAAAAATAAAAACAAAAAGAAAATAAGAATAACTATCCAATAAGCTTTCCATCCTATCGTGGATGTACTTGTGTGGATTTCTGACCAGACGCTGATTCAGGCGTCATTCTTCCTTCACTGACATATCAAGTAAACCAAAATCCTCAATACATCAACGAATGGGAAGGGGACGGTCGGGAGGGCCCCAGTCGTCAATGATTACGGGGCCACTACTAAATATTAGGTTTTCTTTATCTCCTTACAGGAGTCAAACCTATTATTTATTAGTGGCCCCTCCATCATTGACGAACATGCCTGATTTCTAAGACTGGAGGGGGACATTCGTAATCATATCATAACTCTAGAAAAGCAGATAATAAAAACAACCACATAGTATTCTTACTTTGAAAATATATTTAACAACGGCGTAGCCGAAAAAATACAAGAAAAAGGGGGTTCAGGCAGGTGCGTGCTTCAAAGAAGCCTGCCTGACAAAAAATGGGTAACCCTGAAGATTCTGAACACAGATCTGTAGTTACAAAGGCACCCCACTCAACGAGTGGTGACAAAAAATAACAAGTTATAAGTTTATATGTGCACATAATAAACCCCAACATAAACTTGGAGATAAATTGCAAAGGAACTCCATTATTCTAAAATTAAATTGCTTTCGCAGCTAAACTACTCTAACAACACCGTTGTTTTGTACTTAACATTGTACTAGCACAATTTCTCACTGAGAAATTTTCATATCACATTTTAACCTTAAATTGTATCACAGCTCTCATACTCCGGCGGGGTCAAGGGTGTCCTATGTCAACTGACTGCACCCCCCCCCCCCCCCCCTTTCCCGTGAAAGTAAACAAAAGTGACTGCAGGGCCACCTAGACCCTCTGCCTTAAAGCTATACATGGTAAGGAAGGTTTGTCTAGAGCAACTGACAAGTATCTAGACAGAAACGTATGATTAGACGCCCACAACTGCGTGGACGCTATGTCTTCAACTAAAAAAAAATTCAGGAAACATAAAGAGGCTGCCCATTTGCGTAAATCGTGGGCCCGACCCACAACGCCGGGATTACTTTCTTTAATGACTTCTACCAGAAGAGAGGCTAATCGCCGTTTAAGTAAGCGTTTACCCGTACTTGCTACCCATAAAGCACCTTGGGGGTTTTGAGGAGCTACTCTCAAATATTTGGTTAGAGCTTGCACTGGACATAAATTATGATGCACCTTTCCCCTTTTTAACGCCGGCACCGTGAACTCAGAAAACACGTGTGCACTATGCTCATTCTTGGCTACAAAACCTGGGGAGGGTGCAATGGAAATACATTCATTAAGTCTACCAAACCTAAGACAATTAGGTGTGTTGCTCATCGCCGCCAGCTCAGACACTCTGTTTCCGGTGGCCAAAGCCAAAAGGAAAACCGCCTTTTTTAAGAGTAATGCAAAGTCTGCAGTATTTTGGTACAGACGAGAGTGAAGCAAAGACAAAGCTTTGTCCAGAGACCAAGTAGGCATGAGCTGACGGGGAGGTGGGCGGAGTTTAAAACATGCTCTCATAAAACCTGTTTCCTCCGCTACCGGTATGGAAAGACCCGTAAGGTCTAAAAAGGGCACTCTAATCGCAGTTAAGTGATTTTTTAATGTTACCACAGATAAACGTTTCTGCTCAAACAGATAATTCAAATAATTAAAAACTAATGCCACTGAGGGTACATTTTGTTCTGTCCTAACGATCCAAGAAGTAAAGGCTTGCCAATGTGATTGATACTGTCGTTTTGTAGACTGAGTATATTGATTAAGTAATTTATTTGTCACATCTCTACCGTATGGTGCTAGCCACTTGGCCTCCTGAATGTCCATAATGCAAAAGTCAGCGAGGTCGCTAGGTTGCCAATCGTGTCTAAGTGGAAATACCCGACCGGGAGCGATACCGGGTCCGGGCACCACATTTTCAATTGCTGGTACCACAACTGGGCCGGCCACAGTGGCGCGATTAGCGAGACTAAGCCTCGATAATCTCGTAGTTTGTTCACTACGTGGCACATTAGTGACGCATCTGGCGGTGGAAACAGATAGATGGAGCTCCATCTGTTCCAGTCTGTCACTAGGGCGTCTGGCCCCCCTGCCGGCGTTTTCGCCCGGCGGGTGAGGTATAGAGGGAGTTTGTGAGTCTCCTCGGACGCAAAAAGATCCACTTGTGGATGGGAGAGCTCTGCAATGAAAATGGGTTGAAAATGGGTTGCTTGAGCTCCCATTCTACTGTCGTGCTCTGTCTCCGGGACAGAGCGTCTGCCCAGACGTTCGCTACGCCTGGGAGATAAGATGCGTGAAGATAAATATCTAGACTGTTGGCTAGAGCAAAAATCTCTTCCGACACGTTTAGCAACTTCCTTGACCTCGTTGACCCTTGTTTCTGAATACAGTGGACTGCATTCAGATTGTCCATTCTGAAGGCCATCGACTTGCCCCGTAACGCCGGGCCGTGAGCCTGAAGGAAATACAAGGGGACTAGTAATTCTTTGACATTGATGTGCGAGATTTCTAAGTGGGACCAAAGCCCCTGACCCTGGTGCCCCTGATTTGACTGAAATCCCCAACCTATTGTGCCTGACGCATCCGTGTCTACCCATACCGTTGGTGGAGGAGAGGTCCATGACATTATTGAGTGCAATGTTTCCCTCTTCTCCCAGACCGCTAGTAAGGTGTGGATTAATTTCGGGATGGGCCATAATTTTCCCGCCGGTAAGAGCGGGAAATATTTGTTGCCTTCCAATATTAATCGTTTTACTTTCAACCGGCCCAACTTGACAGTTAGTTGAATCCAGTTGAGAGAGCCGACCAGAGACTCCCAGACCCTTCGCGTCGTAGTCAGACTGTGAAGAAACCTGAACAGTTTCCTGCGAAACCTGTTGCGATTGTCCACACTCTGACTCAGAGTGAGAGCGGCGGTGTCCCAGACCAGCCCTATCCACTGAATTACTCGTGAGGGCACAAGGTTTGACTTTACCAGATTTACCTTGAACCCTAGAGTTTTGACATGATTTAAAATGATATTGACATGTTTTATGCATAATTGTTGTGTCTCTGCCACCACCAGCCAGTCGTCCAGATACCACAACACTCTGATCCCCTGTTTTAACAATGGCATCAGGGCTTGCCGGACAAGTTTTGTGAATAATCGAGGTGCCAGGTTCAAGCCGAACGGCATCCTCTGAAAAACAAAATTTTGGTGCCTGATCCGTAAGGCCAAAAACCTTTGAAATCTTTTGTTGACCGATACGTGCCAATAGGCGTCTGTCAGGAGGACTTAGGCGGAAGAAAAGGTTTAGATCCCCCTGGCTGAGCTTTAGTAGTAGGCCTGGGTTTGGGGAAGTTAAATGCAGGTTTCTTAGAAGGGGTGGGACTGTGCTTAATGGCCTGTGCCATATTGAACACTGTTCGCCACACTTCAGGGGTCATTAAAGAGGGAGTAAGCACTGGTGACATAACCACCTGATTAGCAATGCGATCAGGTAGCTTGCGAACTAACGACATCCTAAGATCTTGTCGTGCTCGTACCGCCTCAAGCAAGGCGGTACGTATGTCACCCAAGGATTGGATTGACGACTGAAGAATCAGTCGCCGGGATAACTCAACCGATCTTCGAGCATCCGCATCTGCGATTGCCTGAGTGGATCGTAGTAAAGACTTAGCCACCTGCTGAGATACTATGTACTGCGAGAACAGGCGAAAAGCTTTTCCCCGTAGCCTAAATTCTCTGTCTAGGTGAGTAGGGGTAGGGGTAGTGAACGGGTCCTTCAGCTCACAAAGATTAATCTTAGGGGCAGCTAGAAATGAAAACAAAGCTGACGGGACTCCGCCGGCAGAACCCACCGGCATGGAGAACCATGAATGAGTATCCTGAGGTATCTGGTGGGAAGATTTAGAAGTGAAAGTGGTTGCAAAGTTTTGAGCCTCTACCTCCCAATCTACCCAAGGTCCTGGTCCCAACTGTCCCACCTTCAAAACTGGATTAGCTGCGTCGTCTGTGACGGTCTGTAAATCTAGTTCAGGAGTGAGAGCTGACAGAGTCTTAATATCATTAAACCCATCCAGCTTAGACCAGTCTGAAAATAGTTTTGAAGCTGAGGCAGGGGGTAAAGCAGGCTTAGAAGCATACACAAAATAATCTTGATGATAATAACTAGGTATAGCCTTGATGTTTACGTCCAGAACATTACCTAAAGTATCCACGGCCCTTAGTTTCTTTGACTTATTGCCCTGGATGACCCACTCACGCGGTACCGGGAGTTCCCCTGACAAAGTAGGTTGGGCAAGCTCTGGTTTAGAGGAGTTCAAAAGAACCCATGACTCGTCTGGCCCATAAAGTAAGGGCATAGCTACCTTTCTAAGAGGCGCTTTGTCTAGAGGGGGTGGATTGACATCCGTTATGACCCTGACATTTGAAGTTGTCAAAGCCGCCGTAGCAGGCCTATTGATCCCTGAGGTTAACAGAGTGGGAGGGTTAGGGATCTTAGATAAATCAATCGAAGTCATCAGAGGCCGTACCGTAGAACTTGTCTTGGGAGCCCCCAAGTCCATTGTGGGGTTTTCCTGTTGTTGACCAAAAAATTTAGATAAAGCATGAGTAAGCAGCCCATTAATTTCTTGTGCCGTAACAAACTGGTTTGATGAAGAACTTACAGGTGAATCATTAGTATCCTGTGCGGCGTCCAAGCCTGAGCTTGACCCTTGTCCTTCCATCTCCGAAATTATAGAAACTTCATCTTTCTCCTCCTGATCCTCCTGAGAAGACCCCGCCGAGGCAGGGGTACCTTGTTGCCAAGATAAGTCTGGGATAGAGGATGGGATCGCCGCGTCCCTGTGGACATCGGCTACTGTGTGACTCGTTTGAGTCGGACGTGGGTGATCAGACCCTGGTTGCGCAAACCAACAAACACCGAGGCCCTGGCCTACGCTCTCTTGAGAGTCTGAAACATTCTCAATTACTGAACCCCCTGAACTTTCCAATTCCAGGGTTAAAATATTAAGTGGCAAATCCTCTTTTGAGACAGGCACTGCACTGGACTCTTGGGCCTTAACACAAACTCTGTCTGGGGTAGAGGTACGATGAGATGCTCTAGAAGTTGGTGAATGTCGAGAGGACTTCCGTTTATGAGAATCCTTTTTAGAGGATTTATGGCTACGGTGTGACCGCGAACTATTCTTAGATCTAGAGGAATTCTCGCCGTGACCACTGGTGGAACCTTCCGTCCTGCTCTTCTTAATCGCCGGTGAAGAGGCCCGACTAGATGACTGGTGTCTAAGAGGAGACCTAGACCGGGATCTCGCCCGAGACGAAGAGGCGGATACCGGGGGTGTAGGCTCTCTTGGGCGTTTAGGTGTAGCCGCAGAGGATATAGAACCCTGACCAGTCTCCGCCGGCTTAATACTCGTGACTCTAGAGGAACGTTTAGGGGGAGGGTGTTCGGAGAGCAATCTATCCCAAAGTGGGACGTTGTCACATTGAAGTGATGTATGTGCAACAATGGTAGTGTAGGCTGACATCTGTTGCCTAACCTCTCTTAAGGCTACCGCCGCGGTCTTATCATTATCACAAAGGACCTTTACAGCTAATTGGGAGCAAAAAGAACAATTACGCATAACCCAGAGACCCCTTGAACGGTCTAGACATTTAACACACCTTATGCAACGGGTATGCGCAAAAATAGGGATACCAGCACAAGCAGGGGTAGTGCACAAAGCAAAAACTGGGGCCACAGTAGCCATGACAGAGACTGGTGGGAGGAAACTACCGCCGGGTCTGTATTGGTCCGCCGGAGCTCAGCTCTGGAAAAAAAAGAAAATTTCCAGGAATTAATGCTCATAAGGTTAACCCAACATGTTCGCGCACAAGTGTTAATAACCCGCCGGGTAACGAGATGTAATGGCACAAACACAGCTCGCTATGCGGTGGGGTTCAGAAATCTAAACAAATCTTTTGTTAAAGAAAGTGAAGAATACCCTCTGATATAATATAACGGTCCAGCATGGCGCTTATAGTCTCTTGGTGGTGGCGACTGTCTCAAGATTCAATTTTGTAACAAAGCAACCCCCCAAAAAGATGCCGGCCCTTGAAATATTTTAGTAGAATAGCACAGGGCAGGATGATACGAGATCTGATGTCTAACGAATTGTCACAAAAGATCGCCGTAAGTTAGAAGGCGGCGATACATACTTGTATCACTAAATTAAGTGGTTAAATCGAAATCGAATTTTGTAAATTCCTTAGTTCCTCCACCTAGGAGCACCCGCCGGGTGAGAAGAATCGATATATTAACCTAAATTGAACCTTCAATTGCCGTAAAAGTAAAGGCAGCGATACACATAGTATCACTAAATGGATTGGTTAACTAACTGAAAGACATAAGTCGTTCATCCCACCCTACCCAGGTGCACCCGCCGGGTGAGATGTCCAAACGTTAACCCCATAAGTTCCTGTCCCCACTTCTTTGTAAAAGATCGCCGGGGAGGAAAGCCTAAAACAACAGCTAGGTTTTTCAAGTGGCTTTTGAAAAACCGGGTAGAAAAACTACATAACGTATGTCCGCATGAACAATCGTTTTATAGATGGGAACAGCCATCCCGCCGGGAATCAAAGGAGGCCTGAAACCAGGCATCCACAGAGACGCAGTCCTGGAGAGCCACACACACCCCAACGCCGGGGAAACAAGCCAGTGTTAACAACCACGTGTGGCCCAACACGGCTCGCGGCCGGGATTTTCATGGTGAAACCGAGAAAACCCCGCCGGAAGGCAACCCACCCTGAACAGACACCATCTGAACAACAAAAGACACGAGGAGAGCCACGCACGACAACCCCAAGGTCACTCCATAATCCGTGGAATTAGCCAATACACAACTAAACCAGGAAACAATTATAGTCCGAGGAATTAGCCAATACACAACTAAAACCCGGATACACATGACACAGTAGGGCATATTTATCAATAATAAACAATAACACTAGTACATGTGGCAAAGCTACGAGCGGCTGGCTAGGCCTAGGTAGACGGCATAATAAAAGTTGAAATATACACAAACACTGGAAATATCACAACAGGAACCACCGCCAACACACCACCGTAGCATAAACTTCCGACCAAGGGAAGACTGACTCGGGACCCAGAAAAAACTTCACTAAGTGAAGAAAAATACGCTGGGAACGTCAGAAACAAAGCTTACCTCATCAGAAAGATAAAAGGCAGCACTAACTGACGCGTAGTGAAAGCCGCCTGCATCACAAACTAACTCAGCTGTGAAAAAGTTCACATGTCCACAACGGAACCACGAGGGTACATCCGAAATAGATGCCCCATACACTCGACCCAAAATACACTGCACTGCGGGCAACCAGCCCAGGACACTCCTGCTACGCCTATCCTAACCTTACTCGATACATCCTAGAGTAAACAAATGAGAAAAAACTCACTAGGGACGCCACGAATGCGGAACTAGCGGAGCGTGGGGAGGCACGTCCGGGCAGGCTGAACGCAGAGCAGAGAAGGAAGAATGACGCCTGAATCAGCGTCTGGTCAGAAATCCACACAAGTACATCCACGATAGGATGGAAAGCTTATTGGATAGTTATTCTTATTTTCTTTTTGTTTTTATTTTTTACGAAGTTTTTTCGTAGTGAGAACCCAATTCATAATGACTGAAGCCTTGAGTGAGGTCGCGTGCGCTCATGATGAAGGCTCCTCAGTTTTTAAATGCTCTGCGCGGTAGATTCAAAACTATGGCGGATTAGTGTTTGAAGAGGATGCCTTATGTAATAGGCATGTTCGTCAATGATTACGGGGCCACTAATAAATAGTAGTTTTAGCTGTGAAAGCAATTTAGTATTAAACAGTGGAGATTTTTTGCAAATTATTTTTCACGAATATTATGGGGTTTATTATGTGCACATGTAAACTTATAACTTGTTATTTCTTGTCACCACTCGTTGAGTGGGGTGCCTTGGTAACTACAGATCTGTTCACAGAATCTCCAGAGTTACCCCCTTTTTTGTCAAGCAGGCTTCTTTGAAGCACGCACCTGCTTGACCCCCCTTTTTTGTATTTATATGGTCTGCGCCGTAATTAAATATATTTTTTCAAAGTAAGAATACTATGTGGTTGTTTGATTATCTGCTTTGCTAGAGTTATGATATGATTACGAATGTCCCCCTCCAGTCTTAGAAATCAGGCATGTTCGTCAATGATGGAGGGGCCACTAATAAATTATAGGTTTGACTCCTGTAAGGAGATAAAGAAAACCTAATATTTAGTAGTGGCCCCGTAATCATTGACGACTGGGGCCCTCCCGACCATCCCCTTCCCATTCGTTGATGTATTAAGGATTTTGGTTTACTTGATATGTCAGTGAAGGAAGAATGACGCCTGAATCAGCGTCTGGTCAAAGATCCACACAAGTACATCCACGATATGATGGAAAGCTTATTGGATAGTTATTCTTATTTTCTTTTTGTTTTTATTTTTTACGAAGTTTTTTCGTAGTGAGAACCCAATTCATAATGACTGAAGCCATGAGTGAGGTCGCGTGCGCTCATGATGAAGGCTCCTCAGATTTTAAATGCTCTGCGCGGTAGATTCAAACTACGGCGGATTAGTGTTTGAAGAGGATGCCTTATGTAATAGGCATGTTCGTCAATGATTACGGGGCCACTACTAAATATTAGGTTTTCTTTATCTCCTTACAGGAGTCAAACCTATAATATAACCACCCGAAGGTACAACCGCCGGGTTTTATATGCAATGTCAAACCAATTATACCTGCCCCAGACCTCTTTGTAAAAAGGTCGCCGGAGGTAAAGACCAAACAAACAGACAGCATTGTTTCAATGGCTTTGAAAAGCAGAGAAAACCAAGTCCAACAGGTGTCAGCCTGATCACCTAGAAAACTGTGTGGAGCCCCCCTCGACGGGAATAAACCAGGAAGCCTGATCCCAGGCTCGACCCTAGAAAACGCAGTTTCTGATGAGCCCTCAAGCGACCAAACTCGTCGGGGTAACTTACCTATTTTAGTCATCCTGACTAAACCTCGGTAAACAAAAACGGTGTTCTCGGAGCAATGAGAAAAATGCCGGAAAGGTAACCCACACTAAACTATAGGTTTGACTCCTGTAAGGAGATAAAGAAAACCTAATATTTAGTAGTGGCCCCGTAATCATTGACGAACATGCCTATTACATAAGGCATCCTCTTCAAACACTAATCCGCCGTAGTTTGAATCTACCGTGCAGAGCATTTAAAAACTGAGGAGCCTTCATCATGAGCGCACGCGACCTCACTCATGGCTTCAGTCATTATGAATTGTGTTCTCACTACGAAAAAACTTCGTAAAAAATAAAAACAAAAACAAAATAAGAATAACTATCTAATAAGCTTTCCATCATATCGTGGATGTACTTGTGTGGATCTCTGACCAGACGCTGATTCAGGCGTCATTCCTCCTTCACTGACATATCAAGTAAACCAAAATCCTCAATACATCAACGAATGGGAAGGGGACGGTCGGGAGGGCCCCAGTCGTCAATGATTACGGGGCCACTACTAAATATTAGGTTTTCTTTATCTCCTTACAGGAGTCAAACCTATAATTTATTAGTGGCCCCTCCATCATTGACGAACATGCCTGATTTCTAAGACTGGAGGGGGACATTCGTAATCATATCATAACTCTAGAAAAGCAGATAATAAAAACAACCACATAGTATTCTTACTTTTGAAAAATATATTTAAACATGGCGTAGGCCGAAAATATACAAGAAAAAGGGGTTCAGGCAGGTGCGTGCTTCAAAGAAGCCTGCCTGACAAAAATGGGTAACCCTGAAGATTCTGAACACAGATCTGTAGTTACAAAGGCACCCCACTCAACGAGTGGTGACAAAAATAACAAGTTATAAGTTTATATGTGCACATAATAAACCCCAAAATAATCGTGGAGATAAATTGCAAAGGATCTCCACTGTTCTAATATTAAATTGCTTTCGCAGCTAAAACTACTATAACAACCCCGTTGTTTTGTACTAACATTGTACTAGCACAATTTCTCGCTGAGAAATTTTCATATCACATTAACCTTAAATTGTATCACAACTCTCATACTCCGGCGGGGTCTAGGGTGTCCTATGTCAACTGACTGCACCCCCCCCCCCCTTCCCGTGAAAGTAAACAAAAGTGACTGCAGGGCCACCTAGACCCTCTGCCTTAAAGCTATACATGGTAAGGAAGGTTTGTCTAGAGCAACTGACAAGTATCTAGACAAAAACGTATGATTAGACGCCCACAACTGAGTGGACGCGATATCTTCTACTGAAATTTTTTTGAGGAAACGTAAAGAGGCTGACCATTTGCGTAAATCGTGGGCCCTACCCACAACGCCGGGATTACTCTCTTTAATGACTTCGACCAGAAGAGAGGCTAATCGCCGTTTAAGTAAGCGTTTACCCGTACTTGCTACCCATAAAGCACCTTGGGGGTTTAGAGGAGCTACTCTCAAATATTTGGTTAGAGCTTGCACTGGACATAGATTATGATGCACCTATCCCCTTTTTAACGCCGGCACCGTGAACTCAGAAAACACGTGTGCACTGTGCTCATTCTTGGCTACAAAACCTGGGGAAGGTGCAATGTAAATACATTCATTAAGTCTACCAAACCTAAGGCAATTAGGTGTGTTGCTCATCGCCGCCAGCTCAGACACTCTGTTCCCGGTGGCCAAAGCCATAAGGAAAACCGCCTTTTTTAAGAGTAATGCAAAGTCTGCAGTATTTTGGTACAGACGAGAGTGAAATAAAGACAAAGCTTTGTCGAGAGACCAAGTAGGCATGAGCTGACGGGGAGGTGGGCGAAGTTTAAAACAAGCTCTCATAAAACCTGTTTCCTCCGCCACCGGTATGGAGAGACCTGTAAGGTCTAAAAAGGGCACTCTAATCGCAGTTAAGTGATTTTTTAATGTTACCACAGATAAATGTTTCTGCTCAAACAGATAATTTAAATAATTGAAAACTAAAGCCACTGACGGCACATTCTGTTCCGTTCTGATGATCCAGGAAGTAAAGGCTTGCCAATGTGAGTGATACTGTCGTTTCGTAGACTGAGTATATTGATTGATTAATTTATTGGTCACATCTCTACCGTATGGTGCTAGCCACTTGGCCTCCTGAATGTCCATAATGCAAAAGTCAGCGAGGTCGCTAGGTTGCCAATCATGTCAAAGTGGAAATACCCGACCGGGAGAGATACCGGGTCCGGGCACCACGTTTTCAATTGCTGGTACCACAACTGCGCCGGCCACAGGGGCGCGATTAGCGAGACTAAGCCTCGATAATCTCGTAGTTTGTTCACTACGTGGCACATTAGTGACGCATCTGGCGGCGGAAACAGATAGATGGAGCTCCATCTGTTCCAGTCTGTCACTAGGGCGTCTGGCCCCCCTGCCGGCGTTTTCGTCCGGCGGGTGAGGTATAGAGGGAGTTTGTGAGTCTCCTCGGATGCAAATAGATCCACTTGTGGATGGGAGAGCTCTGCAATCATTAGGTTGAAAATGGGTTGCTTGAGCTCCCATTCTACTGTCGTGCTCTGTCTCCGGGACAGAGCGTCTGCCCAGACGTTCGCTACGCCTGGGAGATAAGATGCGTGAAGGTAAATGTCTAGTCTGTTGGCTAGAGTAAAAATCTCTTCCGACACGTTTAGCAACCTCCTTGACCTCGTTGATCCTTGTTTCTGAATACAGTGAACTGCATTCAGATTGTCCATTCTGAAGGCCACCGACTTGCCCCGTAACGCCGGGCCGTGAGCCTGAAGGAAATACAAGGGGACTAGTAATTCTTTGACATTGATGTGAGAGATTTCTAAGTGGGACCCAAGCCCCTGACCCTGGTGCCCCTGATTTGACTGAAATCCCCACCCTATTGTGCCTGACGCATCCGTGTCTACCCATACCGTTGGTGGAGGAGAGGTCCATGACATTATTGAGTGCAACGTTTCCCTCTTTGCCCAGACCGCTAGCAAGGTGTGGATTAATTTCGGGATGGGCCATAATTTTCCCGCCGGTAAGAGCGGGAAATATTTGTTGCCTTCCAATATTAATCGTTTTACTTTCAACCGGCCCAACTTGACAGTTAGTTGAATCCAGTTGAGAGAGCCGACCAGAGACTCCCAGACCCTCCGCGTCGTAGTCAGACTGTGAAGAAACATGAACAGTTTCCTGCGAAACCTGTTGCGATTGTCCACACTCTGACTCAGAGTGAGAGCGGCCGTGTCCCAGACCAGCCCTATCCACTGAATTACTCGTGAGGGAACAAGGTTTGACTTTACCAGATTTACCTTGAAGCCTAGAGTTTTGACATGATTTAAAATGATATTGACATGTTTGATGCATAATTGTTGTGTCTCTGCCACCACCAGCCAGTCGTCTAGGTACCACAACACTCTGACCCCCGGTTTTAACAATGGCATCAGGGCTTGCCGGACTAATTTCGTGAATAATCGAGGTGCTAGGTTCAAGCCGAACGGCATCCTTTGAAAAACAAAATTTTGGTGCCTGATCCGTAAGGCCAAAAACCTTTGAAATCTTTTGTTGACCGATACGTGCCAATAGGCGTCTGTCAGGTCTAGTGAACACATCCAACCTCCCGGCGGAAGTGTTAGCCTGATTTGGTGTACTGTTAACATTCTGAAAGATTCGTTGTGAATGTGAAGGTTCAGATAAGACAGGTCTACGACCGGCCTCATCTGAACACTGTCCCTTTTGGGAACCAAAAATAGTTTGGACGTGAATACAGGGTAATTTGGGGGGACCGGGATGATGACATTCTTGGCAATCATTTCCTGGACCAGTGACTCCACCTCTAAAGAAACAAAATTCGCCGTTGTCGGCTGACGTAAGCGAGGTCGCCGGAGCCACTGCCAAGTGATGCCTTTGCGTGCCACCATCCGTGCCCAAGTGTTTAATGGCCATGCTTGGTGACACGTTCGGAACGACCCAGTTAGCAGACAAGGGTTCGCCGGCCGTACTACCCTCGGGTCCTCCGGCCTTAAGGTTGGCACCGGGAGTGAGAGAGACTTTAGTTTTTTTATGGTGGGGTTGGTGGTGCTGGACGCTTTGCCGGCTGGCTGGTGTTGGCCGAAGACTGGCCCTGACCTGGCTTATTCTGGCCGCGTCCTCTCTGACCTGAAAACCTACTCTGTCTATGCCTGTACTGACCTTGGGGGGAGTGGGAGGACTTAGGCGGAAGAAAGGGTTTAGATCCCCCTGGCTGAGCTTTAGCGGTTGGCCTGGGTTTGGGGAAGTTAAATGCAGGTTTCTTAGAAGGGGTGGGACTGTGCTTAAAGGCCTGTGCCATATTGAACACCGTTCGCCACACTTCAGGAGACATTAAAGAGGGAGTAAGCACTGGTGACATGACCACCTGATTCGCAATGCGATCAGGTAGCTTGCGAACTAAAGACATTCTGAGATCTTGTCTTGCTCGTACCGCCTCAAGCAAGGTGGTGCGTATGTCACCCAAGGATTGGATTGACGACTGGAGGAGCAGTCGCCGGGATAATTCAACCGATCTTCTGGCATCCGCATCTGCGATTGCCTGAGTGGACCGCAGTAAAGACTTAGCCACCTGTTGAGACACTATGTACTGAGAGAACAGGCGAAAAGCTTTCCCCCTTAGCCTAAATTCTCTGTCTAGGTGAGTAGGGGTAGGGGTAGTGAAAGGGTCTTTTAGCTCACAAAGATTAATCTTAGGGGCAGCTAGGAAAGAAAACAAAGCTGACGGGACTCCGCCGGCAGAACCTACCGGCATGGAGAACCACGAATGAGTATCTTGAGGGATCTGGTGGGAAGATTTAGAAGTAAATGTGGTTGCAAAGTTTTGAGCCTCTATCTCCCAATCTACCCAAGGTCCTGGACCCAACTGCCTCACCTTCAAAACTGGATTAGCTGCTTCGTCTGTGACGGTCTGTAAATCAAGTTCAGGAGTGAGAGCTGACAGAGTCTTAATATCATTAAACCCATCCAGCTTAGACCAGTCTGAAAATAGTTTTGAAGCTGAGGCAGGGGGTAAAGCTGGCTTAGTAGCATACACAAAATAGTCTTGGTGATAATAACTAGGTATAGCCTTGATGTTTACGTCTAGTACATTTCCCAAAATATCCAAGGCCCTTAATTTCTTTGATTTATTGCCCTGGATGACCCACTCACGCGGTACTGGGAGTTCCCCTGACAAGGTAGGTTGGGCGAGCTCTGGTTTAGTGGGGGTCAAAAGGACCCATGACTCGTCTGGTCCATAAAGCAAGGGCATAGCTACCTTTCTGAGAGGCGCCTTGTCTAGAGGGGGTGGATTGACATCCGTGATGACCCTGACATTTGAAGTTGTCAATGCCGCCGTAGCAGGCCTAGTAACCACTGATGTTGACAGAGTGGGGGGGTTAGGGATCTTAGATAAAGCAATCGAAGTCATCAGAGGCCGTACCGTAGAACTTGTCGTGGGAGCCCCCAAGTCCATTGTGGGGGTTTCCTGTTGTTGGCCAAATTTTGTAGATAAAGCATGAGTAAGTAGCCCATTAATTTCTTGCGCAGTAACAAATTGGTTTGATGATGAACTTACAGGTGAATCATTAATATCCTGCGCGGCGTCTAAGCCTGAGCCTGACTCTTGCCCTTCCATCTCCGAAATTATTGAAACCTCGTCTTTCTCCTCCTGATCCTCCTGAGAAGATCCCGCCGAAGCTGGGGTACCTTGTTGCCAAGATAAGTCAGGAATAGAGGATGGGATCGCCGCGTCCCTGTGGACATCAGCTACTGTGTGACTCGTTTGAGTCGGACGTGGGTGGTCAGACCCTGGCTGAGCAAACCGCCAAACACCGAGGCCCTGGCCTACACTCTCTTGGGAGTCTGAAACATTCTCAATTACTGAACCCCCTGAACTTTCCAATTCCAGGGTTAAAATATTAATGGGTAAATCCTCTTTAGGGACAGGCACCGCACTGGACCCTTGAGACCTAACACAAACTCTGTCTGGGGTAGAGGTACGATGAGAGGCACTAGAAGCTGGTGAATGTAGGGAGGACTTTCGTTTATGGGAATCCTTTTTGGAGGATTTATGGCTACGGTGTGACCGTGAACTACTCTTTGATTTGGAGGATTCATCGCCGTGACCACTGGTGGAACTTTCCGTCCTACTCTTCTTACTCGCTGGTGAAGAGGCAAGACTAGATGACTGGCGTCTGAGAGGTGACCTAGACCGAGATCTCGCCCGAGACGAGGAGGCGGACGCCGGGGGTGTAGGCTCTCTTGGACGTTTCGGTGTAGCAGCAGAAGATACAGAACCCTGACCAGTCTCCGCCGGCTTATGACTCGTGACTCTAGAGGAACGTTTAGGGGGAGGGTGTTCAAAGAGCAATCTATCCCAAAGAGGGACGTTGTCACATTGAAGTGATTTATGCGCAACAATCGTAGTGTAGGCTGACATCTGTTGCCTTACTTCTCTTAACGCTACTGCTGCGGTCTTATCATTGTCGCAAAGGACCTTTACAGCTAATTGGGAGCAAAAAGAACAATTACGCATTACCCAGAGACCCCTTGAACGGTCTAGACATTTAACACACCTTATGCAAAGAGTATGCGCAAAAATAGGGATACCGGCACAAGCAGGGGTAGTGCATAAAGCAAAGACTGGGGCCAAGGTAGCCATGACAGAGACTGGTGGGGAAAACTACCGCCGGGTCTGTATTGGTCCGCCGGAGCCCAGCTCTGGAAAAAAATAAAATTTCCAGGAATTAATGCTCATAAGGTTAACCCAACATGTTCGCACACAAGTGTTAATAACCCACCGGATAACGAGATGTAATGACACAACGATGACAGCTCGCTACGCGGCGGGGTTCAGAATATCTAAACAAATCTTTTGAAGAAAGTGAAGAATACCCTCTGACATAATATAACGGTCCAGCATGGCGATTATAGTCTTTCTGGTGGTGACTGTCTCAAGATTCAATTTTTGGAACAAAAACAACCCCCCATAAAGACGCTGGCCCTTGAAATATTTTAGTAGAATAACACAGGGCAGGCTGACACGAGATCTGATTTCTAACGAATTGTCACAAAAAGATCGCCGTAAGTTTGAAGGCGGCGATACCTAATTGTATCACTAAATTAAGTGGTTAAATCGAAATTGAATTGTAAATTCCTTATTTCCTCCACCTAGGAGCACCCGCCGGGTGTGAAAAACGATGTTAACCCTTATTGAACCTTCAATCGCCGTAAGTATAAAGGCGGCGATACATATAGTATCACTTAAAAATGGATTGGTTAACTAACTGAATGACTTAGTTGTTCCTCCCACCCTACCAAGGTACACCCGCCGGGTGAGATGTCAAAACGTTAACCCCATAAGTTCCTGTCCCCACTTCTTTGTAAAAGATCGCCGGGGAGGAAAGCCCTTAACAACAGCTAGGTTTTTCATGTGGTTTTGTAAAACCTGGTAGAAAAACTACATAACGTATGTTCGCATGAACAACGTTTTATAGATGGGTACAGCCATTCCGCCGGGAATCAAAGGGGGCCTGAAACCAGGCACCAACAGAGACGCAGTCCTGGAGAGCCACAGACACCTCATCGCCGGGGACACAAGCCTGTGTTAAAACCACGTGTGGCCCAACACGGCTCTCGGCCGGGTTTTTTTCATGGTGAAACCGAGAAAAAACCCGCATGACTAACCTAAGTCCACACAATAATCCGTGGAATTAGCCAATACACAACTAAACCAGGAAACAAACATAGTCCGAGGAATTAGCCAATACACAACTAAAACCCGGATACACATGACACAGTAGGGCATATTTATAAATAATAAACAATAACACTTGTACATGTGGCAAAGCTACGAGCGGCTGGCTAGGCCTAAGTAGACGGCATAAGAAATGTTGAAATATACACAGAACACTGGAAATATCACAACAGGAACCACCGCCAACACACCACTGTAGCAAATACTTCCGGCAAAGGGAAGACTGACTCGGGACCCAGAAAAAACTTCACTAAGTGAAGAAAAATACACTGGGAACGTCAGTAAGCAAAGCTTACCTCATCAGAAAGATAAAAGGCAGCAATAATTAACGCGTAATGAAAGCCGCCTGCATCACAAGCTAACTAACTGTGTAAAAGTTCACATGTCCACAACAGGACCACGAGGGTACATCCGAAATAGATGCCCCAAACACACGACCCAAAATACACTGCACTGCGGGCAACCAGCCCAGGACACTCCTGCTACGCATATCCTAACCTTACTCGATACATCCCGGAGTAAACAAATGAGAAAAAACTCACTAGGGACGCAGCAAATGCGGAACCAGCGGAGCGTGGGGAGACACGTCCGGGCAGGCTGAGCGCAGAGCAGAGAAGGAGGAATGACGCCTGAATCAGCGTCTGGTCAGAGATCCACACAAGTACATCCACGATATGATGGAAAGCTTATTAGATAGTTATTCTTATTTTCTTTTTGTTTTTATTTTTTACGAAGTTTTTTCGTAGTGAGAACCCAAGTCATAATGACTGAAGCCATGAGTGAGGTCGCGTGCGCTCATGATGAAGGCTCCTCAGTTTTTAAATGCTCTGCGCGGTAGATTCAAACTACGGCGGATTAGTGTTTGAAGAGGATGCCTTATGTAATAGGCATGTTCGTCAATGATGGAGGGGCCACTAATAAATTATACATTACAGGAGGGCGTAATGCATAAAGCAATGAATAACACAGGAAGCCTGATCCCAGGCTCGACCACAGAAAACGCAGTTTCTTATGAGCCCTCAAGCGACCAAACTCGTCGGGGTAACTTACCTATTTTGAGCCATCCTGACTAAAACTCGGTAAACAAAAACGTGTTCTCGGAGCAACGAGAAAAAACGCCGGAAAGGTAACCCACACCAAACGAGACAGTTTAACACATTTTATACAAAGGGTGTGCACAAAAATAGGGATACCTGAACAGGAGGGCGTAATGCATAAAGCAAAAACCGGGGCAAAGGTAGCCATGAC
Source organism: Paralithodes platypus (assembly GCA_032716605.1). NCBI lineage: Eukaryota > Metazoa > Arthropoda > Malacostraca > Decapoda > Lithodidae > Paralithodes > Paralithodes platypus. Next base: position 23,469,554 of record CM064516.1, on the reverse strand, counting down.
AGAGACTGGTGGGATACTTACTCCAGGTTCTGCATAGACCCGCCGGGACCCAGCTCTGGAAAAAAAGAAAATTTCCAGGAATTAATGCTCATAAGGTTAACCCAAACATGTTCGCACACAAGTGTTAAATAACCCGCCGGGTAACGAGACGTAATACTCAACGACTACAGCTCGCTACGCGGTGGGGTTTCCTAAGTAAAAGATTTCGAATATCTTAATTTGTCCAAAAGATTTATGAATACCCTCTGACATAATATATAAAGACCAGCCTGGCGTTTATAACTGATTAAGTCTTTCCGGTGGTGTTTGTTTCAAGATTCAATTTTGGAGAAAAAAAAACTAAAAAAGACGCCGGCCCCCGAATTATCTCGTAGATCAAAAACTGGGAAGCCTGACAAATATACGAGATCTAAGTATCTTTTTAGATCGCCGTATGTTGAAGGCGGCGATACAAAACGTATCCCTCAATTGTCTGGTTAACTAACTGAATTGTAAATTCGTTATTCCCACCCTTCCAGGGATCACCCGCCGGGTGTGAATATTAGTTTAAAAAACGTTAACCCCAATTGGGCCTTAAATTGCCGTATGTTGAAGGAGGCGATACACAATGCATCCCTCAATTGTCTGGTCAACTAAACTGAATTTTGCAAATTCGGTCATCCCACCCTACCAGGTTGCACCCGCCGGGTGATTTAAAGTTTAAAAGTTAACCCCAATTGTTCCGAACCCCACATCTTTGTAAAAGATCGCCGGGGAGGAAATACAACAACAGCATAGTTTTATATTGGCTTTGCAAAACCGAAAAAACTACAAACAACACGTGTCCGTATGAACACTGTTAGATGGGTACAGCCAACCCGCCGGGAATCAGAAGGAGCCTGAAACAGGCACCCCAGAGACGCCGTCCTGGGGAGCCACAGACACCCACTCGCCAGGGAAACAAGCTTGTTTTTAAACCACGCGTGGCCAAAACTCGGCAACCAGCCGGGTATTTTCATGGTGTAACCGAGAAAAACCCGCCGGAAATAACCCACCCCGTCCAGATACCATCTGAACGCAACACAGGACCGAGGCGTAGCCAAAACACAACTAACGCCGGGCCCAACATAGTCCGTGGAATTAGCCAATATACAACTAACCCAGGACACATAAATAGTCTGTGGAATTAGCCAATACACAACTAAACCAGGACACACAACACACAGTAGTACATATTTAGAAAATAAATCAATAACACTTGTATATGTGGTAAAGCTACGAGAGGCTGGCTAGGCCTAGGCAGACGGATAACAATAACATGTCAGAATATAAACAAAAAGCACTGAATTATATCACAACAGGAACCACCGCCAACACACCACTGTAGCAAATACTTCCGGCAAAGGGAAGAACTGACTCGGGACCCAGAAAAAACTTCACTAAGTGAAGAAAAATACGCTGGGAACGTCAGCAAAAATACGCTACCTCATCAGAAAGATAAAAGGAAGCAATAACATGTAATGAAAGCCGCCTGCATCACAAAGCTAGCTAACTGTGAAAAAGTTCACCTGTCCACAACCGGACCACGAGGGTACATCCGAAATAGATGCCCCAAACACACGACCCAAAAGACACTGCACTGCGGGCAACCAGCCCAGGACACTCCTGCTACGCATATCCTAACCTTACTCGATACATCCCGGAGTAAACAAATGAGAAAAAACTCACTAGGGACGCAGCAAATGCGGAACCACCGGAGCGTGGAGAAACACGTCCGGGCCAACTGACCGCAGAGCAGAGAAGGAAGAATGACGCCTGAATCAGCGTCTGGTCAAAGATCCACACAAGTACATCTACGATATGATGGAAAGCTTATTGGATAGTTATTCTTATTTTATTTTTGTTTTTTATTTTTTACGAAGTTTTTTCGTAGTGAGAACCCAATTCATGATGACTGAAGCCATGAGTGAGGTCGCGTGCGCTCATGGTGAAGGCTCCTCAGATTTTAAATGCTCTGCGCGGTAGATTCAAACTACGGCGGATTAGTGTTTGAAGAGGATGCCTTATGTAATAGGCATGTTCGTCAATGATGGAGGGGCCACTAATAAATAATTGTATTACGCTCTGGCTCTTGTTTATGCATGAAAAAGAGTACGGAAATAAGCTCATTTAGGGTAAAACCACCCGCTTGGCAGGTAGTAGAAGTTACCGCCTAGGCTGCTCGTTGAGTGTTAAACACTTTGCTCACTTTTTCCACTTCTTCCATACCCTCCAAGTCAAACCTACCTAGTCATCTTTCTACTTCTCTCTTGAACTCTTCCCTGATCTCCTCCACCTGTAACCTATCCACCCTCTTCACCACTCCACCTCCCTCATGCCCCACTCTAGCTCTCTTCACCCACTTCTGCATCCTAATTTTAGCTACTACTACATGGTCAGACACACACCCTCCAATACCCCTCTATACCCTAGCATCTAGCACAAAATTCTTCATTCGTTCATCCACACATATAAAATCAATCAGTGCCTTTCGTTCCACTGTCTCTCTCTCCCTCCTCCACTCCACCTTCCATGTGCACCTGCGTATCATTCTGTGTCGGAAGGTGTTGGCTATCAACAGCCTCCTCCCCACACATACGTCCACAAGTGCACTGCCATTCCCATCTACCTCTGTCGGTATATCCCACCCTCCCATCTACTTTACTATCACCCATCTTCCCATTCATATCCCCAATCAGAAAAATTCTTTTACTGTTACCATACTTTTACTTACAAACAAACACGCACCTTCTTTCGCTCTCTCCTTCTCATTCACTCCAGCACACACAACTATTCCACATTCCCATTATTTCAAACAAGAAACCTTCCATTTGGTCTCAGTCATTCTGCATACATCCAGCCTGGCATTTGCTAATACTTCCAGAGCCTCCCTCTCTTTTGTGTCATCATTCACGCCTCTTACATTCCATTCAAACTCAAGAATCTTGTGCTTTTTATGTTACTGCCCGGAATCAAGCCAAACATGTTCTTCAACTAGCCAAAAACTCTTTCATCAATAACAAATGTTCTGAACTTTCCAACTCTAGCTCTTCCCAAGCTTTCTGGCATCTAGACAAGAACCTCTCCAAAAATTTTACTTCCTCGTCTTTCCCTCCTCTTTTCCACGCTGACGGCACTACCTTCACTTCTTCCTCTAACAAAGCTGAACTCTTCGCTTAAACTTTCTCTAAAAACTCCACCTTGGATGATTCAGATGCTATTTCTCCCTCTCCACCCCCCTCTCACTTATTTATGCCTAAGATCATAATCTATATTAAATCAGTTCGTGTGTCTGTTTGTCTGTGCGTTCTTAATAGGCGGCCGCAGTTTTGGACCTGGGGAGCTGAAACTTTGCATGTGGGTGTCAATTGACCTGGGTCAGGTCATAGAGGGGGCGAGGCCATGATCGGAAGTAGTTTCGAGGCCAAAATTGAAAAAAAAAAAAAAAAAAAAAATCCATTTGGGGCAGAAGGAGGCCTCCAATCGAAAAGGTGTATGGAACAAAAGTTGTTCGCAGCCCCCCCAAAATGGGGGTACGGATGAGGTCAGATCCAAAATCGGAGGTCATTTAGCGGCCGAAATCGAGGTCGCTGTTTAATGAGGCACAGGGAGGTCGAGGCTGGTGATTATGGTAGTAGTAGTATTGTGATGATTGTGGTAGTAGTGATTGATGATGGTGATTATGGTAGTAGTAGTGGTGGTAGTACCCGGGCAACGCCGGGTACCCCTGCTAGTATCTTCTAAGGATGTACTTTCTGCCCTCTCTGGGCTTAATACTAAGAAGGCATATGGACCGGATGGCGTTCCTCCTGTTGTACTAAAAAACTGTTCTTCCGTGCTGACTCCCTGCCTAGGCAAACTCTTTCGTCTGCCTTTCCTCTAACATCTTTCCTTCTTGCTGGAAGTTTGCTCTCATTCAACCTGTCCCAAAGAAGGGTGACCGCTCTCTACCCTCTAACTATCATCCAATTGCTCTCATTTCTTGCATCTCTAACGTTTTTGAAACTATCCTTAATTCAAAGCTTCTTAAGCATTTATCTTCCCATAATCTATTTTCAGATCGCCAGTATGGTTTCATTAACCTATTAAATGCGAAAATGCCCTAGGGGCAAGGGTACTTATTTGTGAATTTCTAGCCTTGGATTCTGACATAATTAGTTATATTTATGATATAGAGCATTATTTGTTTGCAATGTGCTTTTATTTTACATATATGATGAATATATGAACCTTGAAGAGTGATAAAATAAGTGGGATAAGCATTTGGGTGGTGAAAATCGTTAATATTCCCCACCCGGTCGTATTCTCAGGCGTGAGCTAGCGAGGCACACACCCTCTCCTCTCGCTGTATCTGACTCAACTGAAGCACTCCCGCGATGTCTCGGTGTTATATAACGATCTTTTATGCAACCCACTTGTGCTACATTACCGCGGGAGAGAAAAATAACCGATAAATGATGAAAATAAGAGGAAAATTAGGTGCTAATTGAGGAGGGGGGGAGGGGGGGGGGGGGGTGAGAAACATATGGATGAGTGGTACGAAGTACTAGAGGGGAATTATCTCACCTAATGACATATCCTTTGTTTTGAGAGCCCCTGGGGTGTTGATGAAGTTTTTTTGTTATGGTCTTGCTTCCGTGAGGCCTATCGCGTTCCCTATGGTGACCCTTCCGTGAGGCCTATCGCGCTTGATGGGTTAAGGATCGATCTATTGGTGATCTCCTTGCTAATCATACTAACTCTTGGTCATCCTTCTTTTGGGACTTCGGTGACTTTTTCTATTGAGCTATACATATCAAAAGCCTTCGATAGAGTCTGGCACAAATCTCTAATTTCCAAATAACCCTCCTTCGGTTTCTATCCCTCTATCTGTGCCTTTGTCTCTAATTTATTTTCTGACCGTTCAATAGCTGCAGTTGTGGATGGCCATCGCTAACTTCCTCAACCTATCAACTCTGGTGTTCCTCAGGGTTCTGTCCTGTCTCCAGTTCTCTTTCTAATATTAATTAATAATCTCCTCAACTGTACCTCTAGTTCCATCCACTCATATGCTGATGACTCTACCTTACACTATTCAACTACTTTTTCACAACCCAGTATGCAATCACTCCAAAGGTCCAGTTACGAGGCCATAGAATGCCTATCTTCTGATGATCTGATCTATTAATTATTTTTGATTGGGGCAGAGAAATTCTTGTTGCTTTCAATACTTCCATGACCCAATTTCTCCATTTAACTAATCGTCGCAATCCTCCACAAGAATATCATATACTCTTCAACAATACAAAAATCACTCTTCATCTTCACTCAATATCCTTGGTGTATCCTTTCCATCCAACCTCATTCTTGCTTTTAGTTTACCAGAAGTTTGGTGTGCTCAACAGTCTCTGTGGGTTCTGCACCCCGCACAGCTTCTTGCCCTGTATAGGGGCACAGTGCGCCAAGTATTGAGTATCGTTCACATGTGTGGAGGGGTTCTCCCCATACCGCACTTCTCGAAAGAGTCCAAAGCATTTCGCCTCATTAACTCACTTCCTATTACTAGTTCCCTACAATCTCTTTTTACATGCCGCATTGTTGCATCTCTTTCACTCTTCTATCGCTATTATGACAATTAGTGTTCCTCAGAGCTCTCTCAGAGCATACCCGGCCCCTCCCTTGCGGCGAGTGCGACACCCCCGCCTTTCAACTCAGTTCCACTCGTTTTCTGTTCAACTCTCCAATCCAAAAATTGGCAAATTTTCTCAGTCTTTCTTCTACTCAACTAGTGAACTCTGGAACTCTCTCCCTCAATCAGTCTTTCCTTCATCCTATGACTTAAACTGCTTTGAACTTAGAGTGTCCAGGCATTTTGAATACAACGTCCCTTGAATTTGGCTCTCTGTCACTCTTTTGACTCTGGGGGAGACACTCGTTACAGGCAACCATCTTATGTCTCCTTCATACACAGAGGAAAAAAAATGTCGCAATCCTTTAGCAATCCTTGTCCGGTCAGTGCTTGTCATTAGATCTATTTATATGATTCCTGGCTAAAGAAGTTACCCCTCAATTGCCTGTTAAATTATTTAACTATTCTAACCGAGATTGAATATATTTTATCAATCCTTTACTTGTTGACTCATCATATTGTATCTTATCGCTTTTTAACAAAATGAGAAATGAATCACATATATTGTGTATACAGTATGCATAAATACACACACACACACACACACATATATATATATATATATATATATATATATATATATATATAATATATATATATATATTTATTAGTGGCCCCTCCATCATTGACGAACATGCCTATTACATAAGGCATCCTCTTCAAACACTAATCCGCCGTAGTTTGAATCTACCGCGCAGAGCATTTAAAAACTGAGGAGCCTTCATCATGAGCGCACGCGACCTCACTCATGGCTTCAGTCATTATGAATTGGGTTCTCACTACGAAAAAACTTCGTAAAAAATAAAAACAAAAAGAAAATAAGAATAACTATCCAATAAGCTTTCCATCATATCGTGGATGTACTTGTGTGGATTTCTGACCAGACGCTGAATCAGGCGTCATTCCTCCTTCTTTGCTCTGCGCTCAGCCTGCCCGGACGTTCCTTTCAGGCTCCGCTGGTTCCGCATTCGTGGCGTCCCTAGTGAGTTTTTTCTCATTTGTTTACTCTGGGATGTATCGAGTAAGGTTAGGATAGGCGTAGCAGGAGTGTCCTGGGCTGGTTGCCCGCAGTGCAATGTATTTTGGGTCGTATGTATGGGGCATCTATTTCGGATGTACCCTCGTGGTCCTGTTGTGGACACGAACTTTTCACAGTTTGGTTTAGTTGGTGATGCAGGCGGCTTTCATTACGCGTTAATTATTGCTGCCTTTTATCCTTCTGATGAGGTAAGCTGTGTGTTTGCTGACGTTCCCAGCGTATTTTCTTCACTTAGTGAAGTTTTTTCTGGGTCCGTGTCAGGCTTCCCGGGGTTGGGAAGTTATCGCTTCGGTGGTGTGTTGGCGGTGGTTCCTGTTGTGATATTCCAGTGTGTGTTTATATTTCAACTATTTTCATGCCGTCTACCTAGGCCTAGCCAGCCGCTCGTAGCTTTGCCACATGTCTAGTGTTATTATTTATTTTATAAATATGCCCTACTGTGTCATGTGTATCCGGGTTTTAGTTGTGTATTGGCTAATTCCTCGGACTATATTTGTTTCCTGGTTTAGTTGTGTATTGGCTAATTCCACGGATTATGTTGTGACCTTGGTTAGTCGTGCGTGTCTCTCCTCGTGTCGTATTGTTCAGATGGTGTCTGTTCAGGGTGGGGTTTGCCTTCCGGCGGGTTTTTCTCGGTTTTACCGTTAAAAAAACCTGACCGATGAGCAGTGTTAGGCCACACGTGGTTGTTAACACTGGCTGGTTCCCCGGCGAGGGGAGGTGTCTGTGGCTCTCCAGGACTGCGTATCTGTGGGTGCCTGGTTTCAGGCCTCCTTTATAATTCCCGGCGGGATGGCTGTACCCATCCTTACATATATATTTAGTTATATATAAAGAAACGACGTTCGTGAGAACACTCGTTTTTTATAGGTTTTTCTACCTGGTTTACGACAAACCACGGGGAAAACCTAGCTGTTGTTTAGGCGTTCCTCCCCGGCGATCTTTTACAAAGTAGTGGGGTCAGGAACTTGTGGGGTTAACTTTTAGACTTCTCACCCGGCGGGTGCACCTTAGCAGGGTGGGATAAAACGACTTAGGTCTCTTATAGTTAACCAATCCATGTGAGTGATACTCTGTGTATCGCTGCCTTTACTCTTACGGCATTTGAAGGATCAGTGAGGTTTAACCAAATCGATTTCCACACCCGGCGGGTGTCCCTAAGTAAAGGAACTAAGGAATTTATAAACAAATTCAATTTCGATTAACCTTAATTGGGTGATACTTTCAGTATCGCCGCCTTCTAATTTTACGACGATCGTTTGGGACAATTCGTTAAAAAATCAGATCTCGTATATTCCTGCCCTGGGCTATTCTACTAAAATATTTCAAGGGCCGGCGTCTTTATGAGGGGGGGCTTTGTTACAAAATTGAATCTTGAGACAGTCACCACCTCCTACAGACTATTAGTGCCATACTGGACCATTATATCAGAGGGTATTCTTCATGTTCTTAGCTAAGAAGACTTGTTTAGCCTCTTTATACCCAGCCGCGTGGCGAGATGTGTTAGCTGTGTCTTTGCATCCCGTTACCCGGCGGGTTATTAACACTTGTATGCGAACACTTGGGTTAACCTTATGAGCATTAATTCCTGGAAATTTTTCTTTATTTTTCCAGAGCTGAGCTCCGGCGGACCAATACAGACCCGGCGGTAGTTCCTCTCACCAGTCTCTGTCATGGCTAATGTCACCCCAGTTTTTGCCCTGTGCATTACCCCTACTTGCGCGGGTATCCCAATTTTTGCACATACCCTTTGCATAAGGTGTGTTAGATGTCTAGACCGTTCAAGGGGTCTCTGGGTTACACGTAATTGTTCTTTTTGCTCCCAATTAACCAATAAAGTCCTGTGTGACAATGACAAGACCGCGGCGGTAGCGTTGAGAGAGGTCAGACAACAAATGTCGGCCTACACTACCATTGTCGCACATAAGTCACTTCAATGTGACAACGTCCCACTTTGGGATAAGTTGCTGTCAGAGCACCCTCCCCCTAAACGTACCTCTAGAGTAAGGGGTTTTTAAGCCGACAGAGACTAGCCAGGATTCTGTATCGTCTGTGGAGACGTTTAAACGCCCGAGAGAGCCTACTCCCCCGGCAGCCACCTCCTCGTCGCAGGCGAGATCGAGGTCAAGGTCTCCCCTCAGACAACGGTCTTCAAGTCGGGCCTCTTCCCCGGCTAGCAAGAAGTGCAAGACTGAAGCTTCCCCCAGGGACCATGGTGGTGATTCTTCCAAACCTAGGTCCAGTTCGCGGTCACACCGTAGCCACAAATCCTCCAAAAAGGATTCCCATAAGAAGTCCTCTCGACATTCTTCTAAGTCTAGTGCATCTCATCGTACCTCTACACCTGACAATGTTTCTGTTACAGCCTCAGAGTATAGTGAAGCGCCTGTCCCTAAACAAGATTTACCTATTGATATTTTAACCCTAGAAATGGAGAGTTCAGGATATTCAATAATTGAGAATGTTTCAGACTCTCAAGAGAGCGTAGGCCAGAGCCTCGGTGTTTGGCGTTTTGCTCAGCCAGGGTCTGTCCATCCACGTCCGACTCATACGAGTCACACAGTTGCCGATGTCCACAGGGACGCGGCGACCCCATCCTCTATCCCTGATTTATCTTGGAAACAAGGTGCCCCTGCCTCGGCGGGGTCTTCTCAGGAGGATCGGGAGGAACAAGATGAAGTGTCATTAATTTCAGATAGGGAAGGACAAGGGTCAGGCTCAGGCCTGGACGCCGCCCATGATAATACTAATTCACCTGAAAGTTCTGCACCTAACCAGTTTGTTACAGCACAAGAAATTGATGGGTTACTTACTCATGCTCTATCAAAATTCTTTAATCAACAACGAGAAAACCCCACAATGGACTTGGGGGCTCCCTTGACAGGTTCTGCGGTACGGCCTCTGATAACGTCAATCGATTTATCTAAGATTCCTAACCCTCCTACTCTGTCACCGGCAGGGAGCTCTAAGCCAGCTACGGCGGCATTCACTACGTCAAATGTCAGGGTCATTACGGATGTTAATCCACCCCCTCTAGACAAAGCGCCTCTTAGAAAGGTAGCTATGCCCCTGCTTTATGGGCCAGACGAGTCATGGGTCCCTTTGAACCCCTCTAAGCCAGAGCTTGCCCAGCCTACCTTGTCAGGGGAACTCGCCGTACCACGTGAGTGGTTTATCCAGGGAAATAAGTCTAAGAAATTAAGGGCATTGGATGCCTTGGGTAATGTTTTGGATGTAAATATCAAGGCTATACCTAGTTATTATTATCAGGATTATTTTGTTTATGCATCTAAGCCTGCTTTACCCCCTGCCTCAGCTTCAAAACTTTTTTCAGACTGGTCTAAGCTGGATGGGTTTAATGATATTAAGGCTCTGTTGGCTATTACTCCTGAACTAGATTTACAGACCGTCACAGACGAGACAGCTAATCCAGTGTTGAAGGTGGGACAGTTAGGACCAGGACCTTGGGTGGATTGGGAGGTAGAGGCTCAGAACTTTGCAACCACTTTCACTTCTAAATCTTCCCACCAGATCCCTCAGGATACACATTCATGGTTCTCAATGCCGGTAGGTTCTGCCGGCGGAGTTCCGTCAGCTTTATTTTCCTTTTTAGCTGCCCCTAAGATTAATCTTTGTGAACTAAAGGAACCATTCATTACCCCTACCCCTTCTCACCTAGACAGAGAATTTAGGCTAAGGGGAAAAGCTTTCCGCCTGTTTTCACAGTACATAGTTTCTCAACAGGTGGCTAAGTCTTTACTCAGGTCTACTCAGGCAATCGCAGACGCGGATGCTCGAAGATCAGTTGAATTATCCCGGCGTCTGATTCTTCAGTCGTCAATTCAATCCTTAGGTGACATACGCACAGCCTTACTTGAGGCGGTGCGAGCACGACAGGATCTTAGAATGTCATTAGTTCGCAAGCTGCCTGATCGCATTGCTAACCAGGTGGTAATGTCCCCAGTACTTACACCTTCTTTAATGTCCCCTGATGTATGGCGAACAGTGTTTAACATGGCACAGGCCGTGAAGCACAGTCCCGCACAGGCTAAGAAACCCGCATTTAACTTCCCCAAACCATTTACAACGAGTCTTTCAGAATGTTAACAGTTCATCAAATAACAGTTTCCCCGGTGGCTGGATGGTTCAGACCTGACAGACGCCTATTGGCACGTGTCGTCAACAAAAGATTTCAGGTTTCTGGCCTTGGAGATCAGGCACCAAAATTTTGTTTTTCAGAGGATGCCGTTCGGTTTGAACCTAGCACCTCGATTATTCACAAAACTAGTCAGGCAAGCCCTGATGCCATTGTTAAAACAGGAATCAGAGTGTTGTGGTATCTAGAACTGGCTGGTGGTGGAGAGACACAACAATTATGCATAAACATGTCAATATCATTTTAAATCATGTCAAAACTCTAGGCTTCAAGGTAAATCTGGTAAAGTCAAAACCTTGTTCCCTCAAGAGTAATTCAGTGGATAGGCTGGTCTGGGACACCGCCGCTCTCACTCTGAGTCAGAGTGTGGACAATCGCAACAGTTTCGCAGGAAACTGTTCAGGTTTTCTTCACAGTCTGACTACGACACGAAGATCTGGGAGTCTCTGGTCGGCTCTCTCAACTGGATTCAGCTAACTGTCAGTTGGGCCGGTTTAAGTAAAACGATTAATATTGGAGGGCAACAAATATTTTCCCACTCTTACCGGCGGGAAAATTATGGCCCATACCACAATTAATCCACACCTTACTAGCGGTCTGGGCGAAGAGGGAAACATTGCACTCAATCATGTCATGGACCTCTCCTCCTCCAACGGTATGGTAGAGACGGATGCGTCAGCACCATAGGGTGGGGATTTCAGTCAAATCAGGGCACCAGGGTCAGGGACTTAGGTCCCACTTAGAACTCGCACAAATAAATGTCAAAGAGTTACTAGTGACATTGTATTTCCTTCAGGCTGAAGGCCCGGCGTTACGGGGCAAGTCAGTGGCCTTCAGAATGGACAATCTGAATGCAGTTCACTGTATTCAGAAACAAGGGTCAACGAGGTCAAGGAAGTTGCTACTCGTGTCGGAAGAGATTTTTGTTCTAGCCACCAGTCTAGATATTTATCTTCACGCATCTTATCTCCAGGCGTAGCGAACGTCTGGGCAGACGCTCTGTCCCGGAGACAGAGCACGACAGTAGAATGGAGCTCAAGCAACCCATTTTCGACCTAATGATTGCGGAGCTCTCCCATCCACAAGTGGATCTTTTTGCGTCCGCGAGACTCACAAGCTCCCTCTATACCTCACCCGCCGGACGATAACGCCGGCAGGGGGGCCAGACGCCCTAGTGACAGACTGGAACAGATGGAGCTCCATCTATCTGTTTCCACCGCCAGATGCGTCACTAATGTGCCACGTAGTGCACAAACTACGAGTTTATCGAGGCTTAGTCTCGCTAATCGCGCCCCTGTGGCCGGCGCAGGTGTGGTGCCAGCAGTTAATAATGTGGTGCCCGGACCCGGTATCGCTCCCGGTCGGGTACTTCCACTTAGACACGATTGGCAACCTAGAGACCTCGCTGACTTTTGCATTATGGACATTCAGGAGGCCAAGTGGCTAGCACCATACGGTAGGGATGTGACCAATAAATTGCTCAATCAATATACTCAGTCTACTAAGCGACAATATCAATCTCATTGGAAAGCTTTTACTTCTTGGATTGTTAGAAAGGAACAAACTGTACACTCAGTGGCCATTGGTTTTTTTAACACCTTACGAGCGGCCTATGCGGTTTTTATTTATGTGTACCGCACAGCGGGGTGTTTTTAGCCAAAATAGGGCTGTTTACCGTGATCATTTTCATGCCTAAATAAGACCCAGAACGTAAAATACAAGTACCTATCCCTGAAAAGGGCATAAACAGAGCTTTCGAATGACACCATAACGATCCTTGTACGATGGATAGTTTCTTGCAATAACCGTGGCAACGCGAGTGCAAAAAGCAGGTAATGCGGTACTTTCAGTACATAATTGAGTATGTGGCGAGTGAGAGAGGGAGGAGGGAGCTGAGATTTGTGTCATTACAGTTAGGTCGCCGCGGTGGTCTGGAAGCAGTTTATACGCTCGCTAGTCTCCTGCCACCACTTGTCTCTCTCTCTCAGCCACATTACGTGCTGAAATTGCCACTCGAGTTATGTCGAGCGCCGCCACATAGTCCAGCTTTTTTTAACTCGACTTATGTTGCTCGCCGCTAATTAAGGGTTAATTACTTGAACTATCTGTTTGAGCAGAAACGTTTATCTGTGGTTACTTTGAAGAATCACTTAACTGCGATTAGAGTGCCCTTTTTCGACCTTACAGGTCTATCCATACCGGTGGCGGAGGAAACAGGATTTATGAGAGCGTGTGTTTTAACACTCCGTCCCCGTCAGCTCATGCCTACTTGGTCTCTGGACAAAGCTTTGTCTTTACTTCATTCTCGTCTGTATCAAAATACTGCAGACTTTGCTTTAATCTTAAAGAAGGCAGTTTTCCTTTTGGCTTTGGCCACCGGAAACAGAGTGTCTGAGCTGGCGGCGATGAGCAAAAGACCTAATTGTCTTAGGTTTGGTAGACTTAATGATTCAATTTCCATTGCACCCTCCCCGGCGTTTGTAGCCAAGAATGAGCATAGTTGCACACGTGTCTTCTGAATTCCCGGTGCCGGCGCTAAAAAGGGGAAACGTGCATCAAAATTTATGTCCAGTGCAAGCACTAACCAATATTTAAGAATAGCTCCTCATAAACCCCCAAGGTGCTTTATGGGTAGCGAGTACGGGTAAACGCTTACTTAAAGGCGCGATTTATCTCTTCTAGTAGAAGTCATTAAAGAGAGTAATCCCGGCGTTGTGGGTAGGGCCCACGATTTACGCAAGTGGGCGGCCTCTTTAAGTTTCCTGTAAAACTTTTCAGTTGGAGATATTGCGTCCACAACAGTTGTGGGCGTCTAATCATACGTTTCTCTCTAGATGTCCCAGTTGCTCTAGACAAACCTTCCTTATGTATAGCTTTAAGGCAGAGGGTCTAGGTGGCCCCTGCAGTCACTTATGTTTATTTTTCAAGGAAAGGGGGGGGGGGGGGGGGGGTGCAAGTCAGTTGACATAGGACACCCTAGACCCCGCCGGAGTATGAGAACTGTGATACAATTAAGGTTATGATATGAAAATTTCTCTGAGAGAATTTGTGGCTAGTACAAAGTTTAGTACAAAAAACAACGGTGTTGTTATAGTAGTTTTTAGCTGCGAAAGCAATGTAACATTAGTTCAATGGAGTTCATTAGCAATTGATCTCCACATGTATTTTGGGGTTTATGATGTGCACATATAAACTTATAACTTATTATTTGTCACCACTCGTTGAGTGGGGTGCCCTTTGTAACTACAGATCTGTGTTCAGAATCTTCAGGGTTACCTATTTTTGTCAGGCAGGCTTCTTTGAAGCACGCACCTGCCTGAACCCCCCTTTTTCTTGTATATTTCCGGCCTACGCCGTATTAAAATACATTTTTCAAGAGTAAGAATACTATGTGGTTGTTTTTATTATCTGCTTTTCTAGAGTTATGATATGATTACGAATGTCCCCCCCTCCAGTCTTAGATATCAGGCATGTTCGTCAATGATGGAGGGGCCACTAATAAATTATAGGTTTGACTCCTGTAAGGAGATTAGGAAAACCTAATATTTAGTAGTGGCCCCGTAATCATTGTAGACTGGGGCCCTCCCGACCGTCCCCTTCCCATTCGTTGATGTATTAAGGATTTTGGTTTACTTGATATGTCAGTGAAGGAGGAATGACGCCTGATTCAGCGTCTGGTCAGAAATCCACACAAGTACATCCACGATATGATGGAAAGCTTATTGGATAGTTATTCTTTTTTTCTTTTTGTTTTTATTTTTTACGAAGTTTTTTTCGTAGTGAGAACCCAATTCATAATGACTGAAGCCATGAGTGAGGTCGCGTGCGCTCATGATGAAGGCTCCTCAGTTTTTTAAATGCTCTGCGCGGTAGATTCAAACTACGGCGGATTAGTGTTTGAAGAGGATGCCTTATGTAATAGGCATGTTCGTCAATGATTACGGGGCCACTACTAAATATTAGGTTTTCCTAATCTCCTTACAGGAGTCAAACCTATAATATATACAATATATATATTATCGGTAGTAGGCCTATATAGTTTTTTTTCTTTACTTTTTCAATTGTAGCCTACTGTTTTTGCTCTACTCCGTTATAGCTTATTTTAATCTTCGCTTTTTGTAGGTCTGTTCGTGCTGTCGGACTGGCAGCATGTTTCCAAGATCGGCCACCGCTACAACTACGCCCCCATCGAATTGGCTGCCGCAGGAATACTCGGACCGAAACGTTTCATCATGATGTGTCAGTTTGCAGACGTTTGTTACTCCTGTTGATTACTATTTTTTATATCTTTTCTGCAATCTTTTTACCATATTAGATGTCAGGAATTTCTTTCTGTTTAACAGTTGACAGAGTCGGAGGTTTTTGGTAGGGAACATCATTAACCCGAGAAGTGCGATAAGCCTAATGAAAGTATGTGTATGGCGAATGCGATAGGCCTCATGGAAGCAAGACCATGAAAAAACCCTTCCAAAACACCCCAGGGGCTCTCAAAACAAAGGAATATGCCATTATAATAATAATAATAATACTATTTATTCAGTTAGCAATTTACAGAGGATGGTACCACATAGTTTGTTACAAATATGACATGTACCAGCCTTGCATAATTCCAACTAAGGATAGCCCAATAAGGCCGTTAGGCGTATTTCCATTGGGGTCCTTGTGGGATTAGGTTAGCTGGGGAAAATGGGGAAGATAAAGAAATAGATACTTTAGGGAAAGTATTTCTAGGGGTTTTATTTAAGATACCTTACATCCTATAGTAAATATCAGTAATCCGTAATCAGTAAATCATTTCAGTTTGGTTTGTCTATCTCTTATGTCGCATTTAGTAGTAGACATAAGCTTGGTGCTCCCTTCTCGCAGCTGTCCGGTTCAGGTGTTTCCTTCAGGCTACGTCTGAAGGAATACAGTGTTCTCTTTTCACGGACTGGACTGGGGTAGGTCGTTCCAGTCTTTGATGGCGGTGAAGAAGAATGTTTGCTTACCCTGTCCTTGGATTCTCAGGACCTTTAAAATTAAACATCCTGTTTCTTGTATTATGTCCACTCCTCTCATTTGCTTTAACAAAATCATTCTTTAGGTACTCTGGAACTCTGTCATAGAAAATTTTGAAGGCATTAGTGAGCCTGATTTGTTTGGCCCTGTCAGCGACATTGAGCATACCTAGTGGACTGAAGTTGTTCTTGGCCAACATGTGATCTGGGTCCTAGGTTCAGCATGAACCTAACCATTTTATTTTGAGTGACCTGAAGTTTGTGCTGTGCTGATTTAGATGATGCCTAGTACCAGGATGACACAGCATAGTCAAAATGACATTGAACAAGCGCTTGGCAAAGGGTCTTTTTGGTCGCCGCGGGCACGCTCCCACCTGTCTATACAGGTATTTTATACGTGCTCTACACTTACTCAGGATAGATTCCAAAATTGTTTCACCTGACAAACTCGCGTCCAGTTTTAGTCCGAGATATTTAACTTGTGACACTGTTGTTATAGGAATATCATTACAGTTGACCGAGAAGCCCACAATGTCTTTCAGTTTGCGTTTTGTTCCACATAAGATGGCTTCCGTCTTGCCCAGGTGAAGAGATAGTCTATTGTCCAATAGCCATTCACTAGATGATTCTAGTTCTTTGGAAAGTGAAGCGGCAATACTTATTGGGTCTTTTCTTGAAACCAGAGCACGCTGTCGTCTGCATACAGTAATTTACATGAGACGCTCAGTTTCATGTCGTTCACATAACAGAGAAAGAGTAGGGGACCAAGGATGCTTCCCTGCGGGGACCCGACAGTTAATTGGCAGAGGATCAGATATTTATCGTCAATTTTGACTCTTTGGGTTCTACCACTAAGATAAGATTTAAACCAGTTCACAGATCCTATGCCCATTGCTTGTAGTTTATTACATAGGATATCATGGTCTACTGTGTCAAACGCTTTTTGTAGATCAAGAAGAACCATACCGGTGTAGTTACCTTTAGAAATTTCTTTACGAATGTGATCAGTTAAGTGGATGAGACAGGAGTCTGTCGAGTAATGCATCTGAAACCTGATTGAAACTTATAGAATAGATAATTTTGTTTGAGGTAGTGTTCAATTTGGGTTGTTAATACCGCTCTTTCAAGGATTGTAGATGCAATAAACATAATATGCTAACTAGGGTCTGTTAGTTACCAAACTTCTAAGTTTGTATTTCCTTTGTATGAATAGAGGGGGTTTCGAATAGCTTCCTTCAGTGTCAGCAGGTGAACAGTGTTGGTGTTAATTTGACAAGTTGATGAGAATGTGGGTATAGGGGGCCTGCTAATGACCAATGGCTCCATCTCGTTAGAAATTTGGCAGGAATTATGTCTGGTCCTGTGCTTTTATGCTACAGTTAGGCGTTACTTTAGAACGCTCGTCAAAACACGTGTATTTTGGTGTAACATTTTTGCAATCTCAAAATGTGTTTGGCTGTGTATTGTCTTTATCTCTGTATGAAATTTCGAAAGGTGGCCGTTGGTTGTTCGTGTATCTTATTGAGAGGTTGAGGTAGGTTTCGACTGTGCAAAGTGTGTTTGCTATGGAGGTGAAGAAGGAGTTTGAAGTAGGTTAAAATTTTTGTCGTTTATCGTGGCTCAAATGCTGCGATCATTAAATGGTGAGAGCAATATTAGTGTTAGACGAATCCCTTGTCTTGTTTGCTGTAGCCTGTTTGTTGTTTTAGGTGGCCCTCCATAGTTTCTTTTTGTTATTCCTGATATTCCTCTGCCTGTATTGTGAAAATAACTTAGTTTTCGCTTGATTTTATTTTTCCTACTTAGTGCTTATTCCCTGGCCCTGTTGAAGCCTCGATGTTTCAGACCTTGGATCCTGTCCTAATGTTTCGCTAGCCTTTTTAACAGATTGTCTCTGTGTTCCAGATTATAGGTTTTGACTCCTGTAAGGGGGTAAACGAAACCTAATATTTAGTAGTGGCCCCTCCATCATTGACGAACATGCCTATTACATACAGGTGCATCCTCTTCACAACACTAATCCCGCCGTAGTTTGAATCTACCCCGCGCAGAGCATTTAAACACTGAGGAGCCCTTCATCATCGAGCGCCACAGGCACCGACCTCACTCATGGCTTCAGTCATGTATGATATTGGGTTCTCGAACTAAGAAAAAACTTCGTTAAAATAATAAAAAATAAAAACAAAAATAGAAAATAAGAATAACTATCCAATAAGCTTTCTCATCATATCGTGGATGTACTTGTTGTGGATTTCTGACCAGATCGCTGATTCAGGCGTCATTCCTCCTTCACTGACATATCAAGTAAACCCAAAATCCTTAAAATACTATCACACGAATGGGAAGGGGACGGTGGGGAGGGCGCCCCCAGTCGTCAAATGATTACGGGGCCACTACTAAATATTAGGTTTTCTTTATCTCCTTACAGAGAGTCAAACCCTATAAGTTTATTACGTGGCCCCCTCCATCATTGATCGAAGCATGGCCTGATATCTAAGACCTGGAGGGGGACAATTCGTAATCATATCATAACTCTAGAAAAGCAGAATAATAAAATACAACCACATAGTAATTCTTACTTTTTGAAAAATGTATTTAATTAAACGGCGGTTAGGCCGGAAGATATACAAGGGAACAAAGGGGTTCAGGCAGGTGCGTGCGGCTTCATAAGATAGCCTGTCGTCCCGACAAAAGGATGGGGTAACACTGACAGATTCTGAACACAGATCCTGTAGTGTACAAAAGGCACCGCCACTCAACGATAGTGGTTGACAAAAATAATAAGTTTATAAGTTTTATATGTGCACATCATAAACCCCAAAATACATGTGGAGATCAATTGCAAATGAACTCCAAGTTGAACTAATATTACTAATACATTGCTTTCGGCAGCTACAAACTACTATAACAACACCGTTGTTTTT
>CM064516.1:23127722-23450652 GCA_032716605.1 Paralithodes platypus | reverse complement strand
AACTATCTGTTTGAGCAGAAACGTTTATCTGTGGTTACTCTGAAGAATCACTTAACTGCGATTAGAGTGCCCTTTTTTCGACCTTACAGGTCTATCCATACCGGTGGCGGAGGAAACAGGATTTATGAGAGCGTGTTTTTAAACTCCGCCCACCTCCCCGTCAGCTCATGCCTACTTGGTCTCTGGACAAAGCTTTGTCTTTACTTCATTCTCGTCTGTATCAAAATACTGCAGACTTTGCTTTAATCTTAAAGAAAGCAGTTTTCCTTTTGGCTTTGGCCACCGGAAACAGAGTGTCTGAGCTGGCGGCGATGAGCAACACACCTAATTGTCTTAGGTTTGGTAGACTTAATGATTCCATTTCCATTGCACCCTCCCCGGCGTTTGTAGCCAAGAATGAGCATAGTGCACACGTGTTTTCTGAATTCACGGTGCCGGCGTTAAAAAGGGGAAAGGTGCATCATAATTTATGTCCAGTGCAAGCTCTAACCAAATATTTAAGAATAGCTCCTCATAACCCCCAAGGTGCTTTATGGGTAGCGAGTACGGGTAAACGCTTACTTAAACGGCGATTAGCCTCTCTTCTGGTAGAAGTCATTAAAGAGAGTAATCCCGGCGTTGTGGGTAGGGCCCACGATTTACGCAAGTGGGCGGCCTCTTTACGTTTCCTGAAAAACTTTTCAGTTGAAGATATTGCGTCCACACAGTTGTGGGCGTCTAATCATACGTTTCTCTCTAGATACTTGTCAGTTGCTCTAGACAAACCTTCCTTACCATGTATAGCTTTAAGGCAGAGGGTCTAGGTGGCCCTGTAGTCATTAATGTTTATTTTCAAGGAAAGGGGGGGGGGGGGGGTGCAGTCAGTTGACATAGGACACCCTAGACCCCGCCGGAGTATGAGAACTGTGATACAATTTAAGGTTGAAATGTGATATGAAAATTTCTCTGAGAGAATTTGTGCTAGTACAAAGTTTAGTACAAAACAACGGTGTTGTTATAGTAGTTTTAGCTGCGAAAGCAATGTAACATTAGTTCAATGGAGTTCATTAGCAATTGATCTCCACATGTATTTTGGGGTTTATGATGTGCACATATAAACTTATAACTTATTATTTGTCACCACTCGTTGAGTGGGGTGCCTTTTGTAACTACAGATCTGTGTTCAGAATCTTCAGGGTTACCTATTTTTGTCAGGCAGGCTTCTTTGAAGCACGCACCTGCCTGAACCCCCTTTTTCTTGTATATTTCCGGCGTACGCCGTATTAAATACATTTTTCAAAAGTAAGAATACTATGTGGTTGTTTTTATTATCTGCTTTTCTAGAGTTATGATATGATTACGAATGTCCCCCTCCAGTCTTAGATATCAGGCATGTTCGTCAATGATGGAGGGGCCACTAATAAATTATAGGTTTGACTCCTGTAAGGAGATTAGGAAAACCTAATATTTAGTAGTGGCCCCGTAATCATTGACGACTGGGGCCCTCCCGACCGTCCCCTTCCCATTCGTTGATGTATTAAGGATTTTGGTTTACTTGATATGTCAGTGAAGGAGGAATGACGCCTGATTCAGCGTCTGGTCAGAAATCCACACAAGTACATCCACGATATGATGGAAAGCTTATTGGATAGTTATTCTTATTTTCTTTTTGTTTTTATTTTTTACGAAGTTTTTTCGTAGTGAGAACCCAATTCATAATGACTGAAGCCATGAGTGAGGTCGCGTGCGCTCATGATGAAGGCTCCTCAGTTTTTAAATGCTCTGCGCGGTAGATTCAAACTACGGCGGATTAGTGTTTGAAGAGGATGCCTTATGTAATAGGCATGTTCGTCAATGATTACGGGGCCACTACTAAATATTAGGTTTTCCTAATCTCCTTACAGGAGTCAAACCTATAATATATACAGTATATATATTATCGGTAGTAGGCCTATATAGTTTTTTTTCTTTACTTTTTCAATTGTAGCCTACTGTTTTTGCTCTACTCCGTTATAGCTTATTTTAATCTTCGCTTTTTGTAGGTCTGTTCGTGCTGTCGGACTGGCAGCATGTTTCCAAGATCGGCCACCGCTACAACTACGCCCCCATCGAATTGGCTGCCGCAGGAATACTCGGACCGAAACGTTTCATCATGATGTGTCAGTTTGCAGACGTTTGTTACTCCTGTTGATTACTATTTTTTATATCTTTTCTGCAATCTTTTTACCATATTAGATGTCAGGAATTTCTTTCTGTTTAACAGTTGACAGAGTCGGAGGTTTTTGGTAGGGAACATCATTAACCCGAGAAGTGCGATAAGCCTAATGGAAGTATGTGTATAGCGAATGCGATAGGCCTCACGGAAGCAAGATCATGATAAAACCCTTCCAAAACACTCCAGGGGCTCTCAAAACAAAGGAATATGCCATTATAATAATAATAATAATAATAATAATATTTATTCAGTTAGCAATTTACAGAGATGGTACCACATAGTTTGTTACAAATATGACATGTACCAGCCTTGCATAATTCCAACTAAGGATAGCCCAATAAGGCCGTTAGGCGTATTTCCATTGGGGTCCTTGTGGGATTAGGTTAGCTGGGGAAAATGGGGAAGATAAAGAAATAGATACTTTAGAGAAAGTATTTCTAGGGGGTTATTTTAAGATACCTTACATCCTATAGTAAATATCAGTAATCCGTAATCAGTAATCATTTCAGTTTGGTTTGTCTATCTCTTATGTCGCATTTAGTAGTAGACATAAGCTTGGTGCTCCCTTCTCGCAGCTGTCCGGTTCAGGTGTTCCTTCAGGCTACGTCTGAAGGAATACAGTGTTCTCTTTTCACGGACTGACTGGGGTAGGTCGTTCCAGTCTTTGATGGCGGTGAAGAAGAATGTTTGCTTACCCTGTCCTTGGATTCTCAGGACCTTAAAATTAAACATCCTGTTTCTTGTATTATGTCCACTCCTCTCATTTGCTTTAACAAAATCATTCTTTAGGTACTCTGGAACTCTGTCATAGAAAATTTTGAAGGCATTAGTGAGCCTGATTTGTTTGGCCCTGTCAGCGACATTGAGCATACCTAGTGACTGAAGTTGTTCCTGGCCAACATGTGATCTGGGTCCTAGGTTCAGCATGAACCTAACCATTTTATTTTGAGTGACCTGAAGTTTGTGCTGTGCTGATTTAGATGATGCAGAGTACCAGGATGACACAGAATAGTCAAAATGACATTGAACAAGCGCTTGGCAAAGGGTCTTTTTGGTCGCCGCGGGCAAGCTCCCACCTGTCTATACAGGTATTTTATACGTGCTCTACACTTACTCAGGATAGATTCCAAAATTGTTTCACCTGACAAACTCGCGTCCAGTTTTAGTCCGAGATATTTAACTTGTGACACTGTTGTTATAGGAATATCATTACAGTTGACCGAGAAGCCCACAATGTCTTTCAGTTTGCGTTTTGTTCCACATAAGATGGCTTCCGTCTTGCCCAGGTGAAGAGATAGTCTATTGTCCAATAGCCATTCACTACATGATTCTAGTTCTTTGGAAAGTGAAGCGGCAATACTTATTGGGTCTTTTCCTGAAACCAGGAGCACGCTGTCGTCTGCATACAGTAATAATTTACATGAGACGCTCAGTTCCATGTCGTTCACATAACAGAGAAAGAGTAAGGGACCAAGGATGCTTCCCTGCGGGACCCCACAGTTAATTGGCATAGGATCAGATATATTATCGTCAATTTTGACTCTTTGGGTTCTACCACTAAGATAAGATTTAAACCAGTTCACAGATCCTATGCCCATTGCTTGTAGTTTATTACATAGGATATCATGGTCTACTGTGTCAAACGCTTTTTGTAGATCAAGAAGAACCATACCGGTGTAGTTACCTTTAGAAATTTCTTTACGAATGTGATCCGTTAAGTGGATGAGACAGGAGTCTGTCGAGTACATGCATCTGAAACCTGATTGAAACTTATAGAATAGATAATTTTGTTTGAGGTAGTGTTCAATTTGGGTGTATACCGCTCTTTCAAGGATTTTAGATGCAATACATAATATGCTAACTGGTCTGTAGTTACCAACTTCTAGTTTATTTCCTTTCTTGAATAGAGGGGTTACAATAGCTTCCTTCAGTTCAGCAGGTACAGTGTTGGTGTTAATTGACAAGTTGATGATGTGGGTTAGGGGGCCTGCTATACCAATGGCTCCATCTCGTAGAAATTTGGCAGGAATTATGTCTGGTCCTGTGCTTTTATGTACATTTAGGTTAGACAGCTCGTCAAAAGTGTATTTTGGTGTAACATTTTGCAATCCAAATGTGTTTGGGTGTATGTCTTTATCTCTGTAGAAATTTCGAAAGGTGGCCGTTGTTGTCGTGTATTTATTGAGAGGTTGAGGTAGGTTCTGTGCAAGTGTGTTTGCTATGGAGGTGAAGAAGGAGTTGAAGTAGGTTAAAATTTGTCGTTTATCGTGGCAAATCTGATCATTAATGGTGAGAGCAATATTAGTGTTAGACGAATCCCTTGTCTTGTTGCTGTAGCCTGTTGTTTTTAGGTGCCTCCATAGTTTCTTTGGGTTATTCTGATATTCCTCTGCCTTATTGTGAAAATAATTAGTTTTCGCTGATTTTATTTTCCTACTTAGTTTATTCCTGGCCCTGTTGAACTCATGTTTCAGACCTTGATCCTGTCTATGTTTCGCTAGCCTTTTTAACAGATTGTCTCTGTGTTCCAGATTATAGGTTTGACTCCTGTAAGGAGATAAAGAAAACCTAATATTTAGTAGTGGCCCCTCCATCATTGACGAACATGCCTATTACATAAGGCATCCTCTTCAAACACTAATCCGCCGTAGTTTGAATCTACCGCGCAGAGCATTTAAAAACTGAGGAGCCTTCATCATGAGCGCACGCGACCTCACTCATGGCTTCAGTCATTATGAATTGGGTTCTCACTACGAAAAAACTTCATAAAAAATAAAAACAAAAAGAAAATAAGAATAACTATCCAATAAGCTTTCCATCATATCGTGGATGTACTTGTGTGGATTTCTGACCAGACGCTGATTCAGGCGTCATTCCTCCTTCACTGACATATCAAGTAAACCAAAATCCTTAATACATCAACGAATGGGAAGGGGACGGTCGGGAGGGCCCCAGTCGTCAATGATTACGGGGCCACTACTAAATATTAGGTTTTCTTTATCTCCTTACAGGAGTCAAACCTATAATTTATTAGTGGCCCCTCCATCATTGACGAACATGCCTGATATCTAAGACTGGAGGGGGACATTCGTAATCATATCATAACTCTAGAAAAGCAGATAATAAAAACAACCACATAGTATTCTTACTTTTGAAAAATGTATTTAATACGGCGTAGGCCGGAAATATACAAGAAAAAGGGGTTCAGGCAGGTGCGTGCTTCAAAGAAGCCTGCCCGACAAAAATGGGTAACCCTGAAGATTCTGAACACAGATCTGTAGTTACAAAAGGCACCCCACTCAACGAGTGGTGACAAAATAATAAGTTATAAGTTTATATGTGCACATCATAAACCCCAAAATACATGTGGAGATCAATTGCAAATGAACTCCATTGAACTAATATTACATTGCTTTCGCAGCTAAAACTACTATAACAACACCGTTGTTTTGTACTAAACCTTGTACTAGCACAATTTCTCGCAGAGAAATTTTCATATCACATTTTAACCTTAAATTGTATCACAGCTCTCATACTCCGGCGGGGTCTAGGGTGTCCTATGTCAACTGACTGCACCCCCCCCCCCCCTTCCGTGAAAGTAAACATAAGTGACTGCAGGGCCACCTAGACCCTCTGCCTTAAAGCTATACATGGTAAGGAAGGTTTGTCTAGAGCAACTGACAAGTATCTAGAGAGAAACGTATGATTAGACGCCCACAACTGTGTGGACGCAATATCTTCAACTGAAAAGTTTTTCAGGAAACGTAAAGAGGCCGCCCACTTGCGTAAATCGTGGGCCCTACCCACAACGCCGGGATTACTCTCTTTAATGACTTCTACCAGAAGAGAGGCTAATCGCCGTTTAAGTAAGCGTTTACCCGTACTCGCTACCCATAAAGCACCTTGGGGGTTTTGAGGAGCTATTCTCAAATATTTGGTTAGAGCTTGCACTGGACATAAATTATGATGCACCTTTCCCCTTTTTTAACGCCGGCACCGTGAACTCAGAAAACACGTGTGCACTATGCTCATTCTTGGCTACAAACGCCGGGGAGGGTGCAATGGAAATTGAATCATTAAGTCTACCAAACCTAAGACAATTAGGTGTGTTGCTCATCGCCGCCAGCTCAGACACTCTGTTTCCGGTGGCCAAAGCCAAAAGGAAAACTGCCTTCTTTAAGATTAAAGCAAAGTCTGCAGTATTTTGATACAGACGAGAATGAAGTAAAGACAAAGCTTTGTCCACCATATATTGCGAAAACAGTTTAAACGCTTTTCCTCTTAACCTAAACTCGCGGTCTAGGTAAGCTGGGGAAGGCGTGCTAATGGCAGCCAAGCAGAGGGGACTCCGCCGGCACCAAAAACCGGAAGAGAGAACCAAGAATGGCGTTCTGGAGGGATTTGGTGGTAAGAATAAGTCATGGTTATAATAACTTGGAATGTCCGTAATATGAACATCCAAAACATTTCCGTAACATTGCTACCCCTGACTCATCAGGCCCGTAAAAAGAGGCATAGCTCCTGTTTTTTGACTGGCGCCTTGTCTAAAGGAGGGGGAGATATGTCTGATATGACTCGCACAGTGGAAGTAGTGAGAGCTGTTGTGCCTGGCACATTGGAAATTGGGCCTGACACAAGCGGATGGCTAGGTATTTTCGCTAAAACAAAGGATGTAGCCAGAGGTCGCACATTCGTCGACATCGCGGGATCTCCCGTATCAGAAGGAGTTTCCGGCGTAGGGCCAAAGAACCTATTAAGTGCACTCAATAGTAGTCCATCAATCTCTTCCGCCGGTACATACCTAGCCGATGACGAACTCCGTGGAGATTCGACAGTACCCTGAGAGTCGCCTAGAAGGTGACTGGACTCTTCAACCTCCATCTCTGAGACCAGAGATCGTTGTTCTTCATCCGTTAAGTCTGGCTTATCATGGGAAGATCCCGCCGAAGCCGGGACCTCCACATGTTGCCATGTTAAAACTGGGGTAGAAGATGGTACATCGGCATCCCGTGGACGTCAGCACTAGTTGAGTCACAAAGGGATGTGTTCTGTCCTGCCAGGACTGTGAGTATCGCCATACACCTTGGCTGTGGCTGTCCCTCGCTTGCGAGCTCGGTATACTCTCTAAAAGAGAGCCCTGTAAAGGTTTATGATAATTAAAAGCTCCCATAGCTCATTAACACATTGAAAGCAGAGCTGGTGAGCAAAATCATAAAGTATACTAATTAATTTAATTTATATTTAATTGTATTAAAATAAATTACTATAAATAAACATAATATTATCCTAATATAATCATAGAAAATATATATGGTTATTATTATTCAGTGATTAAATTATTTCATTAACAAATGAAAATAATATATAGGGATACCTGATCTTAACGGCGTTGAACATACAGCAATGAGAGGTTCAAGTGCCGACATGGCAGAGACTGGGGGAAAACTACCCCGCCCCCGGGAACTACCTGGTCACCTGGTGCAACACCGGTACTCCGCCCTGGAAAGAGAATTTTCCGGGGATTAATGCTCATAGGGTTACACCCAAAAAATGGTACAAAATATGTGTCACAAGACCGCCGGTCAACGAACCGTAGCACTCCACCACTACTTTTCGTTTTCCTTTAGTTTCATATTAAAGATTTCAGGATATATTTACCTGTCCAGAAGATTTTAAGCATATCTTTTGAATCCTCATAAAGATGAAGTATATCTTTATTAAAGATGAAGTCTTTCAAGTATCCTTTACACTTGAAACATTAGTAAGATTCCGGCATCTTTTTATCCCATAAAAAGTCTAAGCCTATCCTAATCTCTAATCCGGCTTCTCCCAGAAGCCCTCATAGATCGCCGACTTGAAGGCCGTGATACCCTATTGTATCAATCAATTGTTTGGCAAATGGTCGCGAATTGCTAATCAGTTAATATAACCACCCGAAGGTATAACGCCGGGTTTTATATGCAATGTCAAATCAATTGTACCTGCCCCAGACCTTTTTTGTAAAAAGGTCGCCGGGAGAGAAAGACTAAACAAACAAACAACATTGTTCCAATTGTTTATTAAGGATTTCAGCATATCTTTTACCTGTTCGAAAGAATTAAGCATAACTTCTGAATCCTCATAAAGATGAAACATATCTTTATTAAAGATGAAGTCCTTCAAGTATCCCTTTACACTTGAAACACTAGTAAGATTCAGGCATCTTTTTATCCCATAAAAAGTCTAAGCCTATCTTAATCTCTAATCCGGCTTCTGCCAGAAGCCCTCATAGATCGCCGTCTTGACGGCCGTGATACCCTATTGTATCAATCAATTTGTTTGGCAAATTATCGCGAATCGCAAATTCGTTAATATAACCACCCGAAGGTACAACCGCCGGGTTTTATATGCAATGTCAAACCACTTATACCTGCCCCAGACCTCTTTGTAAAAAGGTCACCGGGAGGGAAAGACCAAACAAAATAACTGTGTGGAGCCCCCCTCACCGGGAATAACACAGGAAGCCTGATCCCAGGCTTGACCACAGAAAACGCAGTTTCTGATGAGCCCTCAAGCGACCAAACTCGTCGGGGTAACTTACCTATTTTAGCCATCCTGACTAAAACTCGGTAACCAGAAACGGTGTTCTCGGAGCAACGAGAAAAAACGCCGGAAAGGTAACCCACACCAAACGAGACATAACAGGAGGGCGTAATGCATAAAGCAATGAATAACACAGGAAGCCTGATCCCAGGCTCGACCACAGAAAACGCAGTTTCTGATGAGCCCTCAAGCGACCAAACTCGTCGGGGTAACTTACCTATTTTAGCCATCCTGACTAAAACTCGGTAAACAAAAACGGTGTTCTCGGAGCAACGAGAAAAACGCCGGAAAGGTAACCCCCACCAAACGAGACATTTTAACACATTTTATACAAAGGGTGTGCGCAAAAATAGGGATACCTGAACAGGAGGGCGTAATGCATACAGCAAAAACCGGGGCAAAGGTAGCCATGACAGAGACTGGAGGGAAACTACTCCAGGTTCTGCATAGACCCGCCGGGACCCAGCTCTGGAAAATTTAAAATTTCCAGGAATTAACCTCTGAAGTGCGCATGGGGGTAATTGGAAACATCCCCCTGTGCTGACGTATTTGAGGTGTTTCCGTCACTAAAATATTCATTGTGCCATTAATAGCATTAATACTTATCCATATGCGCCTATTATGGGTTGATTATAAAGGTATTAACCTGAAACAACAATAAAACGAGTGAAAACAGCGTTTGGATGGTCAAAATCGGAGATATAGCCCGCGAGTTGTATAATGTATGGGTGAGGCAATCTGCTTTCCCGCCAATTTCCCCCAAGGCCACTGAGACACAGTCGATCGATACTCTCTCTCTCTCTCTTGCACTCGCTTGCTATCAGTGATGACCACACCCTCCAATCGGATTTCTAATGTTAGCACGAAAATATACCTCAGAATAAGGGAATAACAGGGAAAATAGGTGATAACTGAAGGAGAGGAAAGTGGGGAAGGAGGGGAGGTAGAGGACTGAGATTTTGCATGGCCCAGGGGCCAAAAAAAAAAAAAAAAAAATAACAAAATATTTTTTTTTCGATGTCAAAAGTTGATTTTTTTTTTCTCTGACTCTTAAGAGTCTCCCCGCAGTGCGCCGGGGGAACTCTTAAGAGTCTCCCCGCAGCTCCCGGGTTAATGCTCATAAGGTTAACCCACTCATGTTCGCACACAGGTGTTAAATAACCCGCCGGGTAACGAGACGTAATACTCAACGACCACAGCTCGCCACGCGGTGGCGAGTAAAAGATTTCAGAATATCTTAATTTGTCCAAAAGATTTATGAATACCCTCTGACATAATATATAAAGACCATCATGGCGTTTATAAGTGATTTAGTCTTTCCGGTGGTGTTTGTTTCCATATTAAATATTGGAAAAAATCCCCTAAAAAAGACGCCGGTCCCCGAATTATCTCGTAGATAAAAAACTGGGAAGCCTGACAAATATACGAGATCTAACTTCTGCCGAAGTATCTTTTTAGATCGCCGTATGTTGAAGGCGGCAATACAAAACGTATCCCTCAAATGTCTGGTTAACTAACTGAATTGTAAATTCGTTATTCTCATCCGTGCAAGAAACACCCGCCGGGTGTGAATAATAGTTTAAAAAACGTTAACCCCAATTGTGCCCTAAAGCGCCGTATGTTGAAGGAGGCGATACACAAAGCATCCCTCAATTGACTGGTCAACTAAACTGAATTTTGCAAATTCGGTCATCCCACCCTTCCAGGTTGCACCCACCGGGTGAAATAAAGTTTAAAAGTTAACCCCAATTGTTCCCATCCCCACTTCTTTGAAACAGATCGCCGGGGAGGAAATACAACTACAGCATAGTTTTATATTGGCTTTGCAAAACCGAAAAAACTACAAACAACACGTGTCCGTATGAACACTGTTAGATGGGTACAGCCAACCCGCCGGGAATCAGAAGGAGCCTGAAACAGGCACCCCAGAGACGCAGTCCTGGGGAGCCACAGACACACACCCGCCGGGGAAACAAGCCTGTTTTAATTTTTTAAACTACGCGTGGCCAAAACTTGGCAACCAGCCGGGGTTATCAAGGTGAAACCGAGAAAAACCCGCCGGAAAAGACCCACCCCGTCCAGATACCATCTGAACGCAACACCGGACCGAGGCGTAGCTAAAACACAACTAACGCCGGGCCCAACATAGTCCGTGGAATTAGCCAAAACACAACTAACCCAGGACACATAAATAGTCCGTGGAATTAGCCAATACACAACTAAACCAGGATACACATGACACAGTAGTACATATTTAGAAAATAAATCAATAACACTTGTATATGTGATAAAGCTACGAGAGGCTGGCTAGGCCTAGGCAGACGGATAACAGTAACATGTCGGAAAATAAACAAAAAGCACTGAATTATATCACAACAGGAACCACCGCCAACACACCACTGTAGCAAACACTTCCGGCAAAGGGAAGAACTGACTCGGGACCCAGAAAAAACTTCACTAAGTGAAGAAAAATACGCTGGGAACGACAGCAAAAATACGCTACCTCATCAGAAAGATAAAAGGAAGCAATAACGCGTAATGAAAGCCGCCTGCATCACAAAGCTAGCTTAACTGTGAAAAAATTCACCTGTCCACAACAGGACCACGAGGGTACATCCGAAATAGATGCCCCAAACATACGACCCAAAATACACTGCACTGCGGGCAACCAGCCCAGGACACTCCTGCTACGCATATCCTAACCTTACTCGATACATCCCGGAGTAAACAAATGAGAAAAAACTCACTAGGGACGCAACAAATGCGGAACCCGCGGAGCGTGGGGAGACAGGTCCGGGCAGGCTGAGCGCAGAGCAGAGAAGGAGGAATGACGCCTGAATCAGCGTCTGGTCAGAAATCCACACAAGTACATCCACGATATGATGGAAAGCTTATTGGATAGTTATTCTTATTTTCTTTTTGTTTTTATTTTTTACGAAGTTTTTTCGTAGTGAGAACCCAATTCATAATGACTGAAGCCATGAGTGAGGTCGCGTGCGCTCATGATGAAGGCTCCTCAGTTTTTAAATGCTCTGCGCGGTAGATTCAAACTACGGCGGATTAGTGTTTGAAGAGGATGCCTTATGTAATAGGCATGTTCGTCAATGATGGAGGGGCCACTAATAAATGGTGTAGTATGTCATTGTTGATCCATGGGTCTGACCTTGCTTTAATTCGTATGTCTTTCAGAGGAGCTATTTCGTCTAGAATGTTTGTGATGACCCATGCGTCATTAACGTTTGTACTTCCAAACACTGGAGACCAGTCTGTATTCCATAAAATGTCCAGAAATGTTTCTTTATTGTAGTTTCTGAGTGACCTTGTTTTGATAATCTTGTGATTCTCTAGGGTAATTTTTGTGGTTTTTCGTGTGCAATATGTGACGAAGTGATCACTTATCCCAGTCTGTATAACCCCTGATTGGGATATTTTGTCCTCTCTGTTACAGTTTATGTGGTCTATTATTGTGGCAGTGTTCTCAGAGATACGTGTGGGGGTTGTGATGATTTGTTTGTGATTGTGCATTGTCAGTATATGCCTATATTCTCGTACAAGCCTATCATTTCGTTGTTTGTAAAACAGGTTAAAATCCCCTAGTATGATGGATTCATTCCGAGGGTCTAGCGATGACAACGTTCGTTCAAATTTGGTCAAGAATTGTGTGTCGTCTGGTGGCCTATAGCATACCCCAATTGTGATGGGTCTTGTCCTCGGCAGGTGTAGATCGATCCACAGAGCTTCGTGATTTTCTACATGGAGGTCGGTCCTGGTTGTGTGTGAGGTTGTTTTTTTACATACATACATACTCCTCCCCCATGCCTATTGCGATCATTCCTAACCATATTGAAACCTTGAATGTTTATTTCACCATCGTTTATACTTGAATCCAGCCAGGTTTCTGTGATTGCAATTATTGAAGCTTTGGCCTTATTAGCTAACAAGTTTAATTCTGACAATTTATGGTACATTGATCTGGCGTTAATGTGGATAAGATGGAGCCCTTTGTTGGTGAACACTCTGTATTCATCTTTGATTTTGAATGTGTCCTGGCTGGATTCTGAGTTGTTAATACTAATTGGTTCATTTACATTAATATTCGGTAATGAATGCAAGGCACATATGTTGCATAGGAATTCCCGTTCTTCACTGTTGGTCTTCTTAGAGATGCACTTCATGTGAGCTACAGTTTTACACTTAACACAGTTTATGATCCTTTGTTTTCTTGTTATGAGTGATTCACATATTTCACAAATTATTTTAGGACCCTTAATAGCTACTTCCCTACATTTATCGCATTCCACTTCTTTTCTGCTAGTAACGTAAGTACATCGATCGTGTACTGTTTCATTACAACTACTACATTGTGACGTTGTACTCCTTTTGTTGAATCCAATATCGCACACTATACATATTTTCCTGTTACTGTTCATCGTACGTCTGGCGGTGTGGTGATCAGCTGTGCGCCGTGAGCGGCTGATGGTGTGTGAGCGCGTGAGATCCCCTCCCACCCCTACCTGTATTTGTTGTTTTATGTCCTTGTTCTTGGCCGTTGTTGCTGCTTTATTGTTGATGTTGTTGCGACTGATCCCTTCTTTTTTTGCTGTTCTGGTTGCATGTTGAGCTACCTGGGTCGCCGATAGTGTTGGGTTGTGTTGTAGTAGGTTTGGTTGATTTGTTGTACAGCAGCGTCGTGTTGTGTGGGGTGGGTGGTTTCTCTTGTTGTCTTTCTTGTTCGTTGCTGTTACTTCATTGTCGATGTGTTTGCTAGAGCTTCCTGCTTGTTTGGGTGTTCTGGTTGCATGTTGTGTTACTTGGGTCACCGATATCTGTGGTAGTGATGATACAGTTGAGGGTAATGTTGAGTAGGTAGAATGTTGGCACTGTGCTGGCGGTTGCCCTGCGGTCTTGGTTGTGAGTTGGAGCGTGACGGGAGACTTGGGTGCCTGCTGGCCCAGTTTGTTATAACGAATTTTACTGCTAGGGACTGTTGAAATGTCGGTGTCTGCCTTACTTGTTTGGTGGTGAGGTTTCTTCAACGTTGAACTAGGGCTGGGGTTGGTCTCTACATCTCCGCAGCTAATTAGAGTGTAGCACAATAGGTGTTGTAGCGAGGTTGTGCCAGAGTATTTGCCCAGCCGTGGCATCTTCCCGATATATGAAATAGACCAGGCAGGAATGGTGACAGAAATTTCACTCGTGTGTGATTTCTGTGTGACGAGGTCCCTCAATACTTGTTTAGTGTTAGGTGAGAAAACTCCCCTCTAGTACTTCTTACCACTCATCCTCATGTGTCTGAACCCCCCTTCCCTTCCTTTCCCTCCCCCCCTTCCCCCTCCTCAATTATCAGTTATTTTTCCTCATATTTTCCCCATTCATTGGCTATTTTTCGCGCGAATTTCTCTCACGTGGTTTCGTAAAGACCAGCGGGTCACTAAGAGATCTTATGCAACACTGAGATTTCTCCCGCGGTGGTCAGTGTGTTGCGAGACGTTGCGAAGGGAGGATATGTCTCTCCCCCTCCCGGCTCAGCATACGACCGTGGGTGCGAAATTATAAGTTTTTCACCCACCAATTGTTATTCCCAGTACTGTTATCGCTCTTCAAGGTTCATATGTTCATCATATAAGTAAAATAAATGCACATGGCAAATAATTAATGCTTTATATGATATATATAATGAATTATGTCAGAATCTTAGGTAATAAATTTGCATATACAGTAACTACGTTCGTCACAGGCCAGTCTCGTGCTCCCCGGGTTAAACTTCAAATATCAGCATTTGTAGTTGACATTGCAAAAACTAA
The DNA here is from genome assembly GCA_032716605.1 of Paralithodes platypus. NCBI lineage: Eukaryota > Metazoa > Arthropoda > Malacostraca > Decapoda > Lithodidae > Paralithodes > Paralithodes platypus. Next base: position 23,436,072 of record CM064516.1, on the reverse strand, counting down.
AGCAAAACAAAAACAACAATGATACTATCTGATTTGTTGAATTTAGGTAAGGGGTCCTCACACCTAGACACAAGCTCGAAAGCTGATTATTATAGAGAGCCTAAATCGTGAACCCCAAACCAAATAAGTTTTGTTTTACATATTTTATCCAATGTCCACCAACAAAATGTAAACAGAGAAAGTAGGAGGAGACAGAGAAGGGGTAGATGTCAGTTGTTTCAGGCACATATGACTGTCAAACGAATACCAATGGCCGGATACTCGAAAACTGTACGGCACCTTATCTGTCTCTGATCAGATATCACAATATTCTAGCACTAATCTTTATCTCTATCTATCTCTCTACTGATCTATATCCATCTAACCATCCACATCTCTCCCTCTATCTTAATAAATAAAGGTCAATGTTTGTCTGTCTGTTTGTCAGTTACCCGACCTTTGTTACTAAACTCCTCCCACAGTTTTGGTGCCAGGTGGGAGTGTGGGGCACCGTTGGAAAGCTCAGGCTTTGGAGATGGTTTTAGGCGAGTTTAGTGGAAATCAGAGACACTTTTGTTTAATAAAATTTTCGGCAGAACTTATGTAGTATATGGGAGCGAAAAAAATGCGAAAAAAATGGCCGTTTGGGGCAGAAGGAGGCCTCCGATCGAAAAGGTGTATGGAACGAAAGTTGTTCGCAGCTCTCCAAAATGGGGGTACGGATGAGGTCAGATCCAAAATCGGAGGTCATTTAGCGGCCGAAATCGAGGTCGCCGTTTAATGAGGCACAGAGAGGTCGAGGCCGGTGATTATGGTAGTAGTAGTATTGTGATGATTGTGGTAGTAGTGATTGATGATGGTGATTATGGTAGTAAAATTTAAACCCGGGCAACGCCGGGTACCCCTCCTAGTCCAATATATACACCTACATAAATCAGAACAACAAAGACTTGTCACAAGACAACCGGCCTTTGGCCGGTAAATTTTTCTACCAAAAAATGTACAAATTTATCTTGAAAGGGGGTCTAGGGGGTGTTTCTTCAAGCTTAACCTATCCGCTGCGCAGGTGGAGTAGTGGCCACCCCTCCCTGTGCGGAGGTATTTAGAATGTTTCCTACACTCAAATCGTCATCGTACCATAAATATCATTAATACTTATCCATATGCGCCTATTTTACGTTGATTATAAAGATATTAACCTGTTACAGCAATAAAACAAGTGGAAACAGCGTTTGGATGGTCAAAATCGGCAAATTATATCGGGAGTTACAGTACATAACTGAAGGCTGAGCCAGCCTGCCAGCCTACCACCCCTTACGACGTCTGGAGCGATACTGTCGTGTTATTCCCTCTCTTTCTCTCTTGCATTCGCTGTGTAGCACATACAAGCACAGCTTGCTTATGAATCACTATTCATAGCACGAAAATATATCGACAAAATAAGGAAATAAGAGAGAATAGGTGATCATTGAAGGGGGGGGGGGTGAGGGGGGAAGGAGGGGATGTGGAGGAGTGATATTTGGCATGGCCAAGGGGCAATTAAAAAAAAAATTATAGGCCTACTGGGCTGGTTTAAATGTTTTTTTTTTAGGCCTTGGATTATATAAGGAGTTGCGCAGCACAGCGGTAAAACTCTTATTAGTGTTGCCGCACTTGCCGGGTTAATGGAGGTCTAGGGAGGAAAAAACAAAAAATATTAACAGCTAAATATATAGAACAAAAAACAAGCACTATCCCCTTAACAGTTGTTTTTACTTACAACTAAACCATAATTGGAAACAGGGAAATTGTAATTTATACCACATTATGACAATTAAATTTTGAATTTCTGGTGTGAGGTAAAATACTGTTTGTGAAGATACAATGGTGTGTCAAGTCTTAACCCGGCAGCTGCAGGGAGACTCTTAAGAGGTTTTACTGGGTGACTGCGGGGAGACTCTTATAAGGCCTAAACAAAATTTTTTTTTAAAAGGCACCAGTAGCACTTGAAACAATTTTTTTGTTTTTAATTCTCCATACCTCATATCACTTCTCCATCTGTCAAAGTCCCCTCCTTCCCCCCCCCCCCTTCAATTATTTATCACCTATTTTTCTCTTATTCCTGTAAATATCGGTTTATTTATGGCGCCAAAAATCCCCACCCGGTTCCAAGGTGGAAAGGGAGGTTGTGGATGGAGGAGAGAGAGAGAGTAGTAGCCCTAACTACCTCCAGTCTCTCGCCAGAGCTCGTGGAGGGAGGGTGTACTCTCGCTCACCGTCAACTTCATGAATGAACCGCTCTGCAATATTTCATGTTTCTCACCCCCGAAACACTATTCCCACTTGTTTTATTGTTGTAACATGTTACCATCTTCATATTAAACATAAAATAGGCGCATATGGATAAGTATTAATTATATTTATGGTAAATTAACAATTTTAGTGAGGAATGAATGTAAATACCTACGCACAGGGGTATGGGGGTTGTGGGTGGTGGGGGGGGGTTGGGTGTTTTTTTGGGGGGTTGGTTTGGTTGGGTTTGGGGTTGTTGTTGGGTTTTGTTTTTAGATTTTGGGGTAGTTGGGGGGTTTGGGTTTTTTTTGGTTTAGGTTAGGTTAGGTTAGGTTTAGGTTTTTGGTTTGGTTTGGTTTGGTTTCAGGGGCTGCGCAGCTGAGAGGTTAAGGGGAGATAGGCCGGTTTTATGGACCACTTTCTCCCTCATGTTTAGCCCCATTAGTTTTCAGATGTTAGGATGTTTGCCCCATTAGTTAGTCGATTTTAAGACCTTTCGCCCAATTTCTTCGTCAATATTTAGACCTTTCGTGCTATAGGTGTTGATTTTTTCCCTGGCAAACGATAGTGAGCCTGTAATGTTGGAAGAAGGCCGGAAAAAAATTCATCTAGAATGGATGTTTTTTTGTTAATTTGATGGAGGTCTAGGGAGGAAACTAGAAAAATAATGAATACATGCAAAAATTGCCCAAAAAGTGAACCATGAAGGTTTTGAGTATCCCAGGCCGTGGTTCCCCCAATATCACACACACTCACTAATAGGCCATTCCAAAATTCCAAAGACTTCACATAGCCTACTCTTTTCAGTCTATAAACATTGCCAGTTCGAATTGAGCCATCATGGTAAGGTAAAGGTAATCAGACTTAGGTTATGACCTATTATAAAAGCAGGTGTTGCAAAAACAATATCTTTATATTATCTTATATAGGGTTTATATCTACTCAGTGAAAACATAGTATATAGTATGTGTAATACAGCGATAGACCAATATGCCGGAAGAGTTACTGCAGTGGCGCCTAGCCTCTCAAGCTGGAAAAATTATTAAGGGAAAAAACAAGTTTGTCGGGTAAATATTGTAACTTTTGAAAACGCCTGTGTCCAGTAAGTGAAACCTGGCAAGATGATACCCTAGACCGGTGTTTCATAACCCACTGGACCCCAAGCGATATAATAATAAATGACACTCCAGGAACAGCCACTTTTCATTTTTCTTTTTTTGTTTAAACACGTACTCGCACGAAAATACTTTATAAATGTCGGGAATAATAGGGAAAATACCGGATAATTAAGGAGGGGGGAAAGGGGGGGGGGACACATGTGTAGGAGTGGTAGAAAGTAATGGAGGGGAATTATTTCACCTAATCACAAATCGCTTTGTTTTGAGTGCCACTGGGATGTTTTGAAAGTGTTCTTTTATACCTTGGATCTTAAGAGTCTGGCCGCATCCTCTTAACCCGGGAACTGCGGGAAGACTCTTAAGAGTTCCCCCGGCGGACTGCGGGAAGACTCTTAAGAGTCAGAGAAAAAAAATCAACTTTAAACATCGAAAAAAAAAAAAAAAAAAAAAAAAAAAAATGGCCCAGGGCCATGCAAAATATAACTCCTCTACCTCCCCTCCTTCCCCACTTTCCTCCCCTCCTTCAGTTATCACCTATTTTCCCTGTTATTCCCTTATTCTGAAGTATATTTTCGTGCTAACATTAGCAAGTTGCAAGCAGGGCATTGACATCACTGTTAGCAAGCGAGTGCAAGAGAGAGAGAGAGAGTATCGATCGACTGTGTCTCAGTGGCCTTGGGGGAAATTGGCGGGAAAGCAGGTTGCCTCACCCATACATTATATAACTCGCGGCCTGTATCTCCGATTTTGACCATCCAAACGCTGTTTTCACTCGTTTTATTGTTGTTTCAGGTTAATACCTGAAACGAAGAAACGTTGCATCCCTTGCATTATTCTACAGATATTTTCACAGCAATTGTTCCGAGGAACTTGCTTCAATTGTGCCGCCTCTCCACATCTTTCCCCGTAGAACTAGGGCGGCTGAGAGCGCCCATGAATTTACACTTTCTCCTCCACAATGCAGAACTTCTGCTTATCAGAATTCATTTATCCCCAGAGCTACTACTCTTTGGAATTCACTTCCCTCGAATTGCTTTCCACAAACTTACAATCTACAAATGTTTAAATCCAGTTGTTACAAACATTTTATGAATGGAGGATGCCTTTAGGCACATGGACCTTTTTGTTTTATCTGTGTTTTTCCTTCCTCGGTTCATTGTCTCTTAAAAAAAAAAAAAAAAAAAAAAAAAAAAAAATCAACCCATAATAGGCGCGTATGGATAAGTATTAATGCTAAATATGGTAAAATTAATATTTTAGTGATGGAAACAGCTCAAATACGTCAGCACAGGCAGAGGTGTCTAATTACCCCCATGCACACTTCTTAGGTTAAGAGTTTGGCCGTAGTCCCTGGGTTAAACCTTTTCAATGTTATTCTCACTTGAGTCACTATCACATAATTTAATTCACCCACAGCAAACGAAGTGAGAAGTTGGGAAAAATACACAAAATAGTAAAAATAGGAGTCACATTGATTATTGTAGGCCTACAGCATCCTCTCATTACATACAGTATGTATTTCAATAATTTTCCATTTGCCATTCTCCCTTTGCAAACCGAAATTATCCAAAATATCATTCTTAGACCCTATAGGCCTATCATTCATATTATCCAAAATAATTACTCTGTTCCTCACTGGCATTCGCTCTACTTCATTCAGACTGATCCAGATTTGTTTTGCCTCATCCATCACATAAATTGTAAAGGACCTAATTATGCAAACACTATCACCACCTTCACTGCATTAAACTTTAAATTAACATACTTTACATTCACTGTACCTTGAATTCATATATTCCAATCAATTAATCGATCAACTCTTTATCAATCTACCGCCTTACTTCTTCCTTTCTTCTTTCATTAACGTCAACTCCTGTTCTCACAGATTAGGCCTACCTATATTTTGTTTTGTTCTGAATTTTAGCGGGTTTTTTGTTCACACAGGCCTTAATCGTTATCACTTTCTTTCATGAAAAAGTGCACCACTCACAATCTTAATTATCGGCCCTACAAAGGGAAATAATTGTTTATTAACCCTTACTGTACCGGCGACGTATGTTGGCCAACAGTAAAAAAAGTAACTCGCCAGTACCAGCGGTGGACGATGTACGTCAGTAATATGCCGTCCTTGTAACTGTGCCAGTATCGAGCGGTACCTGGCACCATGACTTATATGCACTGCTCTGAGACCTTGGTAACACTTCTCAGCTAATATCCAAGCTCCCACAGGTTAGGAGGGTCAGTATTCCTCCATCTTTTGAGGTGGAAGGGTGTTCTCTCTCGACTCTGAAGCCATTTTGGCCATATTGCCTGGTACTGGAGGATACATTTATGGTAATACCCTCTGGTACAGTAGGGGTTAAGTAACTGTACAAACATGAATAACTCACCCACCACAAGCGCCAAAGGGCTGGGGAAAGATAATTAGATGAGCGCCACGGAAAAGTGCAGACAAGCCCAAGTCCCCTACCTACCTGGTATCCCTTTTAGAGTATAGTGGCGGATTATGTTTCTGTAAACTTGTCAAAAGCAATAACGTAGCTACTCCACAAATCAATGTATTGCTTCTTTAGTTGTCAGTAGAAATGGTTCTTATAGTTTTGAGCTGTAGACAGGTTTATAGAATGCTAAAAAACAAATTCATCGCACCAGCCAATCATTAAAGGCTGTGGGCATATACCATGATGGCGTTACACTCACCCTATGACCCCCCAATTGGGGGTTCCTCCGAGTGAACTTCCAGTCTGCAGCACCCATAATCATAAGTAACTCACGACATGATCATCCAAAATTGTCAATTCATGCAATTTTAAATATACATCATAAGCCAAATGTTAGGCTGCATAACTACAGAAAGCAGCACCCAATAAATTCTCACTGGGTATTTTGTTTTCGACCGAGTTCTATTTATTGAAATACAGTATTCCTATGCGAAAATTGTTCAAAAATACATTTTATGCCTACCAACAACTCTTTATAGCCATTTTTTTCAGCATATGCATTCGAGATTCAGCTGTTTCAACCATTTAAGGAGGAGTTGCAAAGAGAATTTACTTTTGCCGCTCACTTCAGAGACAGTGTAAGTGACTGTGCGTGTATTATAGGTTTGACTCCTGTAAGGAGATAAAGAAAACCTAATATTTAGTAGTGGCCCCGTAATCATTGACGAACATGCCTATTACATAAGGCATCCTCTTCAAACACTAATCCGCCGTAGTTTGAATCTACCGCGCAGAGCATTTAAAAACTGAGGAGCCTTCATCATGAGCGCACGCGACCTCACTCATGGCTTCAGTCATTATGAATTGGGTTCTCACTACGAAAAAACTTCGTAAAAAATAAAAACAAAAAGAAAATAAGAATAACTATCTAATAAGCTTTCCATCATATCGTGGATGTACTTGTGTGGATCTCTGACCAGACGCTGATTCAGGCGTCATTCTTCCTTCACTGACATATCAAGTAAACCAAAATCCTCAATACATCAACGAATGGGAAGGGGACGGTCGGGAGGGCCCCAGTCGTCAATGATTATGGGGCCACTACTAAATATTAGGTTTTCTTTATCTCCTTACAGGAGTCAAACCTATAATTTATTAGTGGCCCCTCCATCATTGACGAACATGCCTGATTTCTAAGACTGGAGGGGGACATTCGTAATCATATCATAACTCTAGAAAAGCAGATAATAAAAACAACCACATAGTATTCTTACTTTTGAAAAATATATTTAATACGGCGTAGGCCGGGAATATACAAGAAAGGGGTTCAGGCAGGTGCGTGCTTCAAAGAAGCCTGCCTGACAAAAAATAGGTAACCCTGAAGATTCTGTACACAGATCTGTAGTTACAAAGGCACCCCACTCAACGAGTGGTGACAAAAATAACAAGTTATCAGTTTATATGTGCACATAATAAACCCCAAAATAATCGTGGAGATAAATTGCAAAGGATCTTCACTTTTTTAATATTAAATTGCTTTCGCAGCTAAAACTACTATAACAACCCCGTTGTTTTGTACTAACATTTGTACTTAGCACAATTTCTCGCTGAGAAATTTTCATATCACATTAACCATAAATTGTATCACAGCTCTCACACTCCGGCGGGGTCTAGGGTGTCCTATTTCAACTGACTGCACCCCCCCCCCCCCCTTTCCCTTGAAAGTAAACAAAAGTGACTGCAGGGCCACCTAGACCCTCTGCCTTAAAGCTATACATGGTTAAGGAAGGTTTATCTAGAGCAACTGACAAGTATCTAGACAAAAACGTATGATTAGACGCCCACAACTGAGTGGACGCAATATCTTCTACTGAAAAAAATTTCAGGAAACGTAAAGAGGCTGACCATTTGCGTAAATCGTGGGCCCGACCCACAACGCCGGGATTACTCTCTTTAATGACTTCGACCAGAAGAGAGGCTAATCGCCGTTTCAGTAAGCGTTTACCCGTACTTGCTACCCATAAAGCACCTTGGGGGTTGAGAGGAGCTACTCTCAAATATTTGGTTAGAGCTTGCACTGGACAAAGATTATGATGCACCTTTCCCCTTTTTAACGCCGGCACCGTGAACTCAGAAAACACGTGTGCACTATGCTCATTCTTGGCTACAAATCCTGGGGAAGGTGCAATGTAAATACATTCATTAAGTCTTCCAAACCTAAGGCAATTAGGTGTGTTACTCATCGCCGCCAGCTCAGACACTCTGTTCCCGGTGGCCAAAGCCAAAAGGAAAACAGCCTTTTTTAAGAGTAATGCAAAGTCTGCAGTATTTTGGTACAGACGAGAGTGAAGTAAAGACAAAGCTTTGTCCAGAGACCAAGTGGGCATGAGCTGACGGGGAGGTGGGTGGAGTTTAAAACAAGCTCTCATAAAACCTGTTTCCTCCGCCACCGGTATGGAGAGACCTGTAAGGTCTAAAAAGGGCACTCTAATCGCAGTTAAGTGATTTTTTAACGTTACCACAGATAAATGTTTCTGCTCAAACAGATAATTTAAATAATTGAACACTAAAGCTACTGATGGCAGAGTCTGTTCTGTTCTAATGATCCAAGAAGTAAAGGCTTGCCAATGTGAGTGATACTGTCATTTCGTAGACTGAGTATATTGATTTAATAATTTATTGGTCACATCTCTACCATATGGTGCTAGCCACTTGGCCTCCTGAATGTCCATAATGCAAAAGTCAGCGAGGTCGCTAGGTTGCCAATCGTGTCTAAGTGGAAATACCCGACCGGGAGCGACACCGGGTGCGGGCACCACGTTTTCAATTGCTGGTACCACAACTGCGCCGGCCACAGGGGCGCGATTAGTGAGACTAAGCCTCGATAATCTCGTAGTTTGTTCACTACGTGGCACATTAGTGACGCATCTGGCGGCGGAAACAGATAGATGGAGCTCCATCTGTTCCAGTCTGTCACTAGGGCGTCTGGCCCCCCTGCCGGCGTTTTCGTCCGGCGGGTGAGGTATAGAGGGAGTTTGTGAGTCTCCTCGGACGCAAACAGATCCACTTGTGGATGGGAGAGCTCTGCAATCATTAGGTTGAAAATGGGTTGCTTGAGCTCCCATTCTACTGTCGTGCTCTGTCTCCGGGACAGAGCGTCTGCCCAGACGTTCGCTACGCCTGGGAGATAAGATGCGTGAAGATAAATGTCTAGTCTGTTGGCTAGAGTAAAAATCTCTTCCGACACGTTTAGCAACCTCCTTGACCTCGTTGATCCTTGTTTCTGAATACAGTGAACTGCGTTCAGATTGTCCATTCTGAAGGCCACCGACTTGCCCCGTAACGCAGGGCCGTGAGCCTGAAGGAAATACAAGGGGACTAGTAATTCTTTGACATAGATGTGAGAGATTTCTAAGTGGGACCAAAGCCCCTGACCCTGGTGCCCCTGATTTGACTGAAATCCCCACCCTATTGTGCCTGACGCATCCGTGTCTACCCATACCGTTGGTGGAGGAGAGGTCCATGACATTATTGAGTGCAACGTTTCCCTCTTTGCCCAGACCGCTAGTAAGGTGTGGATTAATTTCGGGATGGGCCATAATTTTCCCGCCGGTAAGAGTGGGAAATATTTGTTGCCTTCCAATATTAAGCGTTTTACTTTCAACCGGCCCAACATGACCGTTAGTTGAATCCAGTTGAGAGAGCCGACCAGAGACTCCCAGACCCTCCGCGTAGTAGTCAGACTGTGAAGAAACCTGAACAGTTTCCTGCGAAACCTGTTGCGATTGTCCACACTCTGACTCAGAGTGAGAGCGGCCGTGTCCCAGACCAGCCCTATCCACTGAATTACTCGTGAGGGAACAAGGTTTGACTTTACCAGATTTACCTTGAACCCTAGAGTTTTGACATGATTTAAAATTATGTTGACATGTTTGATGCATAATTGTTGTGTCTCTGCCACCACCAGCCAGTCATCTAGGTACCACAACACTCTGATCCCTTGTTTTAACAATGGCATCAGGGCTTGCCGGACTAATTTCGTGAATAATCGAGGTGCTAGGTTCAAACCGAACGGCATCCTTTGAAAAACAAAATTATGGTGCCTGATCCGTAAGGCCAAAAACCTTTGAAATCTTTTGTTGACCGATACGTGCCAATAGGCGTCTGTCAGGTCTAGTGAACACATCCAACCTCCCGGCGGAAGTGTTAGCCTGATTTGGTGTACTGTTAACATTCTGAAAGACTCGTTGTGAATGTGAAGGTTCAGATAAGACAGGTCTACGACCGGTCTCATCTGAACACTGTCCCTTTTGGGAACCAAAAATAGTTTGGACGTGAATACAGGGTAATTTGGGGGGACCGGGATGATGACATTCTTGGCAATCATTTCCTGGACCAGTGACTCCACCTCTAAAGAAACAAAATTCGCCGTTGTCGGCTGACGTAAGCGAGGTCGCCGGAGCCACTGCCAAGTGATGCCTTTGCGTGCCACCATCCGTGCCCAAGTGTTTAATGGTCATGCTTGGTGACACGTTCGGAACGACCCAGTTAGCAGACAAGGGTTCGCCGGCTGTACTACCCTCGGCCCTCCGGCCTTAAGGTTGGCACCGGGAGTGAGAGAGACTTTAGTTTTTTGATGGTGGGGTTGGTGGTGCTGGACGCTTCGCCGGCTGGCTGGTGTTGGCCGAAGACTGGCCCTGACCTGGCTTATTATGGCCGCGTCCTCTCTGACCTGAAAACTTACTCTGTCTATGCCTGTACTGACCTTGGGGGGAGTGGGAGGACTTAGGCGGAAGAAAGGGCTTAGATCCCCCTGGCTGAGCTTTAGCGGTTGGCCTGGGTTTGGGGAAGTTAAAGGCAGGTTTCTTAGAAGGGGTGGGACTTTGTTTAAAGGCCTGCGCCATATTGAATACCGTTCGCCACACTTCAGGGGACATTAACGAGGGAGTAAGCACTGGTGACATGACCACCTGATTCGCAATGCGATCAGGCAGTTTGCGAACTAAAGACATTCTGAGATCTTGTCTTGCTCGTACCGCCTCAAGCAAGGCGGTGCGTATGTCACCTAGAGATTGGATTGACGACTGGAGTAGCAGTCGCCTGGATAATTCAACCGATCTTCTGGCATCCGCGTCTGCGATTGCCTGAGTGGACCGAAGTAAAGACTTAGCTACCTGTTGAGACACTATGTACTGAGAAAACAGGCGAAAAGCTTTCCCCCTTAGCCTAAATTCTCGGTCTAGGTGAGTTGGGGTAGGGGTAGTGAAAGGGTCTTTTAGCTCACAAAGATTAATCTTAGGGGCAGCTAGGAAAGAAAACAAAGCTGATGGGACTCCGCCGGCAGAACATACCGGCATGGAGAACCACGAATGAGTATCTTGGGGGATCTGGTGGGAAGATTTGGAAGTAAATGTGGTTGCAAAGTTTTGAGCCTCTATCTCCCAATCTACCCAAGGTCCTGGACCCAACTGCCCCACCTTCAAGACTGGATTAGCTGCTTCGTCTGTGACGGTTTGTAAATCAAGTTCAGGAGTGAGAGCTGACAGAGTCTTAATGTCATTAAACCCATCCAGCTTAGACCAGTCTGAAAAAAAATTTGAAGCTGAGGCAGGGGGTAAAGCTGGCTTAGTAGCATACACAAAATAGTCTTGGTGATAATAACTAGGTATAGCCTTGATGTTAACATCTAGTACATTTCCCAAAATATCCAAGGCCCTTAATTTCTTTGATTTATTGCCCTGGATGACCCACTCACGCGGTACTGGGAGTTCCCCTGACAAGGTAGGTTGGGCGAGCTCTGGTTTAGTGGGGGTCAAAAGGACCCATGACTCGTCTGGTCCATAAAGCAAGGGCATAGCTACCTTTCTGAGAGGCGCCTTGTCTAGAGGGGGTGGATTGACATCCGTTATAACCCTTACATTCGAAGTGGTCAATGCCGCCGTAGCAGGCCTAGTAACCACTGATGGTGACAGAGTGGGGGGGTTAGGGATCTTAGATAAAGCAATAGAAGCCATCAGAGGCCGTACCGTAGAACTTGTCGTGGGAGCCCCCAAGTCCACTGTGGGAGTTTCCTGTTGGCCAAAAAATTTAGATAAAGCATGACTAAGTAGCCCATCAATTTCCTGCGCAGTGACAAATTGAGTTGATGATGAACTTACTGGTGAATCATTAATATCCTGCGCGGCGTCTAAGCCTGAACCTGACTCTTGCCCTTCCATCTCCGAAATTATTGAAACCTCGTCTTTCTCCTCCTGAGAAGACCCTGCCGAAGCTGGGGTACCTTGCTGCCAAGATAAGTCAGGAATAGAGGATGGGATCGCCGCGTCCCTGTGGACGTCAGCTACTGTGTGACTCGTTTGAGTCGGAAGTGGGTGGTCAGACCCTGGCTGAGCAAATCGCCAAACACCGAGGCCCTGGCCTACACTCTCTTGGGAGTCTGAAACATTCTCAATCACTGATCCCCCTGAACTCTCCATTTCCAGGGTTAAAATATTAATGGGTAAATCCTCTTTAGGGACAGGCACCGCACTGGACCCTTGAGACCTAACACAAACTCTATCTGGGGTAGAGGTACGATGAGAGGCACTAGAAGCTGGTGAATGTAGGGAGGTCTTTCGTTTATGGGAATCCTTTTTGGAAGATTTATGGCTACGGTGTGACCGTGAACTACTCTTTGATTTGGAGGATTCATCGCCGTGACCACTGGTGGAACTTTCCGTCCTACTCTTCTTACTCGATGGTGAAGAGGCAAGACTAGATGACTGGCGTCTGAGAGGTGACCTAGACCGAGATCTCGCCCTAGACGAGGAGGCGGACGCCGGGGGTGTAGGCTCTCTTGGACGTTTTGGAGTAGCAGCAGAAGACACAGAACCCTGACCAGTCTCCGCCGGCTTATGACAAGTGACTCGAGAGGAACGTTTAGGGGGAGGGTGTTCAAAGAGCAATCTATCCCAAAGAGGGACGTTGTCACATTGAAGTGACTTATGAGCAACAATCGTAGTGTATGCTGACATCTGTTGCCTCACTTCTCTTAACGCGACCGCCGCGGTCTTATCATTGTCGCATAGGACCTTTACAGCTAATTGGGAGCAAAAAGAACAATTACGCAAGACCCACAGACCCCTTGAACGGTCTAGACATTTAACACACTTTATGCAAAGAGTATGCGCAAAAATAGGGATACCGGCACAGGTAGGGGTAGTGCATAAAGCAAAGACTGGGGCCAAGGTCGCCATGACAGAGACTGGTGGGGAAAACTACCGCCGGGTCTGTATTGGTCCGCCGGAGCCCAGCTCTGGAAAAAATGAAAATTTCCAGGAATTAATGCTCATAAGGTTAACCCAACATGTTCGCACACAAGTGTTAATAACCCACCGGGTAACGAGATGTAATGACACAACGATCACAGCTCGCTACGCGGCGGGGCTCAGAATATCTAAACATATCTTTTTAAGAAAGTGAAGAATACCCTCTGACAATAATATAACGGTCCAGCATGGCGTTTATAGTCTTTCTGGTGGTGACTGTCTCAAGATTCAATTTTTGGAACAAAAACAACCCCCCATAAAGACGCCGGCCCTTGAAATATTTTAGTAGAATAACATAGGGCAGGCTGATACGAGATCTGATTTCTAACGAATTGTCACAAAAAGATCGCCGTAAGTATGAAGGCGGCGATACCTATACGTATCCCTAAAATAAGTGGTTAAATCGAAATTGAAGTGTAAATTCCTTATTACCTCCACCTAGGAGCACCCGCCGGGTGTAAAAACGATGTTAACCCCCAATTGAACCTTCAATCGCCGTAAGTGTAAAGGCGGCGATACATAACGTATCACTTAAAATGGATCGGTTAACTAACTGAATGACTTAGTTGTTCATCCCACCCTACCAAGGTACACCCGCCGGGTGAGATGTCAAAACGTTAACCCCATAAGTTCCTGTCCCCACTTCTTTGTAAAAGATCGCCGGGGATGAAAGCCCTTAACAACAGCTAGGTTTTTTCTTGTGGTTTGTAAAACCGGGTAGAAAAACTTCATAACATATGTTCGCATGAACAATGTTTTTTGATGGGTACAGCCATTCCGCCGGGAATCAAAGGGAGCCTGAAAACAGGCACCAACACAGGAGACGCAGTCCTGGAGAGCCACAGACACCTCATCGCCGGGAACACAAGCCTGTGTTGAAACCACGTGTGGCCCAACACGGCTCTCGGCCGGGTTTTTTTCATGGTGAAACCGAGAAAAAACCCGCCGGAAGGAAACCCACCCCGTTCAGACACCATCTGAACGAACAACGGACACGAAGGAAAGCCACGCACGACTAGCCTAAGTCCACACAATAATCCGTGGAATTAGCCAATACACAACTAAACCAGGAAACAAACATAGTCCGAGGAATTAGCCAATACACAACTAAAACCCGGATACACATGACACAGTAGGGCATATTTATAAAAATAAACAATAACACTTGTACATGTGGCAAAGCTACGAGCGGCTGGCTAGGCCTAAGTAGACGGCATCATAAATGTTGAAATATACACAAAACACTGGAAATATAACAACAGGAACCACCGCCAACACACCACTGTAGCAAATACTTCCGGCAAAGGGAAGACTGACTCGGGACCCAGAAAAAACTTCACTAAGTGAAGAAAAATACGCTGGGAACGTCAGTAAGCAAAGCTTACCTCATCAGAAAGATAAAAGGCAGCAATAATTAACGCGTAATGAAAGCCGCCTGCATCACAAGCTAACTCAACTGTGAAACGATCACAAGTCCACAACAGGACCACGAGGGTACATCCGAAATAGATGCCCCAAACACACGACCCAAAATATACTGCACTGCGGGCAACCAGCCCAGGACACTCCTGCTACGCATATCCTAACCTTACTCGATACATCCCGGAGTAAACAAATGAGAAAAAACTCACTAGGGACGCAACAAATGCGGAACCAGCGGAGCGTGGGGAGACACGTCCGGGCAGGCTGAGCGCAGAGCAGAGAAGGAAGAATGACGCCTGAATCAGCGTCTGGTCAGAGATCCACACAAGTACATCCACGATATGATGGAAAGCTTATTAGATAGTTATTCTTATTTTCTTTTTGTTTTTATTTTTTACAAAGTTTTTTCGTAGTGAGAACCCAATTCATAATGACTGAAGCCATGAGTGAGGTCGCGTGCGCTCATGATGAAGGCTCCTCAATTTTTAAATGCTCTGCGCGGTAGATTCAAACTACGGCGGATTAGTGTTTGAAGAGGATGCCTTATGTAATAGGCATGTTCGTCAATGATGGAGGGGCCACTAATAAATATATGTGTAGAGTCACGTAAAGGGTTGAATGAGCTTGAATACTATTTTGTAATAAACATGCTTCTATTTTTGTCTGTAAAGGTGTATATAATGTATGTGTAGTTGGCATTTGTATACAAAGTGTGTGTGTGTGTGTGTGTGTGTGTGTGTGTGTGTGTGTTTTTTTTGTTTTTTTTTTTTAATAGCAATGGATATATGGTCTACAGTAAATTATTTACCATGTTCTCATATATAGGTCTAAATGAATGGTGTAAGTGTGTACTCCATGCACAACAAAGTTTATGTCCTTTACTAATTACTGTAGGCATATACTGTTAGGGAAGCGTATGTGTCTTTGTGTCGAATTGTGGGTATAATTGCGAGTATGGCCTTTGAACATCAAGTCAATAGTTGTACAATGTATATTATATATATTCAATTTTGTAAATGGTATTACATGGGTAATTGTGATAAAAAAAACAATCAGCTGTGAGCTCTGGGAAGTGAGTGTGACCTCAGTGTTAATCACCATTAATTTAATTTGTTTTATTTTATTATATTTTGCCTACATACATCCCTTTTCGAAGTTAAAAAATTCTTTACAACACGTAGTTCCCAGGGCACATAGCTGTGACTAAGTATATTATATACAATTGCATTTTGATAGATCGAGTTATAGCCAGGTGCCTTTAAGAGAGACATCTCTCAAAAGGCTCAGCCTTATTTTTTTGTATTATTATTATATATTTTTGTTTTTAACAAATCATTTGTAAGCAAAATTGTATTGTATACTAAAGGCTAAAAAGATTTCAATTCAATTCAATTCAATTAATGCACTTAAGGGGGGATGGGTCTCATTATTTGTTCATTTACGTTTCTTTTATTATTATTTTAGTTTCCTCCCTAGACCTCCATCAAGATTTAAACAAAAACACTTGCCCAAGAGCCTCCTTCAAGATAAATTTGTAAATTTTTCGGTAAAAAAAATTCCCGGCCGATGGTCGCTTCCTCTTAAATTACAGGCTCGCTATCGCTCGCCAGGAAAATATCGACACCTAAATGACACACAAATTCTCAATAGTCACAAAGAAATGGGGCAAAAGGTCTTAACATCGCCAAACTAATGGGCCAAATATCTTAAAATCTGAAAACTAATGAGGCTAAAAATGAGGAAGACAGGGGACCAGAAATAATACCCATCTCCCCTTAATTCTTCATATCCAGATTATTGTGTTTGCTACAAACTTATGATCTACTGAACACCTAATAAAATGTCACGCTTAATTTTCGTTATTGGGTAGAAATAGGTAAGACTAATAACAAAGTAATTGGCATCAACGCCTATCCCAATTTTAATTTTCATTATTGGATAGAAGTGGGAATGACTGATAGCAATGCATATCTCAATATTAATCACACCAAAACTATTCCAAAGCGTCATTATAAAGTGGACACTGAGTTTTAATAATTCCAGTTTCTTAAACAATATGCAAGATATCTATCTATCTACTGATCTATATAGCCATCCACACCTCTCCCTTCCCCTAACACACACACACACAGGGTTGGCCACCGTCATATTTCTGGTTTATATAAATTACATGTCAAAAGAAAGAAATGCATACATGAATATGTTTGCAGATAATGCAAATATTATGAAGCATATAGTAGATGCAAACAGTTGTAGAGAGCTACAGAGTGATCTGGATAAGATAAACCAATGGAGCAAGATGTGGAAATTGGATTTTAACACAGATAAATGTCATGTGATGGAAGAGGATGTAAGTAAAAGAAGACCTCATTGGGAATAAAAAGTAGAAGAATCCATGATTAACCCCTCAGAGAAAGAGAAGGACTTGGGCATTATTGTGCAGGAAGATCTTTCTCCGGAGAATAATATAAACAAAGTAGTGGGAGAAGGTTATGGCCTGTTGAATAAAGTGAAAATAGCATTCAACTATTTGAATGAAAAGATGCTAGTGAACATAATAAAATCAATGGTGAGACCAAAATTGGAATATGCGGCAGTGGTGTGGTCACCCCATCTTAAAAAGCATATAATCAAGTTGGAGAACGTACAGAGTGCTGCAACTAAGATGATCCCAGAACTAAGAGAACTGACATATGAAGAGATATTAGATATATTGAACTTGCCAACTCTAAGGGAAAGAAGAGAAAGAGGGGATATAATTATGATGTATAAATGTGTTAGGGGATTGGATAGGATAGACAAGGAGGACTTTATCGAAGGGGATAGAGGGAGGACTAGAGGACATAGTTGCAAGTTTAAACAAAAGGCAGATGTAAAGGAGATGTGAGGAAATACTGTTTTCCATATAGAAGTATTAACATGTGGAATCAGTTGGACGATGAAGTGGTGGGTGCAGAGAATATCCAAATTTTTAAAGCAAAATTATATAACAGAATCTTGGGAAGCGGGACACTACGAGCCTAAAATCTCAAAGTTACTTATAAACACTGTAAGTCCCCAGTTGGGGTTGGGATTTGGTGACTTTCTTGTATATGGGCGTTATGTTCATCCTTTTCCAGTTGCTGGGTACCACTCCTATGTTCATGAAGGATTAGAAGATGTGTTTAAGGGGCAGGTTTTCAGCACGAATGGCGAAATACCATCAGGACCTGGAGCTCTATCCGCATGGAGTTGTTTCAGTTGTCGGCGAAAGGCATCCTCATTGAACCTCACTGATGTTCCTAACTGTTTGGATTTGCGGTGGGACTTGGTAAAGGCTGAGACAAGTCCTCTTCTATGTAGACATTGTTGAAGGCTAATTCATTACTTCAGCTGTCTCGAAATCGTTCTTGGTCGGTTCGCCTTCTGGAGTCGTCAGCCTCGTGACATTCTCCTTCAAACAAGTCCTCATCTGCGTGTATGCCCAGAATTGCTTAAGGTTCTCTAAGGAGTCGATGGCCACCTTTCTCTCGTATTGGTATTTTGCCTTTCGTCGCTCTGTTTCTTGCTGCAATGTAGATCTCCCTTCTGTGTGCCATTTTCCTGTCTCTGTACCTCTGCCAAGTCTCCTCTTGTTTTTCTTCAATATTTTCTCCAGGTGTCTGGTCATCCACTTTTCTTTCCCTGTTCTCTGCCTGGTGGAGGCAGCTGGGACGCAGTGTTTGATTATCCTATTGTAGTGCTGAGTGAATGTGCTCCACATTTGCTCCATGTAATTGCCAGTAAACTCTACCTCCCAGTCCAATTATCTGTGCATTACCAGCATTTCTTCTGTATTGGCCTTGAAGTTGTTGAGTTTACCTGATGTGTCTACATTCTTCTATAATCTGGATCCCAGTATGAAGTTGAAACAGAGCACTGCATGTTTGCTTAGTCCTAGAGGGGCTAAGTATTCCAGATCTTCAACCTCATTATTGTACCTTGTGAAGATGAGGTCTAACCTAGTAGGTCTGTCTGTATCCTGCAGGTGGGTCCAGTCTCCTACATGTTGCTTCCAGAAACAGTAATTGACTGCATCCAGAAGATTCTGGGCCTGTTTGTAGTTCTGTGTTCCGTCCCTTAATAGATTTTCCTCCCAACTGATGTTGTTGAATTTGAAGTCCCCACATATCAGTACCTGCCCATTTCTTGCATCCTGTTCACTCTCTTTGAGAAGATTGCAGATCATCTCATTGTTCGCTGCTTGTGATGTTGGGGTTGGGTAGACGACTCCAAGTAGTGGATTCCTCCCCCCACGGATTTTCACCTCACACCAGGCAGTCTTCTCGGCTGGATGGTCATTGAGAATGGTAACTGAGCTTTCGTCTACTATCATGTTTTTCTTGGTTAATATGGTGACTCCACCTCCAGGTGCGTTCTGACCCTGCCTGTCCCTCCTGGTGACCACATATTGGTTTGTGTCATACAGGACGTTGTTTAGCATCTCCTCGCTTGTTTTGGTCTCGGTCGGAAAGACAAGGTCAGGTTGTTCCATTGCGATGATTTCTCCCAATTCTGCTATCTTATTGCTCAGTCCATCCAGGTTCGTGTAGAGACATCTTAGGGTCGTGCTGGTGGTCTGGAGTGGGTGAGCGTCCGCATTATTGTTGTTCTCCGTTGGCTGTGTGTGGTCGAAAGGGCCCACGGCCATTTTCACCCACTGGGATCCTCTCGATGGTGTTGTTCCGGTGGTCCACTATCCACTTGTGTGTGGAATTTTCTACCTCCTCTGTGGTCCTGTTTTCTGCCTGGGTGAACAGTTCCCTTTTCCTAGCCCGTTCCCTTCTACTCTTATCCCGAAAGATATTGGGGGCATTTACTTCACTTCCGGTATTGTCTGCCCCCCCCCCCAGCTCGCTAGCAAAGGCACTTATCACACGGTCTCCTCATTTTGAATCCTTTACCTTGAGAAGCCTATAGGTCTGTTCGTGTTCCTGGTAGGTGCGTTGGTGCGTGTTCGAGCCCCCCGTCCGGAGACCTCATGGAGACTGGTGACCTGTATGGATCCAAGGTTTCCTCTGTCTACTTTTAGTTTGTGTGTTATTAGTTCTACGGTTCTACCACTTTGTTTAAGTCTGTTTCATTGGCTTAACTGTGATCTTCTGTTTCAGGTTCTGGTAGATTGCCCACTAGTATATTCCTGGTTCTGTACACTCTGTCTCTCTCGTCCGATATCACAGGCCTCAATGATTTTGTTTTATCGTTGATTTCTTAGGCTTAGGGGCATAGATGGAGAAAAAGGGATGAGTTGGGGCATGTCTATTTTTGGTGAAGATTGCATACAACATCGCTCTCATAGATTGCTCGTATGACGGACTTCGGTCTTATACAAAATACCATTATTTTTCTTAGGATGAAAAAATGGCTGCGATTTAATGTATTTAAATTTCCTCCCTGCTTCCCCGTCTTTTCCTGTTCGTAGCTTCATGACTATTTACATTTCTCTCTCTCATATCAGGATATGTTGTCTCGTATTTTCTGCAATTCCTTCCTTTCTTTCTTGTATAATGTTCCTACGTCTTCCTCAATTCTAATGCTCGGTTCACACATTCACGTATATTGCTCCCGACAGCTCCCGTCAGGCGTAATCGCCAATTTTGTGTTCTGACGGGAGTAGTACGGCCGTGAACGCCCGTATAACCACGACTACTGCACTTCCCGTCAGACGTACCGTGATGGGGCCAGTGTTACGTCAGTCGTAATGTAGTCGTAGTGAACTACGTACGTGTTTGCGACTTGCGTAAGCATGTCCCCGTTCGTCCGCATGGGCTGCCCGATTTGCGGGAACACAGGCCACGCCCATGCCACGCCCCCACAAGACCTGCGTAGCTGAGGCCGTACGTCTTGGGATTGTTTAGGACCTACCTGGACCGGTTCCGGACAAACGTAGGCACACCCCGTCTGTCCAAACACAGACAAAGACAGTCTTTGTCAACCACGTAGGTATTGGTTGGAATCTGGGAACTACAAAAGGGCAGGACTGGCCACACCTTTGCCATTCCCACTCCTTCCTCGGCACCATGAACAACATCGCGGAATTCATCCTGGAGGAGTTAAATTTTGTGAACTCCCTAATCAAACCGGAGAACAGGCATAACACGCGGCTAATGAAATGGATCCTTTCCTACATCGAAATCTTGGAACTACTTGCAATAGCAAACTTCATCTATCAAGAGGAACAAGAGAAGAAGGAAAGGAGCAAGAGTACAAAGTACAAAGGAGTACAAAGGAAATCAAGCAACAACAGATCTAGTGACCCTTCTAGGTTGCTTGTCCTCCAAAACACTGAGGATCAAGTGTCCAAACAGTGGTTTAGAGTGGGTAAGGGAACATTGGAAAGGGAATTACTGCCCTGGAACTAATGTCCGTGGCAGGATTAGGAAGTTAGTAGGGGACAGATGGGTTAGTAACTGAGGGGGGGATAAAATAAAGTTATTCATTTACAAACGCAGTCAGTCGCGGGTTTGATGCGAGATATTTGTCTAGGCGGAGTTTAAATGAATCAACGGTGATGCAGTCTATAACGTTTCGGGGAAGCCCATTCCACAAGTTGACAACTCGATTGAAGAAGAAATTCTTAGATTCGTGTGAGTTAAAAGATTTACCAATAATTTTGCAACCGTTTCCCCGCGTGTAATTAGATTGGTCGATAGTGAAGTACTTACTAGAGTTCATATTGTCGATGCCTTTGATGATTTTGAACACTTGAATTAAGTCACCTCTTAATCTGCGCTGGGTTAAAGGAAATAGATTTAATTCTCTAAGACGCTCTTCGTATGGTTTGTTCTTTAGGCTAGGTATCATTTTGGTAACTCTACGTTGAACTCGTTCTAGCTTGTTTATATCTTTTTGGTAATAAGGGCACCAGGATTGAACGCAGTATTCCAGAAGAGGGCGGACTAAGGAATTGTAAAGGGTTAGGATAACTTCTTTGGATTTATGCTCAAATGACCTGCCTATAAAGCCAATTATTTTGTTTGCCTTCTTAACAACTTCTGAACATTGTTGACTCGGTTTTAGGTTACTCGATATTGTTACTCCCAGATTGGTTTCTCTGTTTACATTCTTAAGCTGAGTGCCATTCATCGAATAGTTTGCTTTCTCATTTAGGTATCCGATATGTAGTACTTTACATTTATCCGCATTGAAACTCATTTGCCAAATTTGGGCCCAACATGACAATTTATCTAGATTGTGTTGCATATCGTCAACTTGTTCTTTTGAGAGTACGCTATTTGCAATTTTTGTATCGTCAGCAAATTTTGAGATTGTACAGGTGAGACCCTCATCTATGTCGTTGATGTAAATTAGAAAGAGAATTGGTCCTAGTACCGATCCCTGGGGTACCCCGCTACTTACATTGGTCCATTTAGATGCCTTACCGTTTATGACTACTCTTTGCTTTCTGTCGCTGAGCCAATTTTCTATCCATTTCAACACACCGTCTTGTATTCCATGCGCTTTTAGTTTTAGCAGTAAACTTTTGTGGGGAACTTTATCAAAGGCCTTTTGAAAATCAAGGTATATAATATCTACAGCTTTACTCTCATCGTAGAGGTTGAGGATATCGTGGAAGAAGTCTAAGAGGTTTGTTAAACAGGAACGTTTTTTACGAAAGCCGTGTTGAGTATCTTTAAGTATGTTATTTTCCTCTAAGTGATTTACGAGTCGGTCTCGTATGACCGTTTCTAGCATTTTACATACAACTGAGGTTAAGCTAATTGGACGATAGTTACTGGGTAGGGATTTGCTGCCTTTTTTGAATATCGGTGTTACGTTGGCTAGCTTCCACTGATCGGGCATAGTTCCAGACTGCAAGGATTTATTGAATAGTAATGTCAGTGGTTTGGAGAGCTCATCCTTAGCTTCCTTTAAAACTCTAGGCGAGATTGTATCAGGTCCAGGCGTTTTATTTACCTTGAGTTTATCTAAAGAGGAGAGACCATTCATCCTTGTAACCTTTAACCCGCTGAGTGCCAGCCAATTTTGACGGTGTGCTTCTGCCAGTGCCAGAGTTTTTTTGTTTTTTTTTGTTTTTTGGCTAAATCTATCAAGTTGGGAGAGAAAGGAAGGATAATTGTTATGCCCTGTTTTTCTACAGGTTTAACTTGGGTAATGTGAGTTCTAAATGACTGGGTATATTATAGGTTTGACTCCTGTAAGGAGATAAAGAAAACCTAATATTTAGTAGTGGCCCCGTAATCATTGACGAACATGCCTATTACATAAGGCATCCTCTTCAAACACTAATCCGCCGTAGTTTTGAATCTACCGCGCAGAGCATCTAAAAACTGAGGAGCCTTCATCATGAGCGCACGCGACCTCACTCATGGCTTCAGTCATTATGAATTGGGTTCTCACTACGAAAAAACTTTGTAAAAAATAAAAACAAAAAGAAAATAAGAATAACTATCTAATAAGCTTTCCATCATATCGTGGATGTACTTGTGTGGATCTCTGACCAGACGCTGATTCAGGCGTCATTCTTCCTTCACTGACATATCAAGTAAACCGAAATCCTCAATACATCAACGAATGGGAAGGGGACGGTCGGGAGGGCCCCAGTCGTCAATGATTACGGGGCCACTACTAAATATTAGGTTTTCTTTATCTCCTTACAGGAGTCAAACCTATAATTTATTAGTGGCCCCTCCATCATTGACGAACATGCCTGATTTCTAAGACTGGAGGGGGACATTCGTAATCATATCATAACTAAAAAAAAGCAGATAATAAAAACAACCACATAGTATTCTTACTTTTGAAAAATATATTTAATACGGCGTAGGCCGGAAATATACAAGAAAAGGGGTTCAGGCAGGTGCGTGCTTCAAAGAAGCCTGCCTGACAAAAAATAGGTAACCCTGAAGATTCTGTAAACAGATCTGTAGTTACAAAGGCACCCCACTCAGCGAGTGGTGACAAAAATAACAAGTTATCAGTTTATATGTGCACATAATAAACCCCAAAATAATCGTGGAGATAAATTGCAAAGGATCTTCACTGTTTTAATATTAAATTGCTTTCGCAGCTAAAACTACTATAACAACCCCGTTGTTTTGTACTAACATTTGTACTTAGCACAATTTCTCGCTGAGAAATTTTCATATCACATTAACCATAAATTGTATCACAGCTCTCACACTCCGGCGGGGTCTAGGGTGTCCTATGTCAACTGACTGCACCCCCCCCCCCCCCCTTTCCCTTGAAAGTAAACAAAAGTGACTGCAGGGCCACCTAGACCCTCTGCCTTAAAGCTATACATGGTAAGGAAGGTTTATCTAGAGCAACTGACAAGTATCTAGACAAAAACGTATGATTAGACGCCCACAACTGAGTGGACGCAATATCTTCAACTGAAAAAAATTTCAGGAAACGTAAAGAGGCTGCCCATTTGCGTAAATCGTGGGCCCGACCCACAACGCCGGGATTACTCTCTTTAATGACTTCGACCAGAAGAGAGGCTAATCGCCGTTTCAGTAAGCGTTTACCCGTACTTGCTACCCATAAAGCACCTTGGGGGTTGAGAGGAGCTACTCTCAAATATTTGGTTAGAGCTTGCACTGGACAAAGATTATGATGCACCTTTCCCCTTTTTAACGCCGGCACCGTGAACTCAGAAAACACGTGTGCACTATGCTCATTCTTGGCTACAAATCCTGGGGAAGGTGCAATGTAAATACATTCATTAAGTCTACCAAACCTAAGGCAATTAGGTGTGTTACTCATCGCCGCCAGCTCAGACACTCTGTTCCCGGTGGCCAAAGCCAAAAGGAAAACAGCCTTTTTTAAGAGTAATGCAAAGTCTGCAGTATTTTGGTACAGACGAGAGTGAAGTAAAGACAAAGCTTTGTCCAGAGACCAAGTGGGCATGAGCTGACGGGGAGGTGGGCGGAGTTTAAAACAAGCTCTCATAAAACCTGTTTCCTCCGCCACCGGTATGGAGAGACCTGTAAGGTCTAAAAAGGGCACTCTAATCGCAGTTAAGTGATTTTTTAACGTTACCACAGATAAATGTTTCTGCTCAAACAGATAATTTAAATAATTGAACACTAAAGCTACTGATGGCACAGTCTGTTCTGTTCTAATGATCCAAGAAGTAAAGGCTTGCCAATGTGAGTGATACTGTCGTTTCGTAGACTGAGTATATTGATTTAATAATTTATTGGTCACATCTCTACCGTATGGTGCTAGCCACTTGGCCTCCTGAATGTCCATAATGCAAAAGTCAGCGAGGTCGCTAGGTTGCCAATCGTGTCTAAGTGGAAATACCCGACCGGGAGCGACACCGGGTGCGGGCACCACGTTTTCAATTGCTGGTACCACAACTGCGCCGGCCACAGGGGCGCGATTAGTGAGACTAAGCCTCGATAATCTCGTAGTTTGTTCACTACGTGGCACATTAGTGACGCATCTGGCGGCGGAAACAGATAGATGGAGCTCCATCTGTTCCAGTCTGTCACTAGGGCGTCTGGCCCCCCTGCCGGCGTTTTCGTCCGGCGGGTGAGGTATAGAGGGAGTTTGTGAGTCTCCTCGGACGCAAACAGATCCACTTGTGGATGGGAGAGCTCTGCAATCATTAGGTTGAAAATGGGTTGCTTGAGCTCCCATTCTACTGTCGTGCTCTGTCTCCGGGACAGAGCGTCTGCCCAGACGTTCGCTACGCCTGGGAGATAAGATGCGTGAAGATAAATGTCTAGTCTGTTGGCTAGAGTAAAAATCTCTTCCGACACGTTTAGCAACCTCCTTGACCTCGTTGATCCTTGTTTCTGAATACAGTGAACTGCGTTCAGATTGTCCATTCTGAAGGCCACCGACTTGCCCCGTAACGCAGGGCCGTGAGCCTGAAGGAAATACAAGGGGACTAGTAATTCTTTGACATTGATGTGAGAGATTTCTAAGTGGGACCAAAGCCCCTGACCCTGGTGCCCCTGATTTGACTGAAATCCCCACCCTATTGTGCCTGACGCATCCGTGTCTACCCATACCGTTGGAGGAGGAGAGGTCCATGACATTATTGAGTGCAACGTTTCCCTCTTTGCCCAGACCGCTAGTAAGGTGTGGATTAATTTCGGGATGGGCCATAATTTTCCCGCCGGTAAGAGTGGGAAATATTTGTTGCCTTCCAATATTAAGCGTTTTACTTTCAACCGGCCCAACATGACAGTTAGTTGAATCCAGTTGAGAGAGCCGACCAGAGACTCCCAGATCCTCCGCGTCGTAGTCAGACTGTGAAGAAACATGAACAGTTTCCTGCGAAACCTGTTGCGATTGTCCACACTCTGACTCAGAGTGAGAGCGGCCGTGTCCCAGACCAGCCCTATCCACTGAATTACTCGTGAGGGAACAAGGTTTGACTTTACCAGATTTACCTTGAACCCTAGAGTTTTGACATGATTTAAAATTATGTTGACATGTTTGATGCATAATTGTTGTGTCTCTGCCACCACCAGCCAGTCGTCTAGGTACCACAACACTCTGATCCCTTGTTTTAACAATGGCATCAGGGCTTGCCGGACTAATTTCGTGAATAATCGAGGTGCTAGGTTCAAACCGAACGGCATCCTTTGAAAAACAAAATTTTGGTGCCTGATCCGTAAGGCCAAAAACCTTTGAAATCTTTTGTTGACCGATACGTGCCAATAGGCGTCTGTCAGGTCTAGTGAACACATCCAACCTCCCGGCGGAAGTGTTAGCCTGATTTGGTGTACTGTTAACATTCTGAAAGACTCGTTGTGAATGTGAAGGTTCAGATAAGACAGGTCTACGACCGGTCTCATCTGAACACTGTCCCTTTTGGGAACCAAAAATAGTTTGTAATGGTAGATGGCCTTTATTCTCAATTTCACTCAATAAATGCTGGTGTTCCCCAGGGATCAGTTTTGGCCCCAATTCTGTTCCTCATTCATATCAATGATCTCATATCTACCACTCATAATCCAATACATTCCTACGCAGATGACTCAACACTCCACAGTTCCTTCACATTTACCAATTCTTTCACCCAACCCGATCTTACAAATTCAAAAATAAACACTGCAATTTCTCTGAACCAGGACCTTTCTAGAATTAATGGATGGGGACAAAAGAATCTAGTTTCCTTTAATGCACAGAAAACCAAGTACATTCAATTTTCTAACCGACAGAATCTCACTGACTCCCTTATATTTTTTAATGATGTAAATATTCCCACTTCCCCTAGTATTGACATTCTCGGTGTAACATTAACTACTAACTTGAGCTGGACACATTATGTTAGAAGCATTGCTAAGAATGCCTCTAAAAAACTGGGACTCCTGTACAGAGTTCGAGAATTCTTCACTGACGAGCAGTTGGCCGTAATATAAAAGTCATGTGCGTTCTCAGATGGATTACTGTTCACCTCTGTGGGTGGAAGTGGAGTGGTTGCATTGAGGCAGTTGGACAAAATTCAAAATAAAGCTATTAGATTAATCAATAACCCAGCAATCACACAGGACCTTCCTACATTATCCATACGAAGAAATGTTGCATCCCTTGCATTATTCTACAGATATTTTCATAGCAATTGTTCCGAGGAACTTGCTTCAATTGTGCCGCCTCTCCACATCTTTCCCCATAGAACTAGGGCAGCTGAGAGCGCCCATGAATTTACACTTTCTCCTCCACAATGCAGAACTTCTGCATATCAGAATTCATTTATCCCCAGAGCTACTACTCTTTGGAATTCACTTCCCTCGAATTGCTTTCCACAAACTTACAATCTACAAATGTTTAAATCCAGTTGTTACAAACATTTTATGAATGGAGGATGCCTTTAGGCACATGGACCTTTTTGTTTTATCTGTGTTTTTCCTTCCTCCGTTCGTTGTCTCTTAAAAAAAGAAAAAAGAAAAATATATAAAAGGTTGGAGAGCGTTAGCAACGGAAAATTCAAGGATCTTCAAGAGGTATGAGAGAGAGGCTAGGTCGGACAAGAGTAGAGAAGCGGGGGGTCTTATAATGAGAGGGGAGGAGTTCAGGGGGGCTATAGGGGAATTTGACCCTAAGGTCTCTGGGCGTGGGGGTGGCATTAGGCTGCAGTTGATATTGGAGTTTGAAAAGGCAGTGGAAGTACGTTAGCCAAATGCTACCGGGGAATGCAACTATGGGGTGGTATATGAGTCTGGAAAAGATAGAATTATGTGGTCAGTCCGAGGGGTTATGGATACTATTAGTTGGCCCTGGGAACTGCGTTTTCTATGAAATATATATACCAAAAAAAAAACGGCAGTTCGTAGGGGTACTTAGTTATTGTTTCGAGGTACTTATGACAGATACTGGTAACAAGGTTATCTATACAATCTCTGGTTGGGGTAAGAGGTGTATGACACGAAGCAAATTGGCGTAGTGTGGACTGTAGATACGAAGTAGGCAAGTGGAAGACGTATGACAATTGTGGAAAAGTAAATGGAAAAAGGTGAACACAATGGCGGATAAAGATACTTAACCTAAGGATTGAATACATAGATTTATGGGGCGATGGGTCTTCAGAAAGCTTAGTCTGGCAAGACAAGATGTTAGGGAATGTTAATATGAATACTTAAACTAAGGATTGCATACATCGATGAACGACGACATTATAGTCGTCGTCCTAATAAGGTGATGAAACCTGGTTGATCTGTACTTGGCACAATACGACACAAGGACAGTGCCACTATGTCGTATCAATACTGGTGGCAGTTAATATTATAGAGAAACTTAGTTACTAGAGGAACAATGCAAGGGGGCGACTGAGCACGGGTTACATATATCTATACTCGTCATGGGAAATGATATACGAGGTCTAGGGACAGGCGTGGGTGTTTTAACTTCTAAGATATATAACATCTATTTCTCGGATGTAAGAACATACATAGATATAATTATGGCTGTCTGATGTGTTGGCATTGGCTCAACGTCGGGACAGGGCATGGGTGTTTTTAATATGAATGTATATTCCTGTTCATCATCTTTGTAGTTAGGAGTGTAGGACACGAGGGGGTAGTGTACGTGAGGTGTGGAAAATGGTCAGTTTAGAAAAGGTAGGTAGGTGCAGCCTGGAGCTGCTTAGCCCTGCGGGCTTGGGCCTGTCTGAAATGGCTGGCTCGGTCAGCTGGTCCTTTCGTTCTGTGGACCTTTCTTTCGGGTGTTTCTGTGTGGTGTTCGCTCGTGGCTTCTGTGGTGGGCTTCTTGTTCTGGGGCATTTTAATAATGGTAAAAAAAACACTCCCCTCGCCAGAAATCAGGTCCCCGATGGTCCCGAAAGTAGCTGAAAAGACACTATAGACTACAGAGACTTTTATGGTATCGGAATGTATGGGTGGGAGGGTGGTTTTGGGGTTGGTGTGGGGAAGGTAGAAGGGTAATTGACTTGTGTTACACATATGAAGCCGATTGGTGAGGTAGTTTCGCCACCACAGATTTTCCTTTTTTTCCTTTTCTTCGTACGGATACGCTAGAAGTGGGTGGTGGGAGGCGGTTGGGGGTGTGGTGGGGAGAAGGCAGAAGGGTAAGGGACTTGTCACACAAATATGGAACCGATTGGTGCAGTCGTTTCGCCGCCACAGATTTTCCTTTTTTTTTCCTTCTGACGGGACCGACAGTCAGCGAGTGGGTGGGAGGAGGGATTTGGGATATTTGTGGCAGGCGTCGAGGGGGCAGGCGTTGAGGGGGCAGGCGTCGAGGTGGGAGGGGGAACCTTCCTGACCTTCTTCCCGCTTTTCTTGGTATTCATGGTGACAGGGCAGGGCAGCGTGCAGAGGGTGGCAGGGTGACAGGATGGCAGGGTTGGCTGTAGGTTGTTGCTCCGGTATGGTGAGAGGTATGACTGACGGCAGTGTGTCCCGCTGGTCCTTATATACCCCCCCGTACATCGTTGCCCCGTCTTCCCGCCAGCCCGCAGTGCGGCGGTGTTGCCATATACTTCCCAACGAACGTAAACTTTCTCGTTTGACGGGAATATTTTACGATTGACGTGAGCAGCTCACGTCTGACGTGCGAGCGGCTACGTCTGACGAGGCTGCTCCCGTCAAACGGCCGTGGTGGGCTGGACGGTCGTAAAAGTTCCCGACTTTTGACATACGTGAGTGCGAGCCACGTATCTGATTCCAATTTCAAAACATACCGGGCGGCATCGCCCGCACCAACCGCCTCCCGACCCGCGTGGCTACTCCCGCCATGCGTACCAACCCCCCCGACTGTACACAATTTAATTTACATTTTGCGTAATATGCCCTTACGTTTGACCAAACTACCAATATTCGGGTGCCAACTACCAATAAACCTTCGTACGGGAGCTGTCGGGAGCATATACGTGAATGTGTGAACCGAGCATTACTCACTCTTACCCACGTTACTCCCTTTTTTCTCCTTCACACCTCCTCTGCCTCTACTTGCTTTTGTTTAATTTCCCTTTTCCTTTTGTTGTCTTTTTTGCCTTCTCCTCTTTAGGCTACCCAATGGAGTTATTCTCGATTCATCTTCTCAACTGTTTAATGTTGTCTATGTCAGCTATATATGCTAGTTTCCCCTGCAAGCTTTTATGTATACCGTTTTCTACATTTGCTTTATTCGTTTGTGTTACTGTTCTATATTCGTTGTCATCTCTATTGTGTTCTATATCTACACCCCTTCAATACTAGAACACCTTTTTGTTATTAAGGCTAACACGTACTGGCAGACTTTATTCAGCTTAGGAAGGCTCTCCAGGATTCAAGGAGGGTATGACCCATACCAATTAAAACTCTGACTCCCACATAATTGTTCCTAAATTGAACACAATCTTATACTGAGCACCAGAATATAATAAATATACGTCGTCTTTGTATAGTGAAGGGGTTAGGTATTATTTCCATTCTTATGATTAAAGATTCGTCTTCTACAATTCATTATCTCGCATGACGACTTGAAACCGAAATTAATCATGGATGACTTTATATAGTTGTCAGCATTTGAATATTTTGGTGAGCCCGGTCAGAGTTCAGAGTTTGGACATTACTTAGTATATATATAACATAAATTTGTTCTTGTGTTCTAACATTCAGAAAAGTTCTTAATAGAGGTACAGAGAGGAGAGTTGTTCTATGTGCAAAAAAACTATTCACTGTTTTCTACTTTAAAGTTAGCATTAATTAAATATTCATGGCACTGATATAAAATATGAATTTCATAGACTTAAAATAATTTGATCATATGGGTCTCCTTACTAAAGAGAGGTACAGAGATACAGATGTACCAAATGCATACATATTAAAGTAGGCTGTATACAGTACATACACATTACGTTGCTTCTAATGAATTCAGTTAAATAATATTATATTTGTCCAAGTTTGACACATTATCGAAAAACATTGTAGACCTATGCAGACAAGTTAACAAATAATAGCATAATTATCGTATAACTATTCACTACATGGTATATTAAATGTAAATAATTTTCCAGGCACATAGATTCCTCTTAAATGTGATAACACTGAGAAAAAACAGAGACCTTCCAGATCCAGTATTCATTGGCATTCACATAAGAAGAACAGACTATGAGAAGTATGCCCAGGTACGATCTATACTTTGTTTCCCTTATCTCACGTTATCTGTCCTCATCTTGATTGTTAATCAAGTATTTAAAGGGAATGATATTGCTAACTCTGAAAAGAACTGATGGTGATATTATACAAATATACAGTATAGTAGTTTCACATTTTACCATTGTGAAGACAAAATCTGAAAAAGGATGGAATTTTTCTACAGATAAAATTAAATAGAGTATACAGATTATTTCGGAATTATATATAATTTATTTTATGAACATAATGCATATATAATGCTAATAAATAATCATAACCTACTTGCATTAAATGAATGTATTGAATAGATTTTGCCATATTCAGTAGAATTAGCTATTTACTCATTTTACTGATAAATATTTTTTAATGCCAACTACATTTTCAGAATATTGGTACTAGTCTTCCAGAAGAGCCCTACTTTAATAGATCCATGGAATATTACCGGAAGAAGTTCCAAAATAAAGCTGTGTTCATCATAGCATCAGACGACATGATATATGCTGCAACTACTTTAAAACAATATGACAACGTATTTTTCTCTTCCGGTATTTATTGCAGCGTTTCCTATTAATTTATGTTTATATTTACGGATGATGAGTATACACGAATATCCATTACACACCTAGACAAATATAAATATTTAATATTATATAATTAATAAATTATATATATACCCGGTATATGTATACTGTATATATATACTGTATACATATAATGCATTTATATCTATATTTAAACTGTACACAGGAAGGTCATCAAAAGAAGACATGGCTCTGTTGACCTCTTGCAACCATAGTATCATCACCGTGGGCAGCTTTGGCTTCTGGACTGGCTTCCTGGCTGGTGGAGAGGTCGTTTATCCTGATATTATACATACAAGAATATACAGGTGATGTTAATTAGTCTTATCTGTGTCAAGAGATTAATAATATAATTATTTATTATTATCATCATCATCATCATCATTAGAAATATTTAATCAAGTGCAATGGGCCCCCGAAACACAAATCAAGAAGCTTTAAAGCCAACTTTACTAGGCAAAACCTTCTTACCATAGATTTATATCCATTTGAAGTACCACTTTTGAACACATAAGAAGGCAAATAATTCCAAATACCAACAAAATGTAGGATATAATAAAGATATAACTGCATATTATTACACTTACCCAGTGTGAATTAAATCGTGATCAGGCAAAACAGACAGTGTGAAAGAGGAGGCAAATTATAGTAGACTACAGGAGATGTTCAGGATTATTGTATATTTTATATTGTACAGTATACACAGACCAGCCACGTGCTAGTGACGCCAAATTTTGGGTCAGTGTAAAACCCCTCAACTGACTGTATCAAGTGATCCAAAAACACCAGGTAACTGTTATGCTAGACAACAAATATGTTGATTCATAAAATGGGGAGAAAGCAGTAGTTCAATATACATGCACAGTATAAACACAAGGCGAGTCATACAAATCAGTACAAGACAACGTTATATTTATACACAAGTATCAATTAACAATAGCACGAATACATGAAATAAACTATTAGGCAAGCATGGAATTAAATACAGTAGTTATATGAGTTCTTAGACTCTGACTAATATTTATATTAAAAAAGGCAATAGGATTATGAAAAAATTATACAATTATGTATCATGGAAATGGTCTTGTTAATAAATAGGAACTAAATTAATGAAGATTGAATATTTACACAAATAATTTAGTCTGCCCGCACACCTTAATAAAGAGAAGGGAGTTAGCTTGTTTTCTTTGACACCCGAATTACGTTCTCAACCGCGTAGGATGGGTAATTTATCTAAAAATCACATTAGAGGAATGATGTTATGGTGTAGACATTAATTTCCTACTATTATATACCTTTAATTATGCTGAGTACAGAGTGTCCAACAATAACTAAAAATATTATTTAATAGGGGATAGCAAGGACAGAATCGTGTGTTGTGTTATCCTAGCGAAATTAAACAGGTACAGTCAAGCCTCTCAATACGCGAGTATATGGGCGACACACGAGGGCGCGGAATGGAAATTCGCGTATTAGCAATAGAGTATTATATAGGAATAAATCGATATGGGCGGCACTGACACCAAGTTGTCTACTTTAGGCCTATTTATCTCCGTCAATTGCCACAAAAGGTACATATATGTATACATAAACATCCAAATCATAAGAAAATATAACAATAATAAGTTTGTTCTTGCGAGGGGGCATGATGATGGGGGCAAAAAACTATATCACTGCACACGAGTCGGACTGCGTGGACTGAGGGTAGACTGGCGTCCCTGCGCAGATGGATGCGCGGAATGGTGGGGGGCCTCGCGTATTAACTGAACTCCCCGGAATTGCCCTTATATCGGCCCCGGATTAGCGTTTTAAAGGTACATCACGCGTTGTGAAAGTTTTGGGTATGATTCGACCCCCTCCTCGCGTATAAGGTGAATCGCGTATTAAAAGCTCGCGTATTGGCAGGCCAGACTGTACACGAAAAAGGACTCTAATATAAAAGACGGAGTTACATTATTTCTTTTAAAGTGATTTTCCAGGAGTAGGGGGAAGACTCAACGATTCTCTTATGATTGAGGTCTAAAGGGGGGACTTCACTAAGGTGTCGCTATTGGGGGTCTTGACAATGTTAGGCCCTGTGGAAGATCTCAAACCGCTTCCTTTAATTTATGCAGAATCTGGAAAGTGTTCTTCTTGGAAAGTCTCGAACGGCTTTCTTTAATTTCAGCAACTAATGGGTGAGCCTTGAGCCTCACTGGGGGTTTGATAGCATCGAGCCTATCTTTGTGAGCATCGGGCCTCACTGGTGTTTTTTGCTAGCATCTAGCCTACCAGGATGAGCATCAAGCCTCACTGGGGGGTTTACTTTCATCGAGCCTAGTTAGGTGTGCACCAAGACTCACTGGTGGTTTGCTAGCTTTGAGCCTAGCTTTGTGAACATAGAGCTTCACTGGGGGATTTGCTAGCATCGAGCCTAGCTTTGTGAGCATCGAGCCTCACAAGGGGGGGTGGCGGAGGGTAATTCCGAATGTTTTTGATACCTGCTTCTGGTCGGCTGTGGTAGTGTCTCCTTTGGTTGCTAATTCTGCGTTGGTGTTTGTGAGGGGAAGGCCTCGCTCGGTGCTGGCTTCTTTCTGAAGTCTGATGATAGGCGTCTCGAGGGTGAGGTCATCGTGTTGGAGATTGCTCCGGGCGAGAAGGGCTCATTCGAGCTCTGGTGCTGGTGTACTTATGTCCTAGTGTCGTGGGAGCTGGCCTCAACACCACTGCAGAGTCAGTAAATACCATTCTAGTATTTTGAGAGATTCTCGACACAATAGTTCTGATGTGTTTGCTACGATGTAAGCTTAGGATCAAATCACACACCAAGAATGTCCAAGTGAGAAAACTCATCGATAATCCCACCATCAAGAACAAATTTAGGCGGGTGCCCAACCCCGAAAGGGGTTGAAATAGGGGATCTATCCCCCCGCCAAAGGCGGCTTTCTAGGGCCTTTCCTAGCTGATGCTGAGAGGATTGGGTTCTAGTCCTGTGTTGATGGGCTGTCTATCAGAGTGAGAACTGAGCGATCTCTGCCATACCCATAGCTTACTCTGACTGTTCCTTTAACTTATATATTTTCTAGATCTCAAGTGACGGCGTCTCTTCCGTGGATTGACCTCCCAATCTACCAAGATGGGAAGCCAAAGTGTCACATTTTTCCCTTGCCCCTCAACTTTCTCTTCATAATTGCTGAGGGGCACAGGGCCCTGGGTGGGGCTTTGGTGTCCCGGGCATTTCTGCACCCTCCTCAGCTCCCCGCCATGGAGTGGCTTCGGTCACCCAGGCTTTATTGTGGTCGGCAGGGAGGGTTCTGTGGGGGCGCTCGGTTATGGCCTTGGAATTGCTCGGGGCCTTGGGGCTGTTCGGCCAGGCAGCTTGGGGAACAACAACAACAACAACAAATTTAATATCATCCTGGCGTGGGTTAACAGTTTGAGGCCTACTAATAGTCATGTCTTAAGTTTTACTAGCATTATGCAACATATTCCAAGTGGAATAGCAACGACTAACTCGCTCAAGACCTGTAGTAGGGAAATCTAAAACGAAAGGCCTGTGAGAGGGCCCATCAATAATTGCCACAAGGGTGGAGTCATTGGTATTATTATTTTGTTATGTGTATGAAGGAGACAAAATGCAAAGTTGTCTGTAACAAGTGAATCTCCCAAATTTGAAAGAGTGAGAGAGCCAAATTAACCTGAGGGCTGCTAGACCCCCCCTAGGATTCACCATTGCCCAGTGGTAGACCTAGGCCGATTTGCCGACTCTTCCAAAACGCAACGAAAACCACATCATCGTGTAGGAAATTCAATTCTGCATCAAATATGAATACCCAAAAGATGCGTGGTTGTGTTATGGTGGTCAGCTTATCGCGCGGTCGAGTGAAAAATAGGAAGAGTGGAATGTAGATATGAGGTGCCGTTGTAAAGGCTAATCCCTCAATACCTTCACCTGACCCACCTGACCTGGTCTGTAGTTGAAAAAGTGGCGCAAAATCGGCAACGAGGTGGAGGGAGAAAATGGCAGGAGCAGGGTAGAGGCAAAATGGTGGGCAGTAAATGTCATTGGTAGCTCATCTCATAAACCCTGACAGTCATACTGTACTGCTTGTTTTTGTCATTTGGAGTGTTTTGGTATGTGTTTGACATCTCTTCTTCTGAGAGGTGTGTCGCAGCTCACCAGTAAAACCTTTCAAGAGGATTGTAGCAGCCACTAGGTTAAACAATATACTGTATATATATATATATAGCCTACAGTATATATATATATATGGTGTACAGTATTGGAAAGAAGAGTGGTGTTCTTGTTTAGTGTAATGAAATGGATAGAAGGATGAGGTATTTCTGGGAGCTAGCTGGATTACTTTCTATGTAGGTGAGACACACACAGAAACAGTGACAGATAAATGAAACAGGAGTTCCAGCAACTCCTTAACACATGTCTATGAGGCCTCCCCTGGGTAGCCTATATCCTAAAAAGTTATTAATATGCCTACATTGAAAGTAGCCACCATCACCATCACCCCAGCAAACAGGCCGGAAGGACACAAACACCATCACAACAGAGGCCCAGAGCGCCTCTCTTGCATGAAACAGCCTCCGCGCCACCTTTCACCAAACAGAGATGCCTTTTATCACCACCAAAATAGGACCAGAGCCAGAGCAAGCCCTTCTCGCACTCAAGGGCATTAAACAGGACAACGCAGAATATTGAACACTATCCCAGGCGATCAGACAGACAACATGCATGTGGAGCTGGGCCTCCCACCACTATGCACAAGAGGAGAACAGCTAACTCTCTCTGGTGACAAAGATGTGTCACCAGCCACAGGAGAATGAGGTCTGGCCTAGGCTCTCGAGTCTTTGACCTTGACCGCTACCTCTTCACCCAGGACACATGGTTGACAAAGGTGGCGGATGAAGTGTGGCGTCACAATTTCAGAGATACCATCAGAGACAGAGACATAAACTCCCCTTACCCAGCATATAGCCCTCCACCACCGTGGTCACCACCCACGGCAGAGTTCAGGGTATTCAGGCTGCCAGGAAGGAAAGCCGACTGTGACCCAGTGCAGTTGAGGGGAGAGGCACAATGCGCCATGCAAGAGGTGGCCTCTCCAAACTGCATCGAGTACTTCACTGATGGCTCTGTTGACCCAGACAGTGGAGTCGCTGGAGCTGCCTTTGTGGTGGGACACGAGACTGTCATGTAAAGGACCTCGGATGGATGTTCCTCTCTCCAAACTGAGCTAGTAGCCATCAGGATGGCTCTCGAGCATGCCTTGGCTTTCCATGACAGGTCGGTTACCATCCACACCGACTCCCAGTGTGCCATACAAGCCCTGCAGCACACGAGGCCCATCAACTGGGTACCAAGCCATGTTGAAATCCAGGGCAATGAGTTGGCTGATGATGCAGCCAAAGCTGCAGCTCGAAGGAGGAATATTCAAGTCCAGGTCCCTCCCAGTCTACAACAGATGAAGTGCCGATTAACAGCCTCAGCAGTGAACCTCACCCTAGAGTGCCACAGGTCCTTGGTACCTGGACAATACTCTGCCACACCACATCCTTCAAGAGTCGTAGAGGTGATAATCTGCAGCTCTACTGTGTTAGTCTTCTTGGAAGGTCTCATACCACATCCTTTAAGAGTCTTAGAGGTGATTGTCTTCTTAGATGCCAGTCTCGAACTTGGCTGGTGTGCATCAAGCATCACAGGTGGGCCAGTCTCGAACTTGGCTGGTGAGTTTCAGGCATCACAAATGGTGCCAGTCTCGAACTTGGTTGGTGAACATCGAGCATCACAGGGGATGGCCTGTCTTGAACTTGTCTATGACCAAACAGTGGGGATTGTTCTGATATCCCTGTCTGGCTGCCTGCTATTGTGCTCACTTTTTCTATGTTGCCCTGTTTGATGATGTTGAGTGCGAGAAGGGCTTGCTCTGACTCTGCTACTATTTTGGGGATAATAGACGGCATCTCTGTTTGATGGAAGGTGGCGCGGAGGCTGTTCATTGCGGGAAAGGCACTCTGGGCCTCTGTTGTGATGGTGTTTATGTCCTACTGGCGCAGTTGCTGGGGTGGTGGTGATGGAGGCTATCATTAATATTGGCATAATACTTTGATTATGTCTAAGAACCTGTGATAAGATTTAATTCCATAATTTTCGCCACTGTGTTCCATGCGTTCACCTTCTAGTCTCATTCAAGCATGTACTTAATTAATTACTGCCCTAACTCAAGTAAACTTGAAGTAATTCAGTGTTATTGTTTTCAGTGTCTTATCGATTTGTGTGATTAATGTGTAACGTCTCAGTATGTGAGACCTATTTTACGTATACAGTAAGTAAAGTGTTGTTTTGTACCCATTGTATAACTCACCTTGTATTTCATTGTTTATATATATTTATCTCAAAGTTTCTCCCCGTTAGAAAATTTCACAAATACATGTTTTTGTCTAGCATAACAGTTATGTTAAACTATGTCAAACAGATCCCTGGTATACAAAACAATCAAAAGAGGACCCAGGACACTGCCCCGTCCCATCAATACTACATAAAATGATTTGACATTTATAATACATATACTGTAGTCATCAATATTCTTTTCTTCCTCAGGTTTTCACGTGACATGTATGAGAAAGTAGGCCTGGAATCTTTCATTCCCATGCCAGTATCCTAAGACGTCATCCGTCATCAGTTGCAAGAACCAGCATGACTACTGTACAATTATTTTGATATTCTATTTATTAGGCTCAATAATATCAATATTTTTGTTTTCTTAAATATGTATGCTTTTCTAAGTAAAATATATTAAGTTATAATTCAACCATTTAAAATTTCCCAATTCAATTAGTGAAGCATTTTGCACAAACACAGATAACGTGTCGTTGGGTTTGGGTGGACAGGGGCATGAAGGGTGGATAAAGATGAGGTCCTTGAATAAGATCCGAAAGTGAAGCTGGTGGTCTCATCTATTCCTGTGGCCAGTATACCTCTACAGGATTCAGGAACCCTTTAGCAAGTTCGGCCTTGTAAACTAAGCGCTCCTCTGTTATCAATGACAACAGGGTGGAGGGGCTGGTTTACAGTGTTGTACTTTCTTCTCGATAACATTATGGAACCTTTGGACAGGACTGAAATTGTCACAATCTGTTAATTCAAGCGAAACTAATATATAGTCCATGAGTTAGTACTCAAATGCTTGGGTTTTGGTAATATTCCAGGGTACAGTTGCAAATAGTAGTTTTTAGAAAGTTCTATATCTCTGTGAGATGGAGAATAAGTGACAGATCTGCACTACACCCCGTTTTCTATGCGTTTTCACCTCTTTTCCATCCATGAGTATTCACGGCTGATGCATAACATTATTAAAATAGATTTGTCCAATTTGATCAAAATTGATGTCTAGGCGATCCTGATAGCAAAATGTATGCTTTTTAGAGTCAATTTGAACAAAAGATAGGATCATCCGGGGGGAACTGATCATCTATCATAACCAATAATGATATCGATAGTGAAATGCATAGTGGCCATTCAAAAGATCTCACTGGACTTTGCTATGCTTATGGAAATTCATCTTTAACTTATTAGAAAAAGTATTGTGTAATGTTCATGTTTATGAAAGAAGCATGGGAGACTTAATATAAAAATGTAATATTGGCATATTAGCAACGTTAAACATTACTTAGCTGGAAAAATCCTATTTTATAGATTACATGTATGTATTCACTAAAAGGGGTTTAACCAGATAAATTATGTTCCATATTGCTAACATTTCAGGTGTTATCCTCATTGATTACCTAAATAAACTACTGTAAAAGAGCTTCATGCTTTGTGGTTACTTACCAAGAGTAACTAGTGTATTAACCCAAGGGCTGAGACACTCCTTCCAGAAGGTTTTAATGGGTGAATGTGACACTCCTTCCGGTAGATAGCATAAAAAAAAAGGCCCAGTGCCGGTGAAATGGTAGCAATATGTAATGTCTCCTTAACACCACCTCCTGTCCTCCCCTTTCATGTGTCTTACTCCCCCTCCTTCTCCCTCTACTTTCCCCCTCCTTATGTATCCTATATTTTCTTTCACCCACTCCCTATAAATCCTCCCTCCCGCCTTAAATACGTATAGTCACCCTCCTCTACATCACTCCTCCTTCATGCATGCACAAGACCGGTCCAGACTCACCAGTATCTCTCGAGATGGCCGAGAGAGTGGACCTATGTCGCGCTCCCTCCAAACTCCCTCCCACCAATCCCGTCACAAACATACAGAATTTCACTGGATATTTCCTCTTTACACTTATTTTCTGGTTCTTCATTATTCACATGTTAATTAAAAATATGCTCATATGGAACATTAATATTGCTTTATATGGTAAATATAACAAATTTTGTCAGAACTGAAGCTAAATCTTTTGCACTGGCGGGCATTTCAAAAACATGTCAGTCGCAGCTGTCGAGTTAATCAAGCGGCATCCAACATTGGAGACCCTATAGTAACAGAGATCAGCCAACTTTCACCATACTGGTGCCAGGAGTCTCAATCTGTATACACTCAGTTATGTCCATACCAATAATAAACAATCAATAATACTGGTACCAGATATATAGTTTGGGTTTTGGATCTAAATTCTACTTGATCAAATAAAAATATATCACTTCATTGTTAAAAAATATGGCAACAAAATGACGTCCAAAGAAACTTATAACCGACTTCTCTTACTATACTCGTAGGATTGCTACACATGTAAGAAAAGTTCATTACTTATTGGGAACAAACTCTGGTGCCTGATACCTGGAGTCTGGCTAATGTAATCTCAATATTTAAGGGGCTTACAAAAGTACTTGTCAATTGGCCATTTGCGAGTTTCAGGCTATAAGGAAGTTGGAGCCATAAACATCGATATTAAACAGTAATACAATAATGATGTAGGTTTCTGATGGATGGAAAGTATGATTAATATATTTGTATAGGTTTATTTATTAGTGGCCCCTCCATCATTGACGAACATGCCTATTACATAAGGCATCCTCTTCAAACACTAATCCGCCGTAGTTTGAATCTACCGCGCAGAGCATTTAAAAAACTGAGGAGCCTTCATCATGAGCGCACGCGACCTCACTCATGGCTTCAGTCATTATGAATTGGGTTCTCACTACGAAAAAACTTCGTAAAAAATAAAAACAAAAAGAAAATAAGAATAACTATCCAATAAGCTTTCCATCATATCGTGGATGTACTTGTGTGGATTTCTGACCAGACGCTGAATCAGGCGTCATTCCTCCTTCTTTGCTCTGCGCTCAGCCTGCCCGGACGTACCTTTCAGGCTCCGCTGGTTCCGCATTCGTTGCGTCCCTAGTGAGTTTTTTCTCATTTGTTTACTCTAGGATGTATCGAGTAAGGTTAGGATAGGCGTAGCAGGAGTGTCCTGGGCTGGTTGCCCGCAGTGCAGTGTATTTTGGGTCGTATGTATGGGGCATCTATTTCGGATGTACCCTCGTGGTCCTGTTGTGGACACGTGAACTTTTCACAGTTGTGTTAGTTGGTGATGCAGGCGGCTTTCATTACGCGTTAATTATTGCTGCCTTTTATCCTTCTGATGAGGTAAGCTGTGTGTTTGCTGACGTTCCCAGCGTATTTTTCTTCACTTAGTGAAGTTTTTTCTGGGTCCGTGTCAGGCTTCCCGGGGTGGGAAGTTATCGCTTCGGTGGTGTGTTGGCGGTGGTTCCTGTTGTGATATTCCAGTGTGTGTTTATATTTCAACTATTTTCATGCCGTCTACCTAGGCCTAGCCAGCCGCTCGTAGCTTTGCCACATGTCTAGTGTTATTATTTATTTTATAAATATGCCCTACTGTGTCATGTGTATCCGGGTTTTAGTTGTGTATTGGCTAATTCCTCGGACTATATTTGTTTCCTGGTTTAGTTGTGTATTGGCTAATTCCACGGATTATGTTGTGACCTTGGTTAGTCGTGCGTGTCTCTCCTCGTGTCGTATTGTTCAGATGGTGTCTGTTCAGGGTGGGGTTTGCCTTCCGGCGGGTTTTTCTCGGTTTCACCATGAAAAATCCTGACCGATGAGCAGTGTTGGGCCACACGTGGTTTTTAACTCTGGCTGGTTCCCCGGCGTGGGGAGGTGTCTGTGGCTCTCCAGGACTGCGTCTCTGTGGGTGCCTGGTTTCAGGCCTCCTTTAAAATTCCCGGCGGGATGGCTGTACCCATCCTTACATATATATTTAGATATATATAAAGAAACGACGTTCTTGAGAACACTCGTTTTTTATAGGTTTTTCTACCTGGTTTACGACAACCACATGGAAAACCTAGCTGTTGTTTAGGCGTTCCTCCCCGGCGATCTTTTACAAAGAAGTGGGGTCAGGAACTTGTGGGGTTAACTTTTAGACTTCTCACCCGGCGGGTGCACCTGAGCAGGGTGGGATAAAACGACTTAGGTCTCTTATAGTTAACCAATCCATTTGAGTGATACTCTGTGTATCGCTGCCTTTACTCTTACGGCAATTGAAGGATCAGTGAGGTTTAACCAAATCGATTCCCACACCCGGCGGGTGCCCCTAAGTGGAGGAACTAAGGAATTTATAAACAAATTCAATTTCGATTAACCTTAATTGGGTGATACTTTCAGTATCGCCGCCTTCTATTTTTACGACGATCGTTTGGGACAATTCGTTAAAAAATCAGATCTCGTATATTCCTGCCCTGGGCTATTCTACTAAAATATTTCAAGGGCCGGCGTCTTTATGAGGGGGGGCTTTGTTACAAAATTGAATCTTGAGACAGTCACCACCTCCTACAGACTATAAGTGCCATACTGGACCTTTATATCAGAGGGTATTCTTCATGTTCTTTAGCTAAGAAGATTTGTTTAGCCTCTTTACACCCAGCCGCGTAGCGAGATGTGTTAGCTGTGTCTTTGCATCCCGTTACCCGGCGGGTTATTAACACTTGTATGCGAACACTTGGGTTAACCTTATGAGCATTAATTCCTGGAAATTTTTCTTTATTTTTCCAGAGCTGAGCTCCGGCGGACCAATACAGACCCGGCGGTAGTTTCCTCACACCAGTCTCTGTCATGGCTAATGTGGCCCCAGTTTTTGCCCTGTGCATTACCCCTACTTGCGCGGGTATCCCAATTTTTGCGCATACCCTTTGCATAAGGTGTGTTAGATGTCTAGACCGTTCAAGGGGTCTCTGGGTTACACTTAATTGTTCATTTTGCTCCCAATTAGCCAATAAAGTCCTGTGTGACAATGACAAGACCGCGGCGGTAGCGTTGAGAGAGGTCAGACAACAAATGTCGGCCTATACTACCATTGTCGCACCTAAGTCACTTCAATGTGACAACGTCCCACTTTGGGATAAGTTGCTGTCAGAGCACCCTCCCCCTAAACGTACCTCTAGAGTAACGAGTTTTAAGCCGACAGAGACTAGCCAGGGTTCTGTATCGTCTGTGGATACGTTTAAACGCCCGAGAGAGCCTACTCCCCCGGCAGCCACCTCCTCGTCGCAGGCGAGATCGAGGTCAAGGTCACCCCTCAGACAGCGGTCTTCAAGTCGGGCCTCTTCCCCGGCTAGTAAGAAGTGTAAGACTGAAGCTTCCCCCAGTGGCCATGGTGGTGATTCTTCCAAACCTAGGTCTAGTTCGCGGTCACACCGTAGCCACAAATCCTCCAAAAAGGATTCCCATAAGAAGTCCTCTCGACATTCTACTAAGTCTAGTGCATCTCATCGTACCTCTACACCTGAAAATGTTTCTGTTACAGCCTCAGAGTATAGTGAAGCGCCTGTCCCTAAACAAGATTTACCTATTGATATTTTAACCCTAGAAACGGAAAGTTCAGGAAATTCAATAATTGAGAATGTTTCAGACTCTCAAGAGAGCGTAGGCCAGAGCCTCGGTGTTTGGCGGTTTGCTCAGCCAGGGTCTGACCATCCACGTCCGACTCATACGAGTCACACAGTAGCCGATGTCCACAGGGACGCGGCGACCCCATCCTCTATCCCTGATTTATCTTGGAAACAAGGTGCCCCTGCCTCGCCGGGGTCTTCTCAGGAGGATCGGGAGGAACAAGATGAAGTGTCATTAATTTCAGATAGGGAGGGACAAGGGTCAGGCTCAGGCCTGGACGCCGCCCATGATAATACTGATTCACCTGAAAGTTCTGCATCTAACCAGTTTGTTACAGCACAAGAAATTGATGGGTTACTTACTCATGCTCTATCAAAATTCTTTAATCAACAACGAGAAAACCCCACAATGGACTTGGGGGCTCCCTTGACAAGTTCTGCGGTACGGCCTCTGATAACGTCAATCGATTTATCTAAGATTCCTAACCCTCCTACTCTGTCACCGGCAGGGAGCTCTAAGCCAGCTACGGCGGCATTCACTACGTCAAATGTCAGGGTCATTACGGATGTTAATCCACCCCCTCTAGACAAAGCGCCTCTTAGAAAGGTAGCTATGCCCCTGCTTTATGGGCCAGACGAGTCATGGGTCCCTTTGAACCCCTCTAAGCCAGAGCTTGCCCAGCCT
Organism: Paralithodes platypus; assembly: GCA_032716605.1. NCBI lineage: Eukaryota > Metazoa > Arthropoda > Malacostraca > Decapoda > Lithodidae > Paralithodes > Paralithodes platypus. The sequence goes on along the minus strand of CM064516.1, from coordinate 23,391,849 downwards.
ACCTTGTCAGGGGAACTCCCGGTACCACGTGAGTGGTTTATCCAGGGAAATAAGTCTAAGAAATTAAGGGCATTGGATGCCTTGGGTAATGTTTTGGACGTAAATATCAAGGCTATACCTAGTTATTATCATCAGGATTATTTTGTTTATGCATCTAAGCCTGCTTTACCCCCTGCCTCAGCTTCAAAACTTTTTTCAGACTGGTCTAAGCTGGATGGGTTTAATGATATTAAGGCTCTGTCGGCTCTTACTCCTGAACTAGATTTACAGACCGTCACAGACGAGACAGCTAATCCAGTGTTGAAGGTGGGACAGTTGGGACCAGGACCTTGGGTGGATTGGGAGGTAGAGGCTCAAAACTTTGCAACCACTTTCACTTCTAAATCTTCCCACCAGATCCCTCAGGATACACATTCATGGTTCTCCATGCCGGTAGGTTCTGCCGGCGGAGTTCCGTCAGCTTTATTTTCTTTTTTAGCTGCCCCTAAGATTAATCTTTGTGAACTAAAGGAACCATTCACTACCCCTACCCCTTCTCACCTAGACAGAGAATTTAGGCTAAGGGGAAAAGCTTTCCGCCTGTTTTCACAGTACATAGTTTCTCAACAGGTGGCTAAGTCTTTACTCAGGTCTACTCAGGCAATCGCAGACGCGGATGCTCGAAGATCAGTTGAGTTATCCCGGCGTCTGATTCTTCAGTCGTCGATTCAATCCTTAGGTGACATACGCACAGCCTTACTTGAGGCGGTGCGAGCACGACAGGATCTTAGGATGTCATTAGTTCGCAAGCTGCCTGATCGCATTGCTAACCAGGTGGTAATGTCCCCAGTACTTACACCTTCTTTAATGTCCCCTGATGTATGGCGAACAGTGTTTAACATGGCACAGGCCGTGAAGCACAGTCCCGCACAGGCTCAATCAGGCTAACACTTCCGCCGGGTGGCTGGATGTGTTCCCTAGACCTGACAGACGCCTATTGGCACGTGTCGGTCAACAAAAGATTTCAAAGGTTTCTGGCCTTGAGGATCAGGCACCAAAATTTTGTTTTTCAGAGGATGCCGTTCGGTTTGAACCTAGCACCTCGATTATTCACGAAACTAGTCCGGCAAGCCCTGATGCCGTTGTTAAAACAGGGAATCAGAGTGTTGTGGTATCTAGACGACTGGCTGGTGGTGGCAGAGACACAACAATTATGCATAAAACATGTCAATATCATTTTAAATCATGTCAAAACTCTAGGCTTCAAGGTAAATCTGGTAAAGTCAAACCTTGTTCCCTCAAGAGTAATTCAGTGGATAGGGCTGGTCTGGGACACCGCCGCTCTCACTCTGAGTCAGAGTGTGGACAATCGCAACAGGTTTCGCAGGAAACTGTTCAGGTTTCTTCACAGTCTGACTACGACACGAAGAGTCTGGGAGTCTCTGGTCGGCTCTCTCAACTGGATTCAGCTAACTGTCAAGTTGGGCCGGTTGAAAGTAAAACGATTAATATTGGAAGGCAACAAATATTTCCCACTCTTACCGGCGGGAAAATTATGGCCCATACCAAAATTAATCCACACCTTACTAGCGGTCTGGGCGAAGAGGGAAACATTGCACTCAATCATGTCATGGACCTCTCCTCCTCCAACGGTATGGGTAGACACGGATGCGTCAGGCACCATAGGGTGGGGATTTCAGTCAAATCAGGGGCACCAGGGTCAGGGACTTTGGTCCCACTTAGAAATCTCTCACATAAATATCAAAGAGTTACTAGTCCCCTTGTATTTCCTTCAGGCTCACGGCCCGGCGTTACGGGGCAAGTCAGTGGCCTTCAGAATGGACAATCTGAATGGAGTTCACTGTATTCAGAAACAAGGGTCAACGAGGTCAAGGAAGTTGCTACTCGTGTCGGAAGAGATTTTTGTTCTAGCCACCAGTCTAGATATTTATCTTCACGCATCTTATCTCCCAGGCGTAGCGAACGTCTGGGCAGACGCTCTGTCCCGGAGACAGAGCACGACAGTAGAATGGGAGCTCAAGCAACCCATTTTCGACCTAATGATTGCGGAGCTCTCCCATCCACAAGTGGATCTTTTTGCGTCCGAGGAGACTCACAAGCTCCCTCTATACCTCACCCGCCGGGCGATAACGCCGGCAGGGGGGCCAGACGCCCTAGTGACAGACTGGAACAGATGGAGCTCCATCTATCTGTTTCCGCCGCCAGATGCGTCACTAATGTGCCACGTAGTGAACAAACTACGAGTTTATCGAGGCTTAGTCTCGCTAATCGCGCCCCTGTGGCCGGCGCAGGTGTGGTACCAGCAGTTAATAATGTGGTGCCCGGACCCGGTATCGCTCCCGGTCGGGTACTTCCACTTAGACACGATTGGCAACCTAGAGACCTCGCTGACTTTTGCATTATGGACATTCAGGAGGCCAAGTGGCTAGCACCATACGGTAGGGATGTGACCAATAAATTGCTCAATCAATATACTCAGTCTACTAAGCGACAATATCAATCTCATTGGAAAGCTTTTACTTCTTGGATTGTTAGAACGGAACAAACTGTACCCTCAGTGGCATTGGTTTTTAATTACTTGAACTATCTGTTTGAGCAGAAACGTTTATCTGTGGTTACTTTGAAGAATCACTTAACTGCGATTAGAGTGCCCTTTTTCGACCTTACAGGTCTATCCATACCGGTGGCGGAGGAAACAGGATTTATGAGAGCGTGTTTTAAACTCCGCCCACCTCCCCGTCAGCTCATGCCTACTTGGTCTCTGGACAAAGCTTTGTCTTTACTTCATTCTCGTCTGTATCAAAATACTGCAGACTTTGCTTTAATCTTAAAGAAGGCAGTTTTCCTTTTGGCTTTGGCCACCGGAAACAGAGTGTCTGAGCTGGCGGCGATGAGCAACACACCTAATTGTCTTAGGTTTGGTAGACTTAATGATTCAATTTCCATTGCACCCTCCCCGGCGTTTGTAGCCAAGAATGAGCATAGTGCACACGTGTTTTCTGAGTTCACGGTGCCGGCGTTAAACAGGGGAAAGGTGCATCATAATTTATGTCCAGTGCAAGCTCTAACCAAATATTTGAGAATAGCTCCTCATAACCCCCAAGGTGCTTTATGGGTAGCGAGTACGGGTAAACGCTTACTTAAACGGCGATTAGCCTCTCTTCTAGTAGAAGTCATTAAAGAGAGTAATCCCGGCGTTGTGGGTAGGGCCCACGATTTACGCAAGTGGGCGGCCTCTTTACGTTTCCTGAAAAACTTTTCAGTTGAAGATATTGCGTCCACACAGTTGTGGGCGTCTAATCATACGTTTCTCTCTAGATACTTGTCAGTTGCTCTAGACAAACCTTCCTTACCATGTATAGCTTTAAGGCAGAGGGTCTAGGTGGCCCTGCAGTCACTTATGTTTATTTTCAAGGAAGGGGGGGGGGGGGGGGCAGTCAGTTGACATAGGACACCCTAGACCCCGCCGGAGTATGAGAGCTGTGATACAATTTAAGGTTAAAATGTGATATGAAAATTTCTCTGCGAGAATTTGTGCTAGTACAAAGTTTAGTACAAAACAACGGTGTTGTTATAGTAGTTTTAGCTGCGAAAGCAAGGTAACATTAGTTCAATGGAGTTCATTAGCAATTGATCTCCACATGTATTTTGGGGTTTATGATGTGCACATATAAACTTATAACTTATTATTTTTGTCACCACTCGTTGAGTGGGGTGCCTTTTGTAACTACAGATCTGTGTTCAGAATCTTCAGGGTTACCTATTTTTGTCGGGCAGGCTTCTTTGAAGCACGCACCTGCCTGAACCCCTTTTTCTTGTATATTTCCGGCCTACGCCGTATTAAATACATTTTTCAAAAGTAAGAATACTATGTGGTTGTTTTTATTATCTGCTTTTCTAGAGTTATGATATGATTACGAATGTCCCCCTCCAGTCTTAGATATCAGGCATGTTCGTCAATGATGGAGGGGCCACTAATAAATTATAGGTTTGACTCCTGTAAGGAGATAAAGAAAACCTAATATTTAGTAGTGGCCCCGTAATCATTGACGACTGGGGCCCTCCCGACCGTCCCCTTCCCATTCGTTGATGTATTAAGGATTTTGGTTTACTTGATATGTCAGTGAAGGAGGAATGACGCCTGATTCAGCGTCTGGTCAGAAATCCACACAAGTACATCAACGATATGATGGAAAGCTTATTGGATAGTTATTCTTATTTTCTTTTTGTTTTTATTTTTTACGAAGTTTTTTCGTAGTGAGAACCCAATTCATAATGACTGAAGCCATGAGTGAGGTCGCGTGCGCTCATGATGAAGGCTCCTCAGTTTTTTAAATGCTCTGCGCGGTAGATTCAAACTACGGCGGATTAGTGTTTGAAGAGGATGCCTTATGTAATAGGCATGTTCGTCAATGATTACGGGGCCACTACTAAATATTAGGTTTTCTTTATCTCCTTACAGGAGTCAAACCTATAATAAATGCACTACAACCGTATTTTAGCTGGTAATTCTGCTAAATATCAATGGCCACAGCTCCAATTTCCTTATAGACCAAAATTCGCAAGTGGTCAATTGGCCTGACATCTATCAAATAGTTTTAAAAGGAATAGTGGAGTCCTGTGTTGCACTTTTGGATGAGTAACATGAAAAGGTTAAGACATCTTATCACATACATATCTGGGAACACTAGCAGCCAGATAAATTTTTTCTTGGTGAATAGCAGAGACTGAAAGTGGTTTAGGGATATAAAGGTAATATTAAGTGAATAATGTATCTCCCAACATAAGCTCCTAGTGTGTGACATGATCTTAACCCTTTCAGACTCATATGACACAGAGGTTGCCAGATTAGCAATAAGAAATAGAGTTCTCTCACTCTTATAATTACATCTCCAAAATTAGTTTTCTGCCCACAGCTAACTCAAAGACAACTGCAGAGGTTGAAGTAACTAAACTAAAGGTTTCTAAATACCTCTGATGGTAACAAAAGCTTTAAAATATCCCTAATAGGCTCAAAATCGCGTCATATGTCAGAGAGGGTTAAGCAGAGGTCCAGTGGATTTAAGAAGTTATACTTAGCTAAAGGAAAAGTATGGATGCTAAAGAAAAAGATAAATTTCATAATGAACTGGTAGAAATGGATAGGGACGTGGGTGATTAGTCAAATGACATAAACATCCACTGAAACTCATGAAACGTAGCTTTCTTGATGCTACTGACAAATTGGCAAAATAAGACTTCCTTCCAGGCACATGATTTCCTGGTGGTAGAACGATGAGAGTGAAGGTGCAATAAAGGAGAAAAGATGCTTCAAGAAAGGAGCCATCAGGGAGGAATATTAGCCATGTTTTTCCCGTCCGGTCTTAAGCCTATCGTCGCAAGAAATATAGCTGGATTTGTGTTTTTCCGGTCCCGCCGCATGCCCACCATCACAAGCGATCCTCCAGTCTTTGATTGCGACAACAATGCAGCTCCAGGGCTGGGTTGCAGGCATAGGGCTATAATATTATAGCTCCATGGTTGATGGCAAGCTGAAATATCTTATTTTATTTTATTTTTTATTTTTTATTTCTTATTGTCTTGATAGTGTAATGGTTAGTGCGCAGAATTTTGGTGTGAGTATCCTAGGTTCGAATCCTTGGAGTACCACTTGTATTCATTAGTGTCAGGTCAGGTATTCCTGCTATCAGTAACATGTAATCTGATACTACCTGTTTCATGGTCGGATTGTCGGCGACTAAACCGGCTCCCCCTCCGGGTCCTCACTTGGAGGGTGGGTGGCTAGACACCCTGCAGGACTAAAAGCAATACCTGTCAAAGGGCGGATGAACTACTGTATATATTAGTCAACGGCCATTTAGCAAACTTATGGTATTTTACCATGATGGATGTTTAGGATGTTGCCATAGCCTGCACCAAGGTCTTCCATTGTCCGTTTACATCCATCCCTGCTGTTTGGTGCTATACAACAACTTTCCTTCCTTTTCCTGCAATCTCCTGTTTTTTTCCCCACGGTGGTTAGCAGGCCAATGAGGAAGACTTTTGAGTCTGGTGGATTTTCAGGAGATTTGGCATTCTTTTTCTGTTTCTAGTCTTTTCTAAACAAATAAAATCCACCGCTACTGCTCCCCCCTGGATATGGTGTCTTTGGGGCTTGTTTTATACCTTACCCAGATGTGATGGCTCCGTCTGGGTCGACCTGTTTATATCCATCTTTATGTATTTGTATATGGATTGCTTTCAACTTTTTCTGTTTTTGTTTCTACTTTTGTCCGGTGATATAGAAGTTAATCCCGGTCCTCACAGACAACTTGCTAAAAGTTGTCGTGTATTTTCTTCCAATATTCGTGGTCTCTATAAGAACATCAAGGATCTTACATTGGCATCTGTTGATTGTGATATTGTCTTTTGTTCTGAAACCCTTGTCTCTGGTTATAGAGATTATTCTGAACTTCTTATACCTAACTTCGGTAAACCAGTTCTTATTCGGCGTGATTCTATTCCTCGTGCTCGTGGAATGAGCTTGTATATTAGATCTGGGTATAATGCTCAGCACTTAACTAAGCATATTTGTAAATGCCATGAGATGCAGTTAGTTAAAGTTTCCAGCAAGTATCATAATCATTACATTTTTAGCCTGTACAGAAATCCTGATGTTAACAATGACATATATGACTGCCTTTTAACAGCCATGGCTTCAATACAGTCTGTAGATGTCAAATCATCTTTTATTTTTGCTGGTGATGTCAATGCGCATCATCAAGAGTGGTTGAACTCGGTCTCTCCAACTAATAGAAATGGTCATGCTGCATTGGATTTTGCAAACTTATCTGGTTGTGAACAGCTAATCCAAGGACCTACTCATATGTCTGGAAATTGTCTTGATCTAGTACTAACAGACACTCCTGGCGTTGTAGAAACCTCCGTTCTTGTACCTGTTGGCACTTCCGACCACAATGCCATCATGTGTAAAATTAATCTTGATTTTTCTGTTCCTGATATTACTCTCTCACGTAAAGTCTACCTTAAATCCCGGGTTAACTGGGACAACGTTTGTAATGATGTTTGTAATATTGAGTGGAATCACATACTAAGATCTCATGACCCGGTTTCAGCTCTCAACAATTCCCTTCTTGGTATCCTTCGCAAAAGAGTTCCATCAAAGACAATTAAGTCTCGTATCAGGGATAAAGCATGGTTTAATGATGACTGCAAGCGTGCATTTGATGACAAACAGGCTGCATATCGTCTATGGAGGCGTAATCAAACCCCCTTGCATTGGGAAACTTATGTTTTTAAAAGGGCAGCTGCGCAGAGAGTTTATGATGGTGCTGAGAGGGATTATAACTCCCATCTTCAGGATGTTCTGGCAGGAGCTACACAGCCTCATAAATGGTGGTCCGCTTTGAAATCCTCTTTATTTGGAATAGATTCCTCCATGCCTCCTCTTTGTCATTCTGATGGCTCCATCTCTTTTTATCCATTATCGAAGGCCAATATTCTATCTAATATTTTTATTAATAAGCAGAGTAATCAGGAATTGTCTTTGCCATTGACATGTTTCCCTAGACCCAACCTCAATTCAATGGCATTCAAATCAGCTGAACTGAAAAGGTACTTGCTGGATCTTGATACCTATGGTGGCACAGACCCGGATGGGTTTTTCCCTCTCTTTTTTTAAAAAGGTTGCAGTGGTCTTGGCACCTAAATTGGCAGTGGTGTTTAGGTTGCTTTTGAAATCAGGTAGTTTTCCTCTTTGCTGGCGTAAGGCTATTATCACTCCTATTCCAAAGGGAAATACTGCCTCATCATCTCCTAATGACTATCGCCCTATCTCCATTACACCTATCCTATCCAAGCTCTATGAGAGGCTTTTGTCCAGACGCCTTTCCTCTTATTGTAATAGTCATAATTTGATACCAAACTCACAGTTTGGTTTTTGTAAGGGACTGGGTACATGTGATGCACTTCTGACACTCACCCATGACTTGCAATCTTCATTGGACCAGGGACATGAGTCTCGCGTCGTGGCTATTGACTTTAGTTCTGCTTTTGATTTAGTCAACCATAAAGCACTTCTGTTTAAGTTACAGCTCATTGGTATTGGTGGCAATTTTTTAAGGATCTTTGAAGATTTTTTGACGAAAAGATCTCAGTCTGTGGTCATTGATGGGTGTCATTCCCCTTCTGTTACTGTTGTTTCTGGTGTTCCACAAGGCAGTGTCCTTGGGCCTTTGCTTTTTATTATTTTTACTGCTAACCTGTGTTCCGAGCTTGAAAATAAACTAATCTCCTATGCTGATGATACAACTTTATATGCGTCAATTGCATCACCAATAGATCGACACGTAATTGCTACTGCTCTGAATAGGGATTTAGCCAAAATTACATCATGGTGTGAACTTTGGGGCATGAATAATGCTAGTAAAACACACTCCATTATCATCAGCAGATCTCGTACCTTGGATCCTCCCCATCCTTATCTACAAGTTTCTGGCGAGCAAATTGAGAATGTGGATACTCTGCGTTTGTTAGGAGTTACTCTTGATCCCAAACTTACTTTTGAAAAGCATATTCGTTCTTTCTCCTCTTCCATTTCCCAAAAAATTGGTCTGCTTCGCAAGGTTTATAAAACATTTGCTTGTGACGCCACAGTTATCAAGTCTTTTTATGCTTTTATTTTGCCACATTTCGAGTACTGCTCACCTGTCTGGTTGTCAGCAGCTGACTGCCATCTCAAGTTGCTTGACAGGTCGCTAAATTCCATCAGTTTTATTCTACCTAATTTGTCTCTTGATCTGTGTCATCGACGTAAAGTTGGTGCCCTTAGTCTTTTATTTAAAGTTTTTAACAACCCTCAGCATCCCTTACATGGGGTTCTGCCTGGGCCCTATGTCCGGGCTCGTGCAACTAGATTCACAAGCAATCTTAATTATCTTGCCATGAGCCGTGTTAATTTTTCTACTACACAGTTTTCACGGTGTTTTGTGCCGGCCATGGTTGACTTGTGGAATAAGTTGCCAAATGAGCTAGTCAATTCAGAGTTAATGCTTTTTTGCAGCATTAATTCTAATTTTTAAACTTATTTTATTCTATTTTATTGTATTATATTTAAGCTTGATATCCTCCACTGCATAATATGTTATCTGTGTTTAATATGTGTATATGTACAGTACAGTATACAGTGTATGTTTTTATTTTTTCCTAAGTTGCCATAGTCTCTCTCCAGTGCCTCCGGGTGTTTTGTGTGGATTGATCTTGATGGTGTTTCTGCACCCTGGTTGGAGACTTCGGCATCTCATATAATAATAATAATAATAATAATAATAATAATAATAATAATAGTTTCATTGCATAATTTTTAATCACCAAATACCTATTTTTTTTTTTTTTATAAAAACAACTATTTTTGATAAATTCTGAAGACACATTTGAAATGAGCGTGAAAAGTTATTCTAATTTAATTTAATTATTTTTATTATTCAGTATACTGTATAACAAAATTAAGACGGTGTAAACTCAGAAAAACGATGAAATATTTCTTATACTGTACTGTATATCGATTTTCAATGTGATAATTTGATCTTATCGGATTTTCTTCTGGTTATAATAGCATGGATCTTGCTCTATCTTTGGATGTATAATATATTGCATGTAGAGGCGATTATTGTGGCTTAAAACAGTGATATCATACGTGTATCGTCTCACGGTAGTGCAATTAGTGCTTGAGTGAATCATCATCATCATCATCAAATCTGATGCCTTGCTTCCAGAGGAAGCACCCAAAAAGGGATGGCCATGGCAGAAACTGCCTCCAGGCTCCCAGACATGCCCCGACTGACCCACTCTACAGTGCCATTTCCACTAAGTGGATTATAACCATGAACACTGAAGGAGCAGACCCAGAGCAGTCCCTCACCCGGATGGCAGTTCCACCACTGTTTTGCTATTTTATTTACCCCAGTGGGGCCCTGGCTGGAAGCATACCAAGCACAGGAATTTTCTGGAAATAGGAACCAGTGGTCCACTGCTCCAGAGGCTGATTGCACCACCAAAGTGGCGGGCGGTGGGGTCGCCGCATCCCTACCCCAGTGCTTGAGTGAATGGTAGTGGTACCGGTAATAAGTTTCCAAGAAACTTAACTAGACGTGAGAGGGTTAATAGACAAATCATTCAATTTCTAATCATTATTATAGTAATGCATGACACTAACTTTAACAAGACCAGAATAACAAACAACTACAACAACAAAATAAAAAGGTTATAAAACTGCACTATTGATCTATAACATAATATATTTTTGCTAAAGAGTAACAACAACAATAAAGTACTTTCACCCTCTAGTATACGTTATAAATGCACTGGATAGCTTCTGCTATGAATACGGAGATGGCTCTTGAGGTTGTGCTTGAGAGCAAACTGACGGCTACAGTGAGGACATTCCCAAGGCTTCTCCCCAGTGTGTATCCTCATGTGTCGGTTGAGATCATACTTCCTGGCGGTGGTGTAGGAGCAGTGGTTGCAGTGGAGGATGGCGGGGTAGTCCATTGCTGCTGTACCACACCCAAACCCCGACTGAAATATGCATTGGTAATTTTGAAGGGTCAAGAAAATTCAAGAGTCTTTTCACTTTTTTTCCCCCCTATGTGAGTGAGGGAGACAAAAGGCAGAACTGCCTGTAGCGAGTGCCTCCCTCAGAGTTGAAAGTGACAGGGCCAAAATCAAGGGACGCACGAGCCAAAATGAATGGTGAATGGAATAAGCTCGGGGTGGAGGGAAATTACAAGTGGGGTACCTCAGGGATCTGTGTTGGGACCATTGCTGTTCGTTATATTTATCAACGACTTGCCTGAAGTTATAACTAATGGAAGTGAGGTATACCTGTATGCGGATGACACTAAACTGTATAGAAGAGTGAGGAGTAAGGAAGATATGGGTTTGCTTCAAGGAGATGTGGAGGGCATGAAGGGATGGTCTGAGCATTGGTTAATGCCTTTTCATCCAAAAAATGCAAGTACATGCGGATTGGGACCAGCAAGATAGACAAGGTAGGATACAGTATGTATGAAGCGATGGAGGAAGTGAGTGCAGAAAAGGATATAGGAGTAGTGATAGATAATAAGTTAAATTTCTCAGAACATTTAGCGGAAAAGATAAACAAAGCCAATAGAATTGTAGGGCTGATAAGGAGGACATTTGTGTCACTTGACGAAGAAATCTTCAGGAATCTATATACAGCGCTGGTTAGGCCACACCTGGAATATGCAAACCAGGTGTGGGCTCCATATATGGTAAAGGATATAGAAGCAGTGGAGAAAGTGCAGAGAAGAGCTAGCAAGCTGGTACCAACGTTGAAGAACGCGGGCTATGAGCAGAGGTTGAGGACACTGGGACTTCCGACACTGGCATATAGGAGAAAGAGAGGGGATATGATAGAGACTTTTAAGATAGTGTCAGGAAAGTACGATGAGGATGTGAAGGTATCTTCTTGATGCGGGAGGGAACAAGAACGAGAGGACACTCTAAGAAAATTTACAAAGAAAGAAATAGGCTTGAGAAGGCGAAGAACTCATTTTGTGATAGAGTGGTAAATGAGTGGAACGCACTGCCCCAGTATGTAGTCGATTCCGAATCAATAAGGGAGTTTGAAAGTAATCTTGATAAAGCATGGGGAAGACAAGATTTGAAGTTTGATTATAAAACAAAAATACAGAATAGTAAAAATGTTGCGTCTGCCTCCGCCGCCGCCAACACCGTGAACGACCGCAGCAGTGCAAGCACTGGTACTGAGCTGGATACACAGGCATAGTTTGCCTTTTTCCAGAGGATCTACTGTAAGAAACTGTAAGAAAAAATGCCTGGACACACTTACAGTTTCTTACAGTAGATCCTCTGGAAAAAGGCAAACTAGGCCTGTGTATCCAGCTCAGTACCAGTACTTGCACTGCTGCGGTCGTTCACGGTGTTGGCGGCGGCGGTAGCAGGCGCAACATTTTTACTATTCTGTATTTTTGCTTTATAATCAAACTTCAAATCTTGTCTTCCCCATGCTTTATCAAGATTACTTTCAAACTCCCTTATTGATTCGGAATCGACTACATACTGGGGCAGTGCGTTCCACACACAGAGTTTTAAGCAATTTAAGTCATAGAAAGAAGGAAAGACTGATTCCGGGAGAGAGTTCCAAAGCTCAGCTGTTGAATAAAAGAAAGAATGAGAATAACATTTCACTCTTGGGTTGGAAAGTTGCACAGAGTAGGGGTGGGACCATGTTGCAAGACGGGTGCTACGTGCTCTATGAAGAGGGGGTGGTATACACTGAGAGAGCTTTGAGGAACACTGATTATTGTAATAGCGGTAGAATAGTGAGAGAGATGCAACAATGCGGCGAAGAGAGAGAGACTGCAGAGAATTGGTGAGTGGACGTGAGTTCTAGAAGTGATGTGTGAGAGGATCCTCCCCACATGTGTGAACAATACTCAATAATGTACTGTACATGGACGCACAACTACCAACGACTACGAATATTCATATTTCTAGCTAGTACTGTAATAGTATACAATGCATATACGCGAATATTCATATATGACCTAGAAAAATATGCTTATAGTCTTAGCCATATGGTTGGCAAAAATGAACTAAAGTGTAAGGGTAGGAATTGGTGAGAATTTTTCTCAGCTTACGAAAATTTATGCTAAATCTCGTTTTCACTTTTGACCTTAACCTTATGAATCTATATCTGAAAGTTGGTCAGTGTGATCTTCATATACATAACCACCACTTCGAATCTAGTGCAAATTGAATTAATAGTTAAAAAGCTTTAATAATTGATCTTTATCATTGACTTTTGACCTATAAGTAATTTAAATATACCTTTTTGACAGACTTTCACACTGACCAACTGAATGTACCAGTGAAATATGGTTAACATTCATCAAACCATCTATGAGGAGCTCAAGGACAGACAAAGGAACAGACTGACAAACACTACGACATGCAGTGTCAATATATCCTGCTTCGCACGGTTGACAAACATAATATTTAATTAAAGGAGAGTTTTGGTATTTTCTTCTTGTTTTGAAATATCAACAAATTAGCTGCAAAATGATGGCAAATATAACAAAAAATAGTTCACTATATAAATGAACATAGTTTCTATACAGTATTTGAAACCTGCAGAGTGCAGACATAAAATCTGAAATGTGAATGCAATGCTTGGCAGACAGACAACTACTAAGTTGGGGTGCAATGGTCACATTCGGTGACAGACTTCTTGCATTAACGCTATTCTTACATTAATGTCTAATGGCAACAGCAAGGGTATTTGTATGGCACGTCTGTGGGCTTATGATAAAGCAGCTCGCTTGGTGTAGTGACTAGCGTCTCGGACTTCCACCCAGAAGGCCCGGGTTCGCGCCCACGCTCGGCGCATTAAAGATTTTTCACAAGCACTGAGTCGTTACCATCCCTCATGAGCAAAGGGATGGGGTAGTAGTACAGGACCCCAATGGAAATACGCCTAATCGGCCTTATTGAGCTATCCTTAGCTAGCTTAGCATGCGCTAGCTTTAAGAACTATTATTATTATTATTATTATTATTGTACTAAGTACAATCGCGCTAATAAGTGATGTCTCGGCACTAAGTATGTTTTGATTAATAATTGGTATCAGCAATATCTAAGCTTCATTTCTTCATATCGAGTGAAATATACAAACATGTTCCTTCACTTTCCCACCCTATTCAACATCTGACAGACATTAATACAACACAGAGCAAGCCAAACGTAATGACAGCTGGGACATGACTTATTAGCGCGACCGTACAAGGAGATTACATTCCCAATAATATCTCCATCAGATCGAACTGAAGGCAGTAGTATTACAAGTCCAGTGATATGACCACTCTGAGGCTCTGATAGTTAGAAAGTATGCTGTATTTGATTTTATGTATTTATATATGCAATACAGCCTTATTTTAGCTCATAATTCAGGTAAATGTTGATATAAAAAAACTCCAACTTCCTTATAATCTGAAACTAGCAAATGTTCAAATTCCTACAAAAAATAATAATAGAAGTAAAAATACTACTACTGTACTACTACTACTACTAATTATAATAATAAATTAATAAAAAATAATTTGTATTAGTATTAAATATTTTTGTTTTGAAAGGCAAACGAAAGAGATAAGAATTAGATGGTTCGGTGTAACTGAACGAAATGAGGAAAAAAGTATTATTGGCTTTTAATAGAAAATATGGATGAGAGTAAATAGAACTAAAGATGTGAAATGAGGACACATCATCAACCAATCTATCTAGCCCAGTTCCACTAATGTGATTGTCAGCAGTGTACATGTGTTACTCTCAAAGGTCACCACATCGTATAACCTACTAGTGGTGATGGGCTGGTCTATCAGAGTGAGCACTGAGCGATCTCTGCCATACCCATAGCTTACTCTGACTGTTCCTTTTACTTATATATTTTCTAGATCTCAAGTGACGGCGTCTCTTGCGTGGATTGACCTCCTAATCTACCAAGATTGGAAGCCAAAGCGTCACATCTTTCCTTTGCCCCTCAACTTTCTCTTCATAATTGCTGAGGGGCACAGGGCCCTGGGTGGGGCTTTGGTTTCCCGGGCGTTTCCGCACCCTCCTCAGCTCCCCGCCATGGAGTGGCTTCGGTCACCCAGGCTTTATTGTGGTCGGCAGGGAGGGTTCTGTGGGGGCACTCGGTTATGACCTTGGCCTTGCTCAGGGCCTTGGGGCTGTTCGGCCAGGCAGCTTGGGGAAAAACAACAACAACAACAACCTACTTCATAAAAATATGTCTTCTCTTATGTGCCAATTTATCACAAATGTATCATAGAATTCAATTTCAGCCAACTTACTTCTTACATACAGAAAATGGCCATTCACCACTTCTACCATAAACTTTTATCATATTTCTGGTAGGTGGGGAACAATGCTGGAGCAAGGGACTCCCATATACCTACGGTGTTGCAACTGGGAATTTACCTCTCCATTTCCACAACCAACTCTGGGTGACCAGGGCTCAAAAGTGCATGCATATAGCTAAGCCTTTTAAAATATATTAATTATTTTTCTTGTAATTTTTTAGCAGCTAACACATGTTCCTCGCCCGGTTACATTCTGAGGTAGTTTATTGCTTTGGAAAATAACCATGCAAATATTACATTTATGGATGAGATTGTTTCAATTATGTATGTTATGTATGGTCATACATACATACATAAAATTATAAGACTGAGTGTTCCACACATACGTGCAGTTTCAGTCTCTTGTCCTAATGGCGGCATTCCAGGCAACCCTGTTAAGGGCTGCTTCACTTGTCAAGTTCTTGGATTTGAGATCGGCACGTATAGTCCGATCCCAGGTCTTCCTCGGTCATTATTAGCGCGACCGTACAAGGAGATTACAGTCCCAATAATATCTCCATCAGATCGAACTGAAGGCAGTACTATTACAAGTCCAGTGATATGACCACTCTGAGGCTCTGATGATTCATTTTAATAAACGATATGTATGTATACTTACTTTCAAACCCTACAGATATATAAAATTACTTAAGACTTCTACTTTTGTGATCAACTAGATCGTAAGCATATAACAGTTCCTAAAGTAGGCCAGTCCTTAATTTGTATAAGTGTCTCAATTAAAAACAGTAATGGGTTCAAGACAGATCCCTTCTGTATCATATTATAGGTTTGACTCCTGTAAGGAGATAAAGAAAACCTAATATTTAGTAGTGGCCCCGTAATCATTGACGAACATGCCTATTACATAAGGCATCCTCTTCAAACACTAATCCGCCGTAGTTTGAATCTACCGCGCAGAGCATTTAAAATCTGAGGAGCCTTCATCATGAGCGCACGCGACCTCACTCATGGCTTCAGTCATTATGAATTGGGTTCTCACTATGAAAAACTTCGTAAAAAATAAAAACAAAAAGAAAATAAGAATAACTATCCAATAAGCTTTCCATCATATCGTGGATGTACTTGTGTGGATCTTTGACCAGACGCTGATTCAGGCGTCATTCTTCCTTCACTGACATATCAAGTAAACCAAAATCCTTAATACATCAACGAATGGGAAGGGGATGGTCGGGAGGGCCCCAGTCATCAATGATTACGGGGCCACTACTAAATATTAGGTTTTCTTTATCTCCTTACAGGAGTCAAACCTATAATTTATTAGTGGCCCCTCCATCATTGACGAACATGCCTGATTTCTAAGACTGGAGGGGGACATTCGTAATCATATCATAACTCTAGAAAAGCAGATAATCAAACAACCACATAGTATTCTTACTTTGAAAATATATTTAAACATGGCGCAGCCCATATATACACAAAAAAGGGGTTCAAGCAGGTGCGTGCTTCAAAGAAGCCTGCTTGACAAAAAAGGGTAAATCTGGAGATTCTGTGAACAGATCTGTAGTTACAAAGGCACCCCACTCAACGAGTGGTGACAAAAATAACAAGTTATAAGTTTACATGTGCACATAATAAACCCCATAATATTCGTGGAAATATTTTGCAAAAGATCTCCACTGTTTAATACTAAATTGCTTTCACAGCTAAAACTACTATACCAACCCTGTTGTTTGTACTAACATTGTACTAGCACAATTTCTCGCCCTGAATAGAACAGAGAAATGTTCATATCACATTATCCATAATTTGTATCACAGCTCTTACATTCCGGCGGGGTCTAGGGTGTCCTATGTTACACTGACTGCACCCCCCCCCCCCCCTTTTCCTTGAAAGTAAACAAAAGTGACTGAAGGGCCACCTAGACCCTCTGCCTTAAAGCTATACATGGTAAGGAAGGTTTGTCTAGAGCAATTGACAAGTATCTAGTCAAAAACGTATGATTAGATGCCCACAACTGTGTGGACGAAATATCTTCTACTGAAAAGTTCTTCAGGAAACGTAAAGAGGCTGCCCATTTGCGTAAATCGTGGGCCCTACCCACAACGCCGGGATTACTCTCTTTAATGACTTCGACCAGAAGAGAAGCTAATCTCCGTTTCAGTAAGCGTTTACCCGTACTCGCTACCCACAAAGCACCTTGGGGGTTTAGAGGAGCTACTCTCAAATATTTGGTTAGAGCTTGCACTGGACATAGATTATGGTGCACCTTTCCCCTTTTTAACGCCGGCACAGTGAACTCAGAAAACATGTGTGCACTGTGCTCATTCTTGGCTACAAATCCCGGGGAAGGTGCAATGTGAATACATTCATTAAGTCTACCAAACCTAAGGCAATTAGGTGTGTTGCTCATCGCCGCCAGCTCAGACACTCTGTTCCCGGTGGCCAAAGCCAAAAGGAATACAGCCTTTTTTAAGAGTAATGCAAAATCTGCAGTATTTTGGTACAGACGAGAGTGAAGTAAAGACAATGCCTTGTCCAGAGACCAAGTAGGCATGAGCTGACGGGGAGGTGGGCGGAGTTTAAAACATGCTCTCATAAAACCTGTTTCCTCCGCCACCGGTATGGAGAGACCTGTAAGGTCGAAAAAGGGCACTCTAATCGCAGTTAAGTGGTGTTTTAACGTTACCACGGATAAACGTTTCTGCTCAAACAGATAATTCAAATAATTAAAAACTAATGCCACTGAGGGCACAGTCTGTTCTGTTTTAATGATCCAAGAAGTAAAGGCTTGCCAATGTGAGTGATACTGTCGTTTCGTAGACTGAGTATATTGATTGATTAATTTATTGGTCACATCTCTACCATATGGTGCTAGCCACTTGGCCTCTTGAATGTCCATAATGCAAAAGTCAGCAAGGTCGCTAGGTTGCCAATCGTGTCTAAGTGGAAATACTCGACCGGGAGCGACACCGGGTGCGAGCACCACGTCTTCAATTGCTGGTACCATAACTGCGCCGGCCACAGGGGCGCGATTAGCGAGACTAAGCCTCGATAATCTCGTAGTTTGTTCACTACGTGGCACATTAGTGACGCGTCTGGCGGCGGAAACAGATAGATGGAGCTCCATCTGTTCCAGTCTGTCACTAGGGCGTCTGGCCCCCCTGCCGGCGTTTTCGTCCGGCGGGTGAGGTATAGAGGGAGTTTGTGAGTCTCCTCGGATGCAAACAGATCCACTTGTGGATGGTAGAGCTCTGCAATCATTAGGTTGAAAATGGGTTGCTTGAGCTCCCATTCTACTGTCGTGCTCTGTCTCCGGGACAGAGCGTCTGCCCAGACGTTTGCTACGCCTGGGAGATAAGATGCGTGAAGATAAATGTCTAGCCTGTTGGCTAGAGTAAAAATCTCTTCCGAAACGTTTAGCAACTTCCTTGATCTCGTTGACCCCTGTTTCTGAATACAGTGAACTGCATTCAGATTGTCCATTCTGAAGGCCACCGACTTGCCCCGTAAAGTAGAGCCGTGAGCCTGAAGGAAATACAAGGGGACTAGTAATTCTGTGACATTGATGTGGGAGATTTCTAAGTGGGACCAAAGCCCCTGACCCTGGTGCCCCTGGTTTGACTGAAATCCCCAACCTATTGTGCCAGACGCATCCGTGTCTACCCATACCGTTGGCGGAGGAGAGGTCCATGACATTACTGAGTGAAACATTTCCCTTTTCGCCCAGACCGCTAGTAAGGTGTGGATTAATTTTGGGATGGGCCATAATTTTCCCGCCAGTAAGAGTGGGAAATATTTGTTGCCCTCCAATATTAAACGTTTTACTTTCAACCGGCCCAACATTACAGTTAGTTGAATCCAGTTGAGAGAGCCGACCAGAGACTCCCAGATCCTCCGTGTCGTAGTCAGACTGTGAAGAAACATGAACAGTTTCCTGCGAAACCTGTTGCGATTGTCCACACTCTGACTCAGAGTGAGAGCAGCTGTGTCCCAAACCAGCCCTATCCACTGAATTACTCGTGAGGGAACAAGGTTTGACTTTACCAGATTTACCTTGAACCCTAGGGTTTTGACATGATTTAAAATTATGTTGACATGTTTGATGCATAATTGCTCTGTCTCCGCCACCACCAGCCAGTCGTCTAGGTACCACAAAACTCTGATTCCTTGCTTTAACAACGGCATCAGGGCTTGCCGGACTAATTTCGTGAATAATCGAGGTGCCAGGTTCAAACCGAATGGCATCCTCTGAAAAACAAAATTTTGGTGCCTGATCCGTAAGGCCAGAAACCTTTGAAATCTTTTGTTTACCGATACGTGCCAATAAGCGTCTGTCAGGTCTAGGGAACACATCCAACCTCCCGGCAGAAGTGTTAGCCTGATTTGGTGTACTGTTAACATTCGGAATGACTCGTTGTGAATGTGAAGGTTCAGATAAGACAGGTCTACGACCGGTCTCATCTGAACACTGTCCCTTTTGGGAACCAAAAATAGCTTGGACGTGAATACAGGGTAAGTTGGGGGGACCGGGATGATGAAATTCTTGGCAATCATTTCCTGGACCAGTGACTCCACCTCTAAAGAAACAAAATTCGCCGTTGTCGGCTGACGTAAGCGAGGTCGCCGGAGCCACTGCCAAGTGATGCCTTTGCGTGCCACCATCCGTGCCCAAGTGTTTAACGGCCATGCTTGGTGACACGTTCGGAACGACCCAGTTAGCAGACAAGGGTTCGCCGGCTGTACTACCCTCGGATCCACCGGCCTTAAGACTGGCACCGGGAGTGAGAGAGACTTTAGTTTTTTGATGGTGGTGGAGTTGGTGGTAGTGGACGCTTCGCCGGCTGGCTGGCGTTGGCAGAAGACGGGCCCTGACCTGGCTTATTATAGCCGCGTCCTCTCTGACCTGAAAACCTACCCTGTCTATGCCTGTACTGACCTTGAGGGGAGGAGGACTTAGGTGGAAGAAAGGGCTTAGATCCCCCCGGCTGAGCCTTAGCGACTGGCCTGGGTTTGGGGAAGTTAAATGCAGGTTTCTTAGAAGGGGTGGGACTGTGTTTAAAGGCCTGAGCCATATTAAAAACCGTTCGCCACACTTCAGGGGACATTAAATAGGGAGTGAGCACTGGTGACATGACCACCTGATTCGCAATGCGATCAGGCAGTTTTCGGACTAAGGACATTCTGAGATCTTGTCTCGCTCGTACCGCCTCAAGCAAGGCGGTGCGTATGTCACCCAATGATTGGATTGACGACTGAAGAAGCAGTCGCCGGGACAATTCAACCGATCGTCTGGCATCCGCGTCTGCGATTGCCTGAGTGGACCGGAGCAATGACTTTGCTACCAGTTGAGACACTATGTATTGAGAGAACAGGCGAAAAGCTTTCCCCCGTAGCCTAAATTCTCGGTCTAGGTGAGTTGGGGTAGGGGTAGTGAAAGGGTCTTTTAGCTCACAAAGATTAATTTTAGGGGCAGCTAAGAAAGCAAACAAAGCTGAAGGGACTCCGCCGGCAGAACACACTGGCATGGAGAACCAAGAATAAGTATCTTGAGGGATCTGGTGGGAAGTTTTGGAAGTAAATGTGGTCGCAAAGTTTTGAGCCTCTGTCTCCCATTCCACCCAAGGTCCTGGACCCAACTGCCCCACCTTCAAGACTGGATTAGCTGCTGCGTCTGTGACGGTTTGCAAATCGAGTTCTGGAGTGAGAGCTGACAGTGTCTTAATGTCATTAAACCCATCATGCTTAGACCAGTCAGAAAACAATTTTGAAGCTGAGGCAGAGGGTAAAGCAGGCTTAGCAGTATAAACAAAATAGTCCTGGTGATAATAACTAGGTATAGCCTTGATGTTGACATCTAGTACATTCCCCAAAGTATCCAAGGCCCTTAATTTCTTAGATTTATTGCCCTGGATGACCCACTCACGCGGCACTGGGAGTTCCCCTGACAAGGTAGGTTGGGCGAGCTCTGGTTTAGTGGGGGTCAAAAGGACCCATGACTCGTCTGGTCCGTAAAGCAAGGGCATAGCTACCTTTCTGAGAGGCGCTCTGTCTAGAGGGGGCGGATTGACATCCGTTATAACCCTTACATTCAAAGTGGTCAATGCCGCCGTAGCAGGCCTAGTAACCACCGATGGTGACATAGAGGGAGGGTGAGGGATCTGAGTCAAAGCAATAGAAGTCATCAGAGGCCGTACCGTAGAGCTTGTCGTGGGAGCTCCCAAGTCCACTGTGGGAGTTTCCTGCTGTTGGCCAAAATTTTTAGATAAAGCATTACTTAGTAGCCCATCAATTTCCTGTGCAGTGACAAATTGATTTGATGATGTACTCACTGGTGAATCATTAAGATCTTGTGCGGCGTCTAAGCCTGAACCTGACTCTTGCCCTTCCATATCCGATATAATCGAAACCTCGTCTTTATTATCCTGTCCCTCCTGAGAAGATCCCGCCGAAGCTGGGGTACCATCTTGTTGCCAAGATAAGTCAGGAATAGAGGATGGGATCGCCGCGTCCCGGTGGACGTCAGCCACTGTGTGAATAGTTTGAGCCGGAAGTGGGTGGTCAGGCCCTGGTCGAGAATATCGCCAAACACCTAGGCCTTGGCCTACACTCCCTTGGGAGTCCGAAACACTCTCAACCACTGAGCTCCCTGAACTCTCCAAATCCAGGGTTAAAATGTTAATGGGTAAATCATCTTTAGGTACAGGCACTACACTGGACCCTTGAGACCGAACACAAACTCTGTCTGGGGTAGAGGTATGACGAGAAGTACTAGAAACTGGCGAATGTCGGGAGGCCTTTCTATCATGGGAATCCTTTTTCGAAGATTTATGGCTGCGGTGTGACCGTGAACTACTCTTCGATTTGGAGGATTTATCGCCGTGACCACTGGTGGAACTTTCTGTCTTACTCTTCTTACTCGATGGTGAAGAGGCAAGACCAAGAGGCTGGTGTCTGAGAGGTGACCTAGACCGAGATCTCTCCCGAGACGAGGAGGCTGCCGCCGGGGGTGTAGGCTCACGTTGACGTTTCGAAGTAGCAGGGGCAGGAGATGACACAGAACCCTGTCCAGTCTCCGCCGGCTTACGACTAGTTACTCGAGAGGAACGTTTAGGGGGAGGGTGCTCAAGAAGAAGCCTATCCCAAAGAGGGACGTTGTCACATTGAAGTGACTTATGAGCCACAATCGTAGTATACGCTGACATTTGTTGCCGAACTTCTCGTAAGGCGACCGCTGCGGTCTTATCATTATCTCGGAGGACTTTGACACTTAGTTGGGAGCAAAAGGAACAGTTGCGCATCACCCACAGACCCCTTGAACGGTCTAGACATTTAACACACTTGATACAAAGAGTGTGCGCAAAAAGAGGGATACCGGCACAGGTTGGAGTAATGCATAAAGCAAAAACTGGGGCAAAGGTAGCCATGACAGAGACTGGTGGGAAACTACTGCAGGTTCTGTATTGGTCCGCCGGAGCCCAGCCCTGGAAAAAAAGAAAATTTCCAGGAATTAATGCTCATAAGGTTAACCCAAAATGATCGCATACAAGTGTTCATAACCCGCCGGATAACTAGACGTAATGTCACACTGATCACAGCTCGTTACGCGGCGGGGTTCTATAAAGATTTCCGAATATCTAGACATGTCTTAAGAAAGTTAAGAATACCCTCTGACATAATATAAAAGACCAGTATGGCGTTTATAAACAGTCTTTCTGGTGGTGACTGTTTCAAGATTCAATTTTGAAAAACAACCCCCCACAAAGACGCCGCCCCCTGAATTATCTAGCAGATTAACACAGGGCAGGCTGATACGAGATCTGACTTCTAACGAATTGTCACATAGATCGCCGTATGTTGAAGGCGGCGATACATAAACGTATCTCTCAATTAATTGGTTAACTAACTTGAATTGTAAATTCCGTATTTCCTCCTCCCAGGAGCACCCGCCGGGTGTGAAAAACTTATGAAAAAAGATGTTAACCCTAATTGAGCCTTCGATCGCCGTATGTGTGAGGGCGGCGATACATATAGTATCACTAAAATGGACCGGTTAACTAAACTGAATTACCAATTCGTTCGTCCCACCCTACCAAGGTGCACCCGCCGGGTGAGATCTAATGTCTTAAACGTTAACCCCATAAGTTCCTATCCCCACTTCTTTGTAAAAGATCGCCGGGGAGGAAAGCCCACAACAACAGCTAGGGTTTTTCCTTTGGTTTGTAAAACCGGGTAGAAAAACTACATAACATATGTCCGCATGAACAATGTTAGATGGGTACAGCCATTCCGCCGGGAATCTTAGGGAGCCTGAAACAGGCACCATCACAGAGACGCAGTCCTGGAGAGCCACAGACACCTACTCGCCGGGGACACAAGCCTGTTTTGATACCACGCGTGGCCAAACACGGCTCTCGGCCGGGGTTTTCATGGTGTAACCGAGAAAAACCCGCCGGAAAGTAACCCACCCCGTTCAGAAACCATCTGAACGCACATAGGAACCGAGAGATAGCCAAAGCACGACTAACCTAGGGCCCACAAATATAATCCGTGGAATTAGCCAATACACAACTAATCCAGGAAACATACATAGTCCGTGGAATTAGCCAATACACAACTAAACCAGGATACACATGACACAGTAGGACATATTTATAAAATAAATCAATAACACTTGTACATGTGGCAAAGCTACGAGCGGCTGGCTAGGCCTAAGCAGACGGCACAAGAAATGTTGAAATATAAACAAAAGCACTGGAAATATTACAACAGGAACCACCGCCAACACACCACTGTAGCAAAAACTTCCGACAAAGGGAAGACTGACTCGGGACCCAGAAAAAACTTCACTAAGTGAAGAAAAATACGCTGGGAACGTCAGCAAAACAAACGCTACCTCATCAGAAAGATAAAAGGCAGCAAAAATAACGCGTAATGAAAGCCGCCTGCATCACAAGCTAACTCAACTGTGAAAAGTTCACATGTCCACAACAGGACCACGAGGGTACATCCGAAATAGATGCCCCAAACACACGACCCAAAATACACTGCACTGCGGGCAACCAGCCCAGGACACTCCTGCTACGCATATCCTAACCTTACTCGATACATCCCGGAGTAAACAAATGAGAAAAAACTCACTAGGGACGCAGCAAATGCGGAACCAGCGGAGCGTGGGGAGACACGTCCGGGCGGGGTGAGCGCAGAGCAGAGAAGGAAGAATGACGCCTGAATCAGCGTCTGGTCAAAGATCCACACAAGTACATCCACGATATGATGGAAAGCTTATTGGATAGTTATTCTTATTTTCTTTTTGTTTTTATTTTTTACAAAGTTTTTTCGTAGTGAGAACCCAATTCATAATGACTGAAGCCATGAGTGAGGTCGCGTGCGCTCATGATGAAGGCTCCTCAGATTTTAAATGCTCTGCGCGGTAGATTCAAACTACGGCGGATTAGTGTTTGAAGAGGATGCCTTATGTAATAGGCATGTTTGTCAATGATGGAGGGGCCACTAATAAATATCCATATTTACTATAAATTCATCACCCATTCCATTGTTATTTCCCTCCATAGTTCTGGACCCCTGTCATATTGTCATGACTATTACAACAATCCATTCATCAACTAATAATTTCTTCATTGCTCAGTGTCACTGCTAAAAGTACTTCATCAAAAGCCTGGTACACAAATATAAGGCATAGTTCTCTCTTTAAACATAAATACTTCTGAAGCTGTCTAACCACACATATAATTTAGTGGTACCAATGTAGGCTACTTACCTCTTCCGTTATAAACATTTACTGACAAAATTTCTGTCAGTCATTTGGGACTGCACCTATTTAACAATATTAAATATGTTGGTTACAAAACTCACTACTATATCACATGCAGATTTCTACATTTCAGCAACTACCTCTAAACCATAGCTAGCTTAGTGTCTTTCATCCAATCTATTGAGTTCCTTTAAAGAACTGGTCTATCAGTGGCCAAGTGCCCCGGGCTGATTCTCAACTTAAAAAGTGCGAATCTTCCCGCGGATACCCAATAAACTCTATGGTGGCAACTTGCCACATTTCAATATATTCAGGAGAGAAGGTTGCATCAATGTGCCAAGCACATACTCAAGTCACTTGGCAGTGCTCTATGACAGCAACAAATATATTTTGGTGAGGTCAATATACCTGCAGTGAATATGGTAAACATTTCATTGAACAATACTGACACTGACACTCTAGTGAAATATTTTTAAACATCTAATTAAACCCATGCTTGAGTTGGAAATTTTCCTCATTCAATACTGAGTTTCCAATTCATCATAAAGTAGTGTACCAGTTACTTGTGCAGGTAATTGTACATAAATTGGCTAAATGGTACAAGAATTGCACTGTATTACTGAACACTATGATTGGTGTGATGGCAGATTATAGCACTATGATGGGATGGCCTCTGGGGCACCCTATGAATTGTGATGATTTATCACCAGCTGAATATATTTGTATTTCTTTCTCATGGAGGTGTTTAGAAGTATCAATGTTCATGGCAGCTTCATCGGCTGACTGCAGAAAATAATGTATTTCTTAACCCATACAGTCCCAGCGTCAGTAAAAAAGTCACTCCAGTCCCAGCGACGGCTGGGAGCCGTCAGCTATTTCTAGCGGTGTAGCGCTGCCAATAAAGAGTGAAGCGTGGCTAATTGTTAGCATAGACCTAGCGTGAAGTGTTGGCAACACTGCCCAAGCACAGTGAGCCTCCCCCAAACCTCCATCTCGCTCACTCCTCAGTTATCAGCTAGCACTTGTGAGTGACATCACCACCCATGTGAGCCTACATCACCACCCATAACGAGGGGCGTCGCGCTCCTTGGTGCCGCTAGAGGAGCGGCGAACACATCCAAAGGTAAGGTAAGGTAAGGACGCATCATGTCTCGCCCCGGCTGCCATCAATCTCGCTACCTTACATACATACATAACATTTTAAGACTGAGTGTTCCACACATAAGTGCAGTTTCAGTCTCTTGTCCTAATGGCGGCGTTCCAGGCAACCCTGTTAAGGGCTGCTTCACTTGTCAAGTTCTTGGATTTGAGATCGGCGCGTATAGTCCGATCCCAGGTCTTCCTCGGTCCACCCCTTGGTGCAGCTCCCTCCACAATCACAGACCTGCATTTTGTCACCCAATTTTGTTCATCCATTCTCTCCACATGTCCATACCATCCCAGTCTACTTGTACGCATCACCTCGCTAATACTCTTTATACCTAAACGTCTCCTCAGCTCAACATTTGTTATTCTATCCTGTAGCCTGGCCCCACACATCCATCTCACCATTCTCATCTCATTACGCTCCATTCTGTTGACATCCTCTACTTTAACGGCCCATGTTTCTGAGGCATACGTCATTGCACTTCTAACACATGAGGCATACACCTTTCCCTTCAGGGGGAGAGGCATTCTTTTCATGGTCAGGATTGGCATCAATTCTCTGAACTTCCCCCAGCCACACCTAATTCTAGCAACAGTGGCAGCCTCGGCCCCACCACCGGCAGAGATGGTATCTCCTAGGTAACAAAAACTTGTTCACCAGCTCCAAAGACTCATTTCCAAAATTCACAGCCACAGGATCATCACTTAACACAAGCTCGCCTTTGCACACTACGCACTCAAATTTCTCTATTTCTGACTTATCCTTCGGCAGGGGCCCCTTTTATCTACTACAGCGCTTACTCCCATGGTGTACCCAACATCGACAGATGCTACATTGAATTGAGTTAACGCCCACTCCCTTTCCACACACTGCACATGGGTATGCACCGCTCTTTTCCACATTGCCTCGTCTCAAACTACAATGCATAACCTTGGTTTTGTTAATATTGACTCTTAAACCCTTGCTCGCCATGCCCTCTCTCCACTTTCTGAATTTGGCCTCAGCATCCTGCATACTGTCAGCTATTAGGACTAAATCGTCTGCATAAAACAGTTCCAACGGGAGTCCGCCTCTAAAAACTCTAGACAGCGCCTCCAAGACCATAATAAAGAGGAGGGGGCTTAACACTGAACCCTGATGGACTCCAACACGGACTGCGAATTCATCACTCAGTACACCTTTCACCCTCACCGAACTTCGCGAATCCTCATACATCTTCATTATCACACGCACCAGCCACTCTTCCACACCAAGTTTCCTCATAGCCCACTGTACAACATCTCTAGGTACCCTATCAAAGGCCTTCTCCAGGTCCACAAACACAAAGTAAAGATCCCTGCCTTTTAGTAGGTATCTTTCCTGTATCTGCCTGACTATGAAGATAGCATCGGTTGTACCACGTCCTGGCATAAAACCAAACTGCATATCATCAATAGAGATGCTTTGCCTGATCAAACCCTCAAGGACTCTCTCACAGACCTTCATGATTTGGTCAAGCATTTTCAGGCCCCTATAATTTCCTCTATCTAGCGCATCCCCTTTTCCTTTGTATATATTTACTATTACACTTTTGAGCCAATCCTCTGGGATTTTCTCATCTTTAATAATGGTGTTTATCAACTCAGTGACTAAGTTTACACCAATCTCCCCTGAGGCTTTTATCATCTCAGCGACAATGTCGGAGCAACCTGGAGCTTTACCGTCCTTCATTTTATTGATTGCGTCGCTCACTACAGCTGGTGCTATCAAAGGAGGGGGCCCAGATATTGGTTTTTCGATACTAAGCTGTTCCTTATCCCATTCAAACTCTACATTTAGCAATCGTTCATAGTGTACCTTCCATGCTTCTCTGATTTCATTTTCTGCATACACAATCTTCCCATTATCATCTCTAACACACTGTTCACCTATAATATCCCTACTGTCATTTTTAACTCGCCTAGCTAGGTTGAAGATCCCATTGGGATTGTCAGTGTTACACACTTGTTCGAGGACCAGGTCCTTAATGCGATTTTTAGCATTGTAAATAACTCTTTTGGCAGTTCGTTTAGCTGCCTGGTATTCCTCCCTGCTGCCTCCTTTCTTCCATGCTTTGAAGCATCTCCTTTTCTCTTTCACAGCATGTTCTACCTCATCGTTCCACCACCAAGAGGTCTTATTCCTGGGGTGACCCTTTGTTTTCCCACAGACTTTGTCAGTGGCAGCGATAAGGCTATGCTTAAGAAAGTTCCATTGGCTATTTACATCGTTAGGCCTAGCTTCCTTATTTCTATTCATTTCCTCCAGTTCATTATGAAACCTATCCCTAACTTCCTTGTCCTTCAGCAGCCACACTTTCCTTTTGGGTATGTAAACCTTCTTGCGCTTAGGATCTCTGTATAAGCTCATGTCGCACACAAGTAGCTTATGCTGGGGGATACATTCTTCGCTCGGGATGACCTTTACATCTCGAACTAGTTTCCAGTCTTTCCTGTTAACCAAGAAGTAATCTATCTGGCTACTGGAGACCCCAGATTTATATGTGATCAGGTGGCTCTGTCTTTTCTTGAACTTTGTGTTACACACAACCATGTTGAGTGCAACGCAGGACTCCAATATATATTCGCCTTCTAGATTTCTCATTCCGTAACCAATTCCTCCATGTACCCCCTCGTATCCATCTGCAGATGCTCCCACGTGACCATTGAGGTCCCCCCCCACGATAGTTATTTCGTTCTCCGAGAGGCCTGAAATGACACTGACGGTGTCATTCCAGAAGTCCTCTTTTATCTCTTTCTGTAAACCAGCCTGTGGGGCATATGCAGATATCACATTCAGAATTCTTTCACCAACTTTCAACTTCAAAACAATCAGCCTTTCACTAACTCTCGTAATCTGAAGCACACTTTCCGCCAGCTCTTCAGCCACCAGAACACCCACTCCTCCTTTCGCTTTATCAGTCTCCACACCCATCCAGTATATCCTATATCTTTTCCTCCTTCCGACAATCCACTGTACCCCATGCCTCTTCCAGAGTGTTTCCTGGGTACAGCAGATGTCCACTCGCCTCCTCTCACACATCTCAACCACTTCATTCGCACGCAGATTCAAACTACCAACATTCACACTAGCAAGTCTGAGTTTGTGGGGGGCATTTGTCATTGGGGGGCACCTTGGGCTAGACGAAGCCGCAGATCTCGCCACGGAAATAGTTGTGACTTCTAGTGATGAAGAAGTTATTAGTGCTAGCTCTTGTGAAGAAACTACACCTACTGTGGAAGATATATCATATATAGAGCTTCCAATCCCCCCCGAGTCCCCTTCCTAGCCCTGTGAAACAGCCCAAAAAAGCGGGAATTTGTGGTGGTAAACGGACGCTATTACCACTACGTTTTTCGACGATAGGCGATGAGGATAGCAGTGATGATATTCCTCTAGCCTATTTATATCCTAGCCATAGACATAGTGAAAGTGGGGCGTCTAGTTCACGGACAAAGGGAGCGGGAAGGGAGGGTAGAGGCGGCGGTCAGTCACGTGACCCAGCTTTGCCCGCGGCGGCGGCCTACCGCCACCCACGCCTCCCCGCCACCATCACTACCACCATCTTTACCACCACTCTTGGCGCCGGCTCGACTACGCCATCTACATTCTATGGTAAAAAAAGAAAAGTTGAAGAGGTGTATCATGAGGAAGATGATGACGAAGATGATGATGATGATGATGAAACATCACTGCCACCACGACGCCACCTGAGGCTTAGTAGGCCCGTTCACCCTTATCTGGTCCCAGCTCTGCCCCTGACCCAGCTTCTACAGCCCACCCTGCCTCTACAGCCTACCCTGCCTCTACTACAGCCTACCCTGCCTCCCCTGCTACTGCTCGTAAGCATGAACTTGCCTCAAGTCCCCTTGCCTTTCCTATCCCACCCAGCTACCCTGCCTCACCTACCTTGTCTGCCTCACCTACCCATCCTGCCTCATTTCCCCTGTCTTCCTCACCTACCCACCCTGCCTCATCAACCCTGTCTGCCTCACCTACCCACCCTGCCTTACCTAAGTTACCTACTCACCCTGCTTCATCTACCATGTCTTCCTCACCAACCCTGTCTGCCTCATCTACCATGTCTGCCTCATCTACCCACCCTGCCTCATCTACCATGTCTGCCTCACCTACCCACCCTGCCTCATCAACCCTGTCTGTCTCACATCCCGTCTTCCTCATCTACCCACCCTTCCTCATCTACCCACCCTGCTTCATCAACCATGTCTGCCTCATCTACCCGCCCTGCCTCATCTACCATGTCTGCCTCATCTACCATGTCTGCCTCAAAAACCCACCCTGCCTCATCTACCATGTCTTCCTCATCTACTCACCCTGCCTCATCTACCCACCCTGCTTCATCTAACATGTCTGCCTAAAAAACCCACCCTGCCTCACCTACCCACCTGCCTCATCTACCCACCCTGCCTCATCTACCATGTCTGCCTCAAAAACCCACCCTGCCTCATCTACCCACCCTGCATCATCTACCATGTCTTCCTCATCTACCCACCCTGCATCATCTACCATGTCTGTCTCATCTAACCACCCTGCCTCATCTACCATGTCTGTCTCATCTACCCACCCTGCCTCATCTACCATGTCTGCCTCACCTCCCACCCTGCCTCATCTACCATGTCTGCCTCACCTACCCTGTCTGCCTCACCTACCCATCCTGCCTCACCTACCAAACCTTCCTCTCCTGATCTCTTCTTACCTACTCCCCCTCCCTCTTCTCCTCCTCCCTCTCCCTTCCGACCTCCTCCCTCTCCCTCTCCCTCTCCCTTCCTACCTCCTCCCGCTCCTGCCCCACGACCTTCAGCACGGGATGTTCGAGTTCGAGGACAACCAAGAGCCCGTGTTCGTGCCACGCCCTGCGGCAGAGCCGGCCCTGGCAGGTATCATTGACGGAGTCATCCAGCCTCTTCTGATAACTCAGAAGGGCTGGATGGTGCCCACATCGCAGCCTAGCCAGGTAGACTCTGTCCTCACAGGAAAAAAGGGTTTCTGAGGGATGGACTTCAGGGGGCCGTGCAGGTAGCTGAGTGTTGAGATGTCTAATACAATCTTAGTGAATTATTACAGACTGATATTTTTGTTTTCAATTTTCATTCGAAAAGATTTTTAGAAATCAAACGGAAGTCACCACACATATAATTCTGATTTATCGTATCGACACGACGACATCCAATATCCACAAATATTTAGGCTATTTAATTGTACCTGCCTAGGCTGCCTACAGACGATTATATCAAGATTAGAAAGGTTCTCCTTAAGACAAAGGGTTAAAATTATTTTAGGCTTGCAGTTTACTTGTAGGAATTGGTGTCAACCGAATCACGGACAGTAGTCGGTAGCCTAGGAGTTGGGGTGAGGGTAAGAGCGTACCAGACCACCGCTAATGACAGGTTGCAATTGATACTCATGGGAGTTCATCGTGTTCCATACGACACACGTTCAAATCGGAAGCAAATTACCAGTTGCCATTTGCCACCAGTCACCCATGATACCGTGAAAAGATATAGAATTATGAAATATTGAAGAATATAATTGAATTCATTGATTCAACTTAAACTTTCATAATATCCATTAATCAGTGTTTCAATCAGCCTTTTAGGGAGTATTTTAGATTGATGATTAGCTGCCTATTAAATTATTTATTTTATTATTACAAACATCTTGCCCGGGCCCCCTATGAGGCCGGGCCCTGGTGCTGAGATACCAGCTCAGTGTTCAGCACTCTCCGAGGGTCCCCGGCCACGGAAGCAGAAATCATTCCATGGGAAATCAAAGAAGTACTGCCGGGCTACTTGTTGGGCTACATTGAAAATATTAACATTAGCGAGCCTCCTCTATACAGTATCATTATAATCACTGATCTTACTTTGGGTCGTTTCTATCTGGCTCAGGAATTTTCTATATTCCTTTGCATTACCTTAATTAAAAGCTTAAATTTTGTTTGTCAAACTTATCTTTATCTTATCTAATTAAATTATATATTAACCCTTAAAAAGCGGCTCACCACATAAGTCGAGTTGAAAAAACTGGCAAAAAACGGGTGAAAAAAGGGTGGAAATCGAGTGAAAATGGGTGGGATAGTAATGATCCATACGTCCGACATCTGTGGCCTCCCGGCCCACACTAACTCCAGTTCCCCCACCGCGCGTGAGGATGACAGTGTAACCAATAGTTCGCTAAAAGTGAGCAAGGTAGCAAAATCAGCTAAACTTCCATCTTCGAGGTAACACTGTCAGTGCTCCACGAGTGCTACGTAGCTGTATGTGGCGTCATTGTGTAGCGATTTCCACCTAGTTTTCGGCACAATACAGTTCCTTTCATACTGATGGTTGATATAGCAGTCAGAACGGCCCAGAAAGGCCCAAAACGGCCACAGAGCACCCGCTAGAGGAGGGTTAAACACTAATTACAGGTCAATATACACATGTCTTCCCTTCATGCTGGAAATTTGCTCACATTCAACCTGTCCCAAAGAAGGGTGACCGCTCTCAACCCTCCAACTATCGTCCAATTGCTCTCATCTCTTGTCTTTCTAAAGTTTTTGAAACTATTCTTGCTTCCAAATTCCTTAAGCATTTCTCTTCTCATAATCTGCTCTCAGATCGCCAGTATGGCTTTCTTAAAGGTGGGGGTGCATGGGTTGAGGTTAACATGGACAAATAATCACCAACCTGCATATAATTATCTTGTAAAATGCAATGTCACTGAAATAATTATTAACAATGGTATAAAGGATTTTGCGGATCGTCTATACCGGGCCTGTGACGTCATAGTGACGTCACACTAGTATCCTCATCCTGGACTGGATGGTGGACTTACACTCTTGTGACATCACAATGGTATAAACTCCTTTATACCATTGTTAATAATTATTTCAGTACCATTGCATTTTGCAAGATAATTATGTACAGCTTGGCGATTATCATTCCATGTTTATCTCAACCCATGCACCCCCACCTTTAACACATTACGAGCGGGTGGGTCGGTAACTTCTATTACCCCACATACGGGTGGTTTTACCCTAAATGGGGTTGTTTCCGTGCTTTTTTTCATGCATAAACAAGACCCAGAGCGTAATACAAGTATCTATCCCTGAAAGGGCGTAAACAGAGCTTTCCAATGACACCCGAACCATCCTTCTACGACCACTGGTTCTCTTGCAACGATCGTGCAACACGAGTGCAAAAACCCTAAAATAAGGTAATTTCCTTACATAATTCCCTGTGTAGCAAGTGAGAGAGGGTGGAGGAGGGTGTAATAAATTTCAGTCGACCCACGGCGGTGGTGGCGAGCGGTCAGGCGGGAATCTATGCTCCTCGCACCGCTCAGCTCTCTCTCAGAGCACATTACATGCTCAAAATTGCACTCGACATAATTATGTGGTGACCCGCATATGGGCACCTTTTCTTTAACTCGACATATGTCGAGCGCCGATGGTTAAGGGTCAAGGGTCGCTCTACTGGTGATCTTCTTTCATATCTTACTAACTCTTGGTCATCCTCCTTTCGGGAATTCGGTGACTTTTTCTATTGCACTAGACATATCGAAAGCCTTCGATAGAGTCTGGCACAAATCTTTAATTTCTAAACTACCCTCCTTCGGTTTCTATCCCTCCATCTGTGCCTTTGTCTCTAATTTCCTTTCCGGCCGTTCCATAGCCGCGGTTGTGGACGGCCATTGTTCACTTCCTCACCCTATAAACTCCGGTGTTCCTCAGGGCTCTGTCCTATCTCCTATTCTCTTTCTAATTTTTATAAATCTCAACTGTACCTCAATTCCCATCCATTCATACGCAGACGACTCAACCTTACACTACTCCATTAGTTTTTCAGAACGCCCCAGTCAGCAATCCCTCAACGACCAACGTAATGAAGTCATAGAACTCTTAAATTCTGATCTTAATATTATCTCCAATTGGGGCAGAGAAAACCTTGTTACCTTTAATGCTTCCAAAAACCAATTTCTCCATCTATCTACCCGTAAGGAACTCCCAGCGGACTATCCATTATTCTTCAACAATACAAAAATCAATCCTTCATCTTCTCTCAATATTCTTGGTGTCTCTTTTTCTTCTGCTCTCAGTTGGAAGGACCATATTACCAGTCTTGCTAAGGCAGCCTCCCAGAAGCTGGGTGTGCTCAACCGCCTTAGGGGGTTCTTTTCCCCTGCACAGCTTCTTGCTCTGTACAGGGGCATAGTGCGTCCTTGTATTGAGTATTGTTCACATGAGTGGGGAGGTTCCTCTCACACCGCTCTCCTAGACAAAGTTGAAAGGTAGGCCTGTCGTATCATTAACTCACGTCCACTCACCAACTCTCTGCAATCTCTCTCTCTCCGCCGCAATGTTGCATCTCTCTCGCTATTCTATCGCTACTATATAATCAGTGTTCCTCAGAGCTTTCCCAGTGTACAGTATACCACCTCCTTTACGTAGGGCATGTGGTACCCGTCTTGCAACTCAATCCCACCCCTACTCTGTGCAACTCTCCAACCCCAGAGTGAAACGTTACTCTCAAACTTTCTTCTACGCAACAGCCGAGCTCTGGAACTCTCTCCCAGAATCAGTCTTTCCCTCTTCCTATGACTTAAATTGCTTCAAACTCCGTGTGTCCAGGAATTTTGGCTCGAACGTCCCTTGATTTTGGCCGTCACTCTTTCAACTATGGGGGAGGCACTCGCTATAGGCAGTTCTGCCTTTTGCCTCCCTCAATCACATAGAAGAAAAAAAAAAAAAAAATGTAGTACTGTATATTACTTAAATAATATAGGCTACCTGGTGCACTTAAATACCCAAATATGGCATTTACAAATACTGTACACCTTTGTCACATGTTTAGGCACTCTTGGTGAAAATAGTCGGTCTTTGCCTCTTTTTGTAGTTAACCTTGTAGGCCTAAGGTATAAAAAATAAAATAAAAATAAAAATCTTATTCATGGAATAAATTTGGTACTGAAAACATCTATATTATGAATATATTGCAGATTGGGGTATTTTCGGATAAATGCAAATAACATTTGAATAACTTAACAAATGTTTATTTAATTAAATACTGTACATCACAATTATGATTTTATGTAAAAGGGTCTGGTGTAGGACAAGCAACTACTCACCCTAAAAGTCCCTACGAGACATGACTGTGTCTCATGTGCACATTAATATGCTTCTTGAGATCACTCTTGTGTGCACAGCAGTACTGGCAGTGAGGACAGGCATATGGCTTTTCTCCCGTGTGAGTTCTAATGTGAGTTTTCAAGTTTCCCTTTTTGGCAAATCTTGATGGACAAAAAGGACAGGCATGTGGTTTTTCCCCACTATGATGTGAGTTTATGTGACTTTGTAACATACTTCTACAGGAAGCTTGAAAAGGGCAGTATAAACAAGAATAAGCATTGTTACCAATAGGGACATAAGGTACACTTTTGGGGACATTATTTGTTGACTGAAATGAATGAGAGGATGGATATGAGTTGTTGGAGAGTTGTGTGTTGGGGAGAAGCCACTGAGGATCTGGCGGCCTTAGCTTGGCTGGACTGTGACCTCCGTGTACCGACCTAACCTGTTGAAAGTGTTAAGTTACAGTAATCACTTCTAGTAATTAAATTTAGATTTAAAATGCAACATTTTATGATATGTTACAATCATCTCACTGTAGGAGGGTTCCAATATATCTATTTTCCATGAAAATAATTGCACTTTTAACTCGAGTACATTTGAATGTACTGTACAGTATATCATTATATATTTTTTATAAATATAGAAAAATAATCTAGTTTTCAGTAAATAAATATGGCTTCCATTATATAGCAAATGATTTAATCCACATAAATGAGCTGCATTAACACATATGTAAGCTGAATGCTGAAATCACAGATGAAAAGAATGTAATTCGTTCATATAACAGTTTGTCATTTAAGATTATGAGAACACATTTAACATGTTTAAAAAAGAAATATAATACTTTTAAAGGGCAAGAGATGCAACAATAAACAACCAAAGAAAAAGACTTTAGAAAAAGTTATCTGTATCATAGGACAGTGTAACATTAAATAAAATTATAAATCCAGAAAATTATTGACTTAGTGGATACTGTATAAAGGTTACTTGCTTAAATGTTATAAATAGCACCTTTAAAGATTAATAGAAAAGGAGTGACGGACGAAGACAATGATTAGTTCCAAAATATCAGGAGAGATGGATGAAAACAATAATGATAGTTCCAAAATATGAGGAGACAGATGAAAACAATAATGATAGTTCCAAAATATGAGGAGAGACAGATGACATCAATAATGATAGTTCCAAAATATGAGGACAGACGGATGAAAACAATAATGATAGTTCCAAAATATAATGAGAGACGGATGACAACAATAATGATAGTTCTAAAAAAAGAGGAGACAGATGAAGGCAATGAATGAAAGGAATAACCTCCACATGGAAGCGCAACAGCAAAGGTCATTGCTGCCGAAAGTAATATGCAAACTATAACCCAGAAAAGCGGAGGTAGAATATAAAAATGGTTGAACACACAAAACAAAACAATAAAATACAAAAAAGGAGTTAAAGTAAACACAAAATGTAATCAAACCAAGACAAAGAAATAAAACATAACACGAAGAAAAAAAAGAAAAAATCAACATAACTCACAAAAGAGAAAGAAAACCAACCTCTAGAAATGTGAAAGTGCCATCACCTGGGTGACAAGCAATATCCCCCAGCACCAAGGGGAGACAGAAAGAACCATAAGGCCCACAACAATGGGAAAGATGCCACTGACGCAACTTCCCCAAGCTGGGACATTCCACTAAAATGTGTTTGACACACCTTATGGAAAACATGGGGAGACACGTGAAAACAATAATGATGGTTCTAAAATATGAGGAGACAGATGAAAACAATAATGATAATTCCAAAATAAGAGGAGACAGATGAAGACAATCATGCTATTTCCAAAATCAAAGGAGACACATAATAATAGATAAGAAAGTTGACAAGGATAAAATACAATCCCCAGGACACCAGCTCCAGACTGCCCCCAGAGGCTGTTTCTAGCACCTTAACCCAAGGATTGTGAGGGGTAGGATCCAGTGGCCCCGTTGCATTCCACCAGAACTACTGTAGTTGCAAGGACGCACCCCATGCGCGTACGCGGCTCTATGGTTAGTCTGGTATTATACACCTAATGACAAGCCAGTCTCCTGGAGCGCTACTACCTGGTTTGAGCCCATATACTATTAGACGGAGAGTGCCAGTCTGGAAATATGCTGTGCACTGTACCCTATGGATCCCTTCAACCAGGTCGGCCCCAAGGCACCAGATCCGGGTCTGGGGTGTTAACATTCAGTGCCAGTG
This sequence comes from Paralithodes platypus, assembly GCA_032716605.1. NCBI lineage: Eukaryota > Metazoa > Arthropoda > Malacostraca > Decapoda > Lithodidae > Paralithodes > Paralithodes platypus. The sequence continues at coordinate 23,354,641 of CM064516.1, read as the reverse complement.
AGCCACCATTAGGCAACTTGGACTATAGAACACTGAAACCCTTTCACAACGCTGCCCCACCATGTAAGCACTGTGGCCGACTCAGGCGTAGCGCCAAACAGCACCCATGAAAGACTAGTAGAGTCCCCTGTGGCACCTATCTGCTCCTGACCAGCCTCGGCAGTGCCATACCAAAGCAGCGCCAATATCAAGGCTTTATTATATAATAAAGGCTGTTGGTTCATAAGTCTACCGCCATCCCCCCTATTAAGGAAGAAAAGGAAGGAAGTGCAAAGAAAAACAAGCAACAATAGATCTCTAAATAACTAATGAGGCTGCTAGTAACTTAAACTACCTAAACTATGTGAAGAAAGGTAACAGTAGGAAAGTAAAGAGTGGTGCTATTCGTTTGTAGACGCAGTTAATCGGTGGTTATGAGCGCGCTATTTATCTAGCCAAATTTTGAAAGATTCCACAGTACTACACTCAATGACATTACTAGCTAGTACAGTCACAATCCCTAAAAGCAAGCCCCACTGGGTTGAGTTTATGGTTTGGGCAGATCTAAGGGTTGTATTTGCATGGCAAGTCACGGTAGTTTAAGCAGCAACGCACACACTAACACACAATGTACAGTATAAGTCTTGTGTAGTGGCTCGCAGATTGTCTAAAGCAGATCTCTTTCTCGACTATGCATTTGCATAACAAATTATGATAAATGATGTTGTTAAAATAGACATCAGGTACATTCTGCCAATCCACTTACCGGTAAGTTTAGTACCATTTCGCTCTATTCGAAATAACCATGGGTTATAATTACTATAGTTGTATTAATGAATATCTTGCACATTATGAAAAACTTACGTATCTCTTTATTAAAAATACTGTACTGTACTGTATATCTCTGAGCAGAAATATAACATTTACAATGATTTTTCTATCATATTCCGAATTCCAACAAGTAGTTGAAGCTCACAACTTCCCACCAGTGTTCTGTTCTACCCTGCTTGAATAGTTTCTAATACAAGTCTACCTTTCTACTTGTAAGTCTGTGTGACCACCCAACTGTCTACTTTTCTATTCGCTTGCTTATTTTCCATTAACCTACTGTATATGCTTTTCACCCCCAATTTACTTTTTAATCACATTCCTTGCTACTCTAATCACTTACTTTTCATTTCAAAATGTTGTCTGGTCATCTACCCACTTGTCCGAAGCCCGGTTCACACGACAAGTCTTTTGCGGATCCGTTTTCGGGCCTGTGACGTCACATACGAAAAACGGACACAGAAAACTAAAGTTAAAAGGAAAGTGCGTGCCGCATTCCAGAGTGCGGTCCAGACTCTTGAGTGCGGTCCGGACTCTTGGGTGCGGAACGTACTTTTCTGGACGTAAGGTAAACAAATACTAGATGATCGTCAGCATGGATTGAGAAAAGATCTTTCTTGGTGCTGCTTTCCTAATTTTGAACAAAGATGAACCACCACTGTAATGCAATGCATTATAACTACGAAAATAGATCAAAACAAAGCTATCACGTAGCCTGCATTTGCCCACATATTTAAATAAGTTCTGTTCCTCTCCATGATCATATTCACGGAAATATATTGCGCACGATTGAATTACGAGTGTAGTGGTTAACTCATATGATTAGTAAACTGGTAATTAAAAGAAACCGCACTCGCAATTCATTCGTATACAGTACTAATTTTACTTTCATACATCAGATCACGATTAGAAACAAAACTTATGTGGGTAACGGGTACCTGGACATAATTATATGTACTGTAGAAGGGAATAGAGATTTTATTGGAGAAGCATGTTGTTGTTGTTGTGTAGTTATAATCAAGTTTGGTGTTTTATTGTCTGTATCTGAAGGCGTGCGAAGGAGTACAACGTGTTAACTTTGGTTGTGCCGTGACAGCTGCCAGGTACACGATCAATAGGGTAACACATTTACTGCCTTAACCCTCGTCTAGCGGGGTTTTTTGGGCTATTTTGGGCATATTCAGGCCCTCCTGAATGATCAATCAAGTATCTGCATGAAAAGAAATGTATTCAGCAAAAAACTAGGCGCTACAAGCTTCAAAATGAGACCAGAACGAGCTACGTAGCACTCGTCGTTTTCATGCAGTGGTACCACTAACATGGGAGTTTAGCGTATAGCGGCATATTTTTTCCAGCTACGCTCACTACTGGCTACACTGCCGGCCTCTCGAGAACAGAGGGAGCGTGAGTCAGTGGGCGGCGGTAAGCCCTGGGTGTCGGACGTGTGGCCTGCTGCGCTCCCGGCCATTTGCACTCGATTTTAACCCTTTAAAAGCCTTAACCCTTCCTACCCGTGCTACCTTAGGTAAGGACAGCTCGGCAGAAGGGCCGCTACCCGGCCGTCCTTACCTAAGACGGCAGCTTAATAGCCTAATTAAGCTTGGTTTGAACGCGGTGCGTACGACGTATGTCAACAAACCCAAGCGTTGCGTCACCGCACCTCCGAAAACAAGAAGGAGAAGACTCTTCAATGTTATTGTTCTGACGTCAGACGAAATTAGTGTCTGAAAAGCCCCCATATTGGCAACATCTCTGCAATATTTGCTCCACTGAAATCGTCATCACAACTGAACCAGTTGACTTACAGAGCTCTACTCAACGCCAAAATACAGATTGAAAACCGCACTACGATTATAGATGAGTGGGAAAGTTCTAGCAGTGAAAATAAACATAAATACGGTAGCCTAGGCCTAAAAGTTTTTCAGCCATTTCGCCCGGGTATGGGCGACCGTCCTTAGGTAAGACAGGCCGGGTAGGAAGGGTTAATAATGCTCCTAACTTGCTGCTTTTTAGATACGGACTTAAGTCGGGCCCCGCTCTTTAAGTGTTAATATCTGTGTTGCCATTAAAATTATACATATAGTGTAGCCTACTGTATATTGTTATGTGATATTAACTATAATGTAATGAAAATTGGCAAAAATATTACACACATTTCACTTCAATGTTCAAAGTACGGAACGGACTGCTTGTGTGGACCGGAAAAAGATAAATCAAATTAATCTTTTTGTCCGGTTTGGATTTTGGGATACGGTTTCCCGGTTCACGATATGTACAGCCAGCGTGTCTGTAAGTGACATCACTCTGAAGTCACAATTTTTTGTACGGGCCGAAAAAAGAAACGAAAAACGGCTAGTGTGAACCGGGCTTGAGTTTCCACCTGTTTGTCAATGTTTCCAACCACTTTTTTTATCATCCAACTGTCTGCCTCTCGTTTTGCCAGCCTGCTCGCATGCGCTTGTTTACATTGTATTATTTCAGTTAAAGATTTTGACATAATTTTTTTTTCCATGTGTATAAAGGAGACTAAAGGCAAAGCTGCCTGCAACAAGTGTCTCTTCCAAAGTTGAAATATTGATAGTCGCTATAATAAACATTTATTTTTATAGTGTATTAGTAAGAGACAGATCAAAACAATAATACTGTACTGTAGTAGTTCCATAAGAAGAGAAGACAGATGAAAATATCAATAATAGTTCCAAAAGAAGAGAAGAGAAAGATGAAAACAATAAGATTTACATAAGAAGAGAAGAGACAGATCTATTATAGTTACATAAGAAGAGAAGAGACAGATCAAAACAATAATAATAGTTTCATAAGAAGAGAAGACAAATAAAAATAACAATAATAATAGTTCCATAAGAAGAGCAGACAGATGAAAATAACAATAATAATTCCAAAAGAGGAACAGAGACAGATCAAAACAATAATAATAGTTCCAAGATAAGACAAGAAATGGATGAAGGCAATAATGATACAGTAGACATTAATGATATATCAAACAAAATAAGAGGAAAGAGATTTAATCACTAACAAAGGAGTTTCAAAATGAGAAGGGAAACACAGATGAATACACTATCGACAGAGATAAGGCCGCGTCATACAGAGGCCGAACGTACTAGGACAAAGTCCCGAATAGGATGACTGGCAAAAAAAAATCAAATTTCAGGCGGGTCGGGTATATTCTGCATAATTCGGCATACGTTCCGTACTATTCGTGGGTTGGTCTGATGTTGGTCTGATGTTGTTCATGTATATTGCCGACATTCCGGAGAGTCGGGAAAAATTTAGTGGCTACACTAAATTTCTACGAACATTCGGGCAAAAAAACCGTTACAAAATGGTCGGATGTTGGTCGGGAATTATTCGTAACTCGTTCGGAAGTTGTTCTGATTAATTCGTAGTTCGGTCTTCTGTTTCGGGACTTGTTCGGTACTTTTTTCAATTGCCGAATTTGTTAGGAACTACCCGAACAAATCCCGAACAATTCCCGACAAAAATTCGATAAAATTACGATGATTCCCTCGTATTCCAGAATAAAACCCGCACGAGTTACGAATTTTCAGAACAAGTTACGATCAAATTCAGACAAATATACGAATAATGTAGGATGTCTGCTCGATGTATCTTGTTTAATTAGGAATTAAATCCGAATTGATTTTGAACAAGTAGAATAGCCTCCTTCTAAAATTAGAGGTTCGCTATTGCTCGCCAGGAAAAAATCGACACCTAAAAGGCACGAAAGGTCTTATAGGCTAATATTGATAACAGAATGAGGCGAAAGGTCTCAAAATAGCCAAACTAACGGAACGAACGTCTTAAACCTCAAAACGAATATGCTAAACATGTGGGCCTCTTCTAAAATTAGAGGTTCGCTATTGCTCACCAGGAAAAAATCGACACCTAAAAGGCACGAAAGGTCTTATAGGCTAATATTGATAACAGAATGAGGCGAAAGGTCTCAAAATAGCCAAACTAACGGAACGAACGTCTTAAACCTCAAAATGAATATGCTAAACATGTGGGAGAAGGGGGTCCAGAAAAAGCGAGCATGTTATAGATACCGGTACCGTACCTCTGTTCTGCCTCTGGGTTCGAACACTACGATTATTTATGGGTATATCGTTATTCTGGCCTTCATTAGTTGCTTTATATTGAGATTAGGAAGGACAATAATTAGGTTAGGATACGTTAGTCTTATGTTAGGTGGTACATTATAATACAGTAAACTCGATTACAATACTTTGTTATTATAGCCTACATTTTGTCTAGGTGTATTTGAAAACGAATGAGAGGTGGAAGGATGGAGTGAGGAAGCACATGAACAAAGGCGGTGCTGGTTGGGGGGAGGGGCGTCGACTGGGCTGGGGACAGAGGTGCTACAGTCGTAAAACAGTCTGATGTTGTTCTCATAATGTTCTTCTCTATCGGTTGTTTGTCGACATCTCATCGGTTAAGTTCGGTTAATTATCCTAAAGCATTCTAATGTCATTCGGATCTGTGTCTGATGATTCGGGTATGGTCGAAAATTATTCTTTGCATAACGAGTGTAAGTTCGATTCATGTTCGGTAGTTGTTCGAGATTTTGTCGTAGGTCGTTCTTGACTATCGGATATTATTCTGAACTCGTTCGGGCCATGTTCGTAATCTTCAAATTTCGGGAGAGTCTCGGCTGAATTCGGTAAAAATGTGCAAGTCATCCTATTCGGGACTTTGTCCTAATACGTTCGGCCTCTGTATGACGCGGCCTATACAAAAGAATAGGAGAGAGACAGATGCACTGTAAACATAAAACTGTAACAAGGCATCAAACTGGGATAATTTTTCTTTTTATAATGGAAGAAATACAAAAAAGAACACAGTAAAAATATCATGAAATTGCATTGTTTTGGTCATTTTATACCTTCCAAAGGCATGATAAGAACTGGAATGCATAATTTTAACCTACCAGTAGTATCTAGATGTGTGTGAATTTGTGTTTTGTCTGTGTTTGTTCGTTGTTTTATGTTGTGTTTTCCCTGTTCTTGCTCTGTCTTGAGGCGGCCAGCCCCCCCAAGGGGGAAAAAATAATAATAATAAAATAGAATTAAATAGAAAATAAAAATAAAAATAGGAAAAGTGGGGATTGGGCCTGAGCATATAGATGGATAGTATAGATAGATAGTAGTATCTTTAATAATAATGAAAACAAAAAAGGGACAGTTTTAAAACTACAGTAACACCTCACATTTTCTCACTAATGGGGGGACAGCCTAACTGAAAGAATGATACTGTATTTCTGAATGTATGAGACTCCAGAATCCTACCTCAGACTTCCAGAAAAATCTGAAAGTCTGAGAAATATAATCCGGACAAGATCTTGCATCCGTTGTTGTTGTTGTTCCCTAAGCTGCCTGGCCGAACAGCCCCAAGGCCCCGAGCAAAGCTAAGGCCATAGCCGAGCGCCCCCACAGAACCCTCCCTGCTTACCACAATAAAGCCTGGGTGACTGAAGCCACTCCATGGCGGGGAGCTGAGGAGGGTGCGGAAACGCCCGGGAAACCAAAGCCCCACCCAGGGCCCTGTGCCCCTCAGCAATTATGAAGAGAAAGTTGAGGGGCAAAGGAAAATTGTGACGCTTTGGCTTCCAATCTTGGTAGATTGGGAGGTCAATCCACGGAAGAGACGCCGTCACTTGAGATCTAGAAAATATATAAGTAAAAGGAACAGTCAGAGTAAGCTATGGCTATGGCAGAGATCGCTCAGTTCTCACTCTGATAGACCAGCCCATCACCACATGACTAGAACCCAATCCTCTCAGCATCAGCTAGGAAAGGCCCTAGAAAGCCGCCTTTGGCGGGGGGATAGCTCCCCTATTTCAACCCCTTTCGGGGTTGGGCACCCGCCATCTTACATCTGTACTGTACAGTACTGTACTACAGTATATTACTCACACTTCCAGACTTTTCCGGAAGTAGAGTATTATAGTCCAGAAAAGTCTGGAAGTATGAATAATATAGTCCGGATGTAATTGTGTCCGGACTATATTGCTCAGACTTCCGGACTTTTCTGAAAGTCTGAGGTCGGAGTCCGAATTGGAATGCTAGTCCGAAAGTCGCAGGTCGCGGGTTTCTGAATTGGCATGGTCCGAATGGGCGAGGTTTTACTGTACAGTAGTTTTGAATATTTCTGTTTTAATTGCCAGTCTGTATAATAACAATATAATTACAGATGATTAACTCGGCTGGGGTGGGGTGCATTAACCCGGGAACGGCGGCAAAGCTCTTAAGAAGTTTTACTGGGCAACGGCGGCAAAGCTCTTAAGAAGTTTTACTGGGCAACGGCGGCAAAGCTCTTAACCCGGCAAGTGCGGCAAGACTGATATAAGTTTTACTGGTGGGCTGCGGGAAGCCTTATATAATCCAAGGCCTAAAAAAAAAACATTTAAATCAGCCCAGTATCATTTTTTTTTTTTTTTTTTTTTAATTGCCCCTTGGCCATGCTAAATATCACTCCTCCACATCCCCTCCTTCCACCCCCTTCAATTATCACCTTTTCTCCCTGTTATTCCCTTATTCTTAGGTATATATTCGTGCTAACATTAGCGAGTTGCTAGCAGGGCGTGGTCATCTATGTTACCAAGCGTGGGAAAGAGCGAGAGAGAGAGAGTACCACGCAACAGTGTCTCTCCAGCCGTCTTCACGGCTGGCTGGCTGGCAGGCTGCCTCAGCCATATGTTATGTAACTCCCGGCCTCTATCGCCGATTTTGACCATCCAAACGCTGTTTCCACTTGTTTTATTGCTGTAACAGGTTAATATCTTTATAATCAACGTAAAATAGGTGCATATGGATAAGTATTAATGCTATTTATGGTACGATGACGATTTGAGTGTAGGAAACACTCTAAATACCTCTGCACAGGGAGGGGTGGCCAATAACCCACCTACGCAGCGGAGAGGTTAAGAGGGAAGGCCTATTTTTTTTTTTTAAAAGGCCCCAGTAGCACTTATATATACAGTGGAGCCCCCATCCTCGCTACACCGGTCTTCGTTGATTCAATTCTCGCACCACACACCAAATATTCCCCATTTCAATTCTCGCGCCAAAAGCCTCATTCCTCGCATCAAAATCCCAGCCGAAACCCGAAAAAATAGCAAAAATAACGAAAAACTCGACATAAAACTAGAAAACAAACAAAAACAATAATTTTGTTTTAACATAACGAAAGAATCTGCCAGTAGCTTGCCGTTTAGAGACGAAATCCGAGTGAATCCGAGATCCGATCGTCAAATGCGCAAGATGCCGCCATCTTTGTATGACGTCATCACTAAGCAGACGCTTGCAGTTTAGCTAGTACAGTATCTGTGTTGACAAAACAACCGTTTGCAAGCCTTTTTGTGCCTGAACCCCTTATCTCTCGCGTTTATTATAACCTCTAGTACATCTAGTGATAGGGATGGTTGGCCTGGTGGTAGCAATGAAGGAATTTCATGCTCAAAACACAGCAAAGATCAGTCCATGTCGGACGAAAGCGATTGAATTGCCTAGCCTAGACGATGTTAGCCTAGGCTAGGCTAAATATGACAATGATTTATAATAAAATCTGTGTGGTAAGTAATCTTCTCATAATACGTATTTATACGTCTTTTCCTCATAATATGTATTTATTGGATGTATTTGGGGCGAAATGGGTACAATACTTGAGGGGTGGCTGGACGAATTTAGAACCTAGGTCTAGGCTAGGCCTAAACAAAATTTGCATGATAGAAACAATGCCCCAATCTACAGTATTTATGGTTAGGACTGTCATTTAGCCATGTCTACATTATTATTTACAATGCATAAGATTTAGGCCTAGGCTACTTGATGTAGCCTAGACAAAAAACATGTTTTCATAGCCTAACACTGGGAAAAAGTGCGGTAATTGTTTAGATATTGGGCCTTTTTTTTTCTAGTTATTAAAAACTTATTCTATGGTGTATTATATGATACAGTATAATGCATAAAATTTAATTTGTGTACAATAAAACATGTTTTCGTAGGCAAAAAATAGAAAAAGACGCAAATTTTGGCATGAGCACGGAACCGATTGAATTTTCCCCATAAGAACAGTGCCCCGATCTTTGCTGTTTCAATCCTAGCTCTATTTCTGCGGAACCGATTAGCAGCTAGGATGGGGGCTCCACTGTATATATATTTTTTTTCTTCCCCCCTATACCTCATATCACTCCTCCACATCCCCTCCTTCCCCCCTTCAATTATCACCTATTTTCCCTGTTATTCCCTAATTCGTTGGTATATTTTTGTGCTAACATTAGCAAACTGGTTGGAGGATGTGCTTATGTGCCTAGCGAGTGTGTTGGCAGAGCTAGATGGTGGGGTGAATGAGTCAGTCAAGCTTGAGGCCTTGCAAGGGGAGGAGTTGCCTCACATTGCTCCACATTTCATGAATGGGCTGTTCCATGTTTATTCGCGATTTTGACCAGAAAAATTATATTTCCACTTGTTTTATTGTTGTTACAGGTTACTATCTTCATAGTGAAGGTAAAATAGGCGCATATGAATAAGTAATAACGATATTTATTGTAAAATTACGATTATAGGCATGAATGGAGCCTAATATCGTCGCCCAGAACAGTGGTGTTCAATACACCCTGCTCGCCGTTTATAGGTTAAGGTAAACCTTATTGTCATAGTTCTAAAATAATAGCACACACAGATGTAGACATTAATAACAGTTTCAAGATTGAAAGAGACTGATATAAACATTAATGGGAGAAGAGAGACAGATGGAAGACACTAATAACAATGCATAACTATAGGAGTGAGACAGATAAAGGCAATAATGATATGTTCAAAGGAAGAAAAAAAAAAGTAATTAAATACTACTAACCATTCCCAAATAAACAAAAAATACAAAAATAGACATACATGTAAACATCAATAACAGCTCCAAGATAGGAAGAGACTGATATAAACATTAGTGGCAGGATTCCCAAGGAAAGGCGTGATACAAATGGAAACACTACCATTAGAGCTTCAAAAGAAGAGGAGACACCTAAACACTATTTATAGTTCCAAAATAAGAGGAAAGATACAGACGTAGGCACTACTGATAGAGATCTCGAACAAGAACATAAAGACAGATTTAAGCAATAATGACAAAGAGCTCCAAAAGAAGAAAGGAAAGACGGAAGCAAAAATTAAGAATAATTTAAAGGTTCTCTGAACCTTTGACTGACTTACTGGATTCCCCACTATTGAAATATATCTATGTACAGTATATCTCTTACAGCTGATGATGCATTATAATAGCTAATAATAATAATAGTCAGGTCTTTCATTTTTTTTAAAGATTCAATAGCGCTGTACTGTAATAGATAATAGAAGAGACCATTACCCCATCCCTTTGCTAAAGGGAGACAATAACCAACCAGGGTTTAGTGGAAAAAACCTTCATTCCTGAGGGCAGTGCAAACGCCCGACCTCCTAGGTAGGAAGTCTAAGACGCTATCCACTCAACCAGCCGGCTGGCTGGTATGTATGTATGTACAGTATGTATGTATGTATATACTCAGGCACATACCCCATTGCTGTGGGTGGCTGACACGAGACAGAGCCTGAACAGAAACAATATTTAAAGTTCTTATTCTAAGGGTTCGGGACCCCTTTCGCGTTCCCTCGCCCCTTTCTCTATCTCGTTGAGTAGGATAATTTTTCAAGGGGAGGAGGATTCCTAGCCCCCTGCCCACAGAAGGAAAAGTAGGACAGTATAAGAGACGGCTAAGGTTGGGTAGAGGATGCCAAACCTCACTCTGGATAGGACCAGCCTTCACCTAATAACTGGTAATAACCTTTAAAAGTACAGTACTGTACTTGATATGACAGTATCATTATGATGTCAGAGATGGGTTAGCAATAATAATAAAATATTTTTCTCAGCAAAACAAAAATTACTAAAAAGTTCTTGTTCTTGACTTTGTTCTTCCAGAAATCTCTCTCTTCAGGATTCACACTAGGCATGTTAAATAACTTAGACAACTTATCAGTTAATAAAGCTCCAGGCCCAGACAAAATTCCTCCCTTAGTTCTGAATACAAATCTTCTGAACTTGCTCCTGTACTGACTATATTTGTAAGCCGATCGGCTTTCTGCAGACTCCCATTTTCTTATGTTCTTAGGTTCTTATGATGTAACCTTGTAAGTGGGTGATGTGATAGTATTATGTAAGTATGAGTAGGTAAATGTAGTACTTGGTTGATTGTAGACTGGTCGATATTCTTGTAGATTCTCTCATAGACTCTGGTTGACTCTGGTTCTCTGGTTTACCCTCCTTTATTATTGACATTATTTAAGTACTGTAGTAATAATGCTGCCACCAATTCCCTAGTAACTATAAACAGCAATGGGAATTTAACACTTACGTTGCGGGCTTAGTTGCGCTATTTAACGCATATTCAGGCACTCCTGAATGATTAATCAAGTATCTGCATGAAATGAACTGTATTCTGCCAAAAACTAGGCAAAAATAGCTTCAAAATGACACCAGAACGAGCTTCGTAGGTGGCGGGGTTCACCCGCAGCGTTGCCATAGACATTCGGGAAAACTCGCGAATTATTAGCTCTCGCTCCCTTGGCAACACTGTCGAGACAGCCGCGCGAGACCAGAGACTTAGTCAGTGAGCAGCTGGCTGCTCTAAGGGTCGGACGGAGGTCCCTCACGCTCCCGCCCACTAACACTCGATTTCTACGGCTTTTAAAGGCTTTTAAAGCCTGCAAATTGCTGTAAATTGCCATAGCGTTCCAGAACGTCACCCGCAGGGAAAGGGTCAAGTAAACTTTGTCTATACCAGTCAATAGTTTATTATTGAATAATGAAGACTTTATAGCAGGAACAGGAACAGGAGCAGGAACAAACTTGACAAACAGGAACAGTTTGTAGATAATACAGGAACAGAATTAATAGTAGAAACATTAACAGGAAGTATTCCCCATATAGGGAGAAAACCTCCACTAGTCCTAACAGCTCCCAGCCCTGTCTTAAGTGTCCTAGAAATATGAACTTTTGTCTGAAATCAACATAACTCAGGGTCAAACCGAGCCCCTAGTGACCACAACAGGACACAACTCAGTATATGATTCAGCTCTAATGTCAGTGAGAAGTAATCAGTTTTAACTGTGAATAAATGAAAGGGCCTAAGAGGTGTACACTCGTACAGTTGCCTACAGAATATATAGTACCACAATGCAAGCACATTTATAGCTTAAATATTAGTAGTATGTGGAGTACTTATGAATAGTATTAGGTTTTTTATAGCTTTAATATTAGTAGTATATAGAGTATATATGAATAGTATTAAATAAACCTAAGTATATCATGTAACATACTCTTCCGTATATGTATTTGTTCCTCTTTATTTCTTGCTTTTTGGAGAAGTGAAGCTTTTCCAATTAATTTGATATGATCAATTGCAAACACAACTATTAACAAAGTGTTTAAAATTATCCTAAATAATCATATTGCAAAACATCTAAAATAAACAAGCTTATTAATGACAGGTAACATGGATTCCGACATGAATGCTCCACTGTAGACATACAGTACTGTACTTTTGTCGCACATAAATTTCACAAAACAGTCATAATCTTCACAGACAAACTCATGGTATAGCCCTTGACAAATTAAAAGCTTTTGATAAAGAGTAAGGCACCACTCATGGTATAGCCCTTGACAAATTATAAGCTTTTGATAAGAGTAAGGCACTGCTTTCTAATATGCAAACTTTCTAACTACTGTATGTTCTAATGTCACTAGTCTCATTACAGTAGTTTCATCATATCTCTGGAATAGAAAGATATGTGTAATGGTAAAAGTTTTTTTTTTCTTCAAATATTCACTCTACTGTATACTGTATACTGCATGCTGGGATTCTACAAGGATCAGTATTAGGCCTAACTCTTTTCCTTAAGACCTTACAGACTATTCAAAACAAAGCCCTGAAGATCATTACAGGCTGCACAGCTACTGCACCCACAGATCACCTACATCAAGAAACCAAAATTCTCAAAGTCAAAGACTATCTGGACATGAGAGGCACTCAATTGCTGGCAGCAGCCTCCACGAACCAAGACCACCCACTAAACTACATGGCAACACACCCACAGACACCAAGAAATATCAAAACAACACCCAGCACACGGTATCACACACAATTATTGTCCTCTCTCCCTCCCTGCCCACCCCGAACCAACTTCCAGAAGCACATCCATACTCATATCTCTCGCCGATCCATCCACTCACTCACAGACAACACGCAGCTGCATGCACGACCTCCCGAAATCCATCCTTCCGAATCCTCCCTTCCTCGCGAGGACAGAGTCCACCTGGCCAGGCTGAGATGCGGACACCATCCAGCTCTCCTGATCTATCAGAAGAGACTGGATGACTCCGTTGTCGATGCCTGCCCGGGATGTAACACAGCACCCCATACCATTAAACACATCATAGAAGACTGCATTTCACACAACCACTTACGCCAACAACATAATCTACACTCAATGAGAGCTCTGTGGGAAAGCCCGATCATGGCCATGGCCTTCCTCAGGGACTCGGGGCTGTTCGGCCAGGCAGCTTAGGGAACAACAACAACAACAACAACAACTCTTTTCCTTATTCACATCAATGATCTCCTGTCCACTACTTGTAATCCTACTTACTGCTATGCAGATGACTCAACACTTCATAGATCTTTCACAATTAACACAGGTCTCTGTGTTAAGCCCTCTCCTCTTTGCTATGGTTCTAGAGCCACAATCTGTAGATTTTAGAGTTGGGCTCCCCTGGGAACTGCTATACGCAGATGACCTACTGTAGTACTTATCGCAGACAGTGTGTGGCATGCAGAGGCCAAATTCAGAAGATGGAGAGAGGGAATGGCACGTAAAGGATTAAGAGTTAATATATATAAAACCAAGGTTTTACAAAGTAGATTAGGGCTGGAGTAGAAAAAAGTGGTGTATATTAACAAAACCAAGGTTATGCATTGTAGATTGCGACGAGGCAATGTGGAAAAGAGCGGTGCATACCCATGTGCAGTGTGTGGAAAGGGTGTGGGCGCTAACTCGATTCGGTGTAGCGTCTGTCGATGTTGGGTGCACCATGGGAGTAAGCGCTGTAGTAGAATAAAAGGACCCCTGCCGAAGGATGAGTCGGAAATCGAGAAATTTGAGTGCGTAGTGTGCAAGGACGAGCTTGTGTTAAATGATGATCCTGTGGCTGTGAATTTTGGAAATAAGTACACTCCTCCCTCGGGTAGCGCGGGTATATCGTACTGGGACCGCGCCGCGCTACACAAAGCAAAGAACCTATGGGATTAATTCTATTGGTTCTGACGACTTCCCCAAAGTCACCTTTTTGACCATTTACCACCCAATAACCTTACCAAATATGGATCAAACATTAGTAACAGACAACCTAACCCTATTTTACAGATCATATCTATGAAATGAGACACACAGATAAGTTACTGTTCATTACCTTGTCGAGTGGTGCTGTGGATGTGGTGCGTCGCCTCCCTCTCTCTCCCGCCCGCCCGCCTGCCCCCTCCCCTCCCCCACGACACCAAGATGGGCGTCACTGAGAGGAGGTTGAAGGCCTTCCCAGGTTCTGGTCGTCATCGCCGAACCCTGAGAACAATGACATGTTGTCGTCAATGTCAACGTCAGAAGGGAGGGAGTCCGAATCGTCACCCAGCTGGCGTTCTTCCTCCTCCGAATCGTCACCCTGCTGCCGTTCCTGCTGTTCCTGGCGGTCACGGAAAAACTCTGTGATCCTTCTCTGTTGGCGAGCATTGACCCTCTCAGTAAACATCTCGGAGTAGTGTCTCAGCAGAGTTGAGAGTTGCATAGACGTTGCTCGAGCCCTATCCCTATTTGGATCCTTGTTCTGGATACGGTCAGCAAGCGATCAGCCAACTCGACGATCTCACGTAAGTCACTGGTGATAGGGTCTCCATCGTTAACTCCATCTTCGGCAGGCGCTTCTTCATCCGCTAGTTCCTCATCCAATTCCTGCAGTAAGTCCTCGGGATCCTGCTCAGGTGGAACAATCATCTCTCGGACGTCTTCCTCGTTGATATCTTGTATTTACCTAAGAGGTTGGGTCGGTGGGCTTGCGACCCCCACCCGGAAAAAATATCGAAGCAAGGAAAAACGAACGAACAGCCTCGGATGCGGACGGAACCAACGTTGACGAACCACGACCGACTAAGGACATGCCTTCGGACATTCTGAGAATGGCTACGTGGAATGTTAGTGGCATGAATGATGGCACAAAAGAGAGAGAGGTTCTGGAAGTGTTAGTGAATGCCAGGCTGGATGTATGTGGAATGACAGAGACCAAATGGAAAGGTTCAGATGTGAGAGAGTGGGAGTGTGGAATGGGTGTGTGTGCTGGAGTGAGTGAAGGAACAGCGAGAGAAGGTGCATGTTTGTTTGTAAGTAGCAAATGGAAGGAATGTGTAAGAGAGTATGGGTCTGTGGGTTCAAGGATTGTGTGGGTGAGAATGAAAGTAGGAATACAAACGTGGGTGATTGTATGCGTGTATGCCCCAACAGAGGATATACTTGAAAGAAAGAAAGAGGAGTTCTGGATGAATGTGGAGGCGTGCCTGGAGAAGTTTGACAAGAACGAAAGAATATTTCTGATTGGGGATATGAATGGTAAGGTGGGTGATAGGAAAGTTGAGGGAGTGGTGGGAGGGTGGGGGGTACCATCAGAGGTGAATGGGAATGGTAGTGCACTTGTGGACGTATGTGTGGGGAGGAGGCTGTGGATAGCCAACACCTTCTTCCGACACAGAATGATCCACAGGTACACGTGGAAACGGATGTTGACGATGAAGGATAAGACAGTGGTGGAACGAAAGTCATTGATTGATTATGTATGTGTGGATGAACGAATGAAGAAATCTGTGATGGATGCTAGGGTGTATAGGGGTATTGGAGGGGGTCTGTCTGATCATTATGTAGTGGTAGCTAAGGTTAGGATACAAAAGAAGTGGGTGAGGAGAGCGGGAGGGAGGCGAGAGGAGGGTGGAATGGTGAGGAGGGTGGAGAGGTTGCAGGAGGAGGAAATCAGGGAGGAGTACAGGAGAGCAGTGGAAAGACGACTAGGTGGGTTCGACCTGGAAGTTATGGAGGAAGTGGAGGAGATGAGCAAGGTGTTTAAGGATGAGATCTGTGCAGCATGTGAGGAGGTGTGTGGAGTGAGGAGAAGAGGGAGGGGAGTGAAAGGTACAGCATGGTGGACAGAAGAGGTAAGAATAGCTGTGGAAGAAAAGAAGAAAGCATATAGAGAGTGGTTGGGTAGTAGAGGGAATGAAGATTCCGAGAGACAGAAACAAGCGAGGTACGTGGAGAGTAAGAGGGTGGTGAAGAGAGTAGTGAAGGAAAGTAAGAGAAGAGTAGATGAGGAATTTGGAAGGAATCTGAGTGTAAAATGGAGGGAGAGTAAGAAACTGTTCTGGAAAGAAGTCAAGAAAGTTAGGGAAGGTAGCAAGGGAAACAGTAAGGGTGTGAAAGATAAGAATGGGAGAATGCTAGCCGAGAAGCAAGAGAGAGTCGAAAGATGGAGGGAGTACTTCAGTGAGTTGCTAAATGAAAGGAATGAAGAGCCAGCAAACATAGCTGGATATGGTATGGGAGGGAGAAGAAGAGAAGTAGTGGAGGAGGAGGTGGGGATCAGGAGGTCAGAAGTGTGGGAAGCCATGAAAAGAGTGAAGTTGGGGAAAGCACCAGGAACAGATGGAGTGTGTGGGGAAATGTTGAGGTATGGTGGTGAGATAGTGATAGAATGGGTATGGAAAATGTGCAAACTAGCATGGGAGAAGGGGAGTGCACCCGATGACTGGAAGACTGGCATAATAGTCCCCCTATATAAGGGCAAAGGGGAAAGAGGAGTGTGTGGTAACCACCGAGGAATATGTCTTCTAAGCGTAGTAGGGAAGGTATACAGTAGGGTAGTGATTGAGAGAGTGAGAGTGAGAACGGAGAAATGGATAGGCGACGAGCAGGGAGGTTTTAGGAAGGGAAGAGGATGTGTAGATCAGATTTTTACCCTGAATTGTGTTGTGGAGAAGTATCTGGAGAAGAAACAAAAGGTGTATGTTGCCTTTATAGACTTGGAGAAGGCCTATGACAGAGTGGATAGAGAAGGTTTGTGGAAAGTACTTAGAATATACGGAGTAGAGGGCAAGTTGCTGAAAGCAGTGAAGAGCATGTATGAGGGTGCAAAGGTGGCAGTACGTGTGGAGAGTGAGCAGAGCGAGTTCTTTGACCTGAATGTTGGTTTGAAACAGGGGTGTGTGATGTCCCCGTGGTTGTTTACTGTATATATGGATGGAGTTATGAAAGAAATACTATCAAGAGCAGTGGATGTTGGTGTATCGCTGAAAAGGGAGGGAATTGAGTGGAAGCTACCTATACTGCTGTTTGCGGATGATACAGTTCTGATGAGTGATAATGAATGGGAGTTGCAGGGTCTGGTAAATGAGTTTGGAACAGTGTGCGAAAAACGGAATTTGAAGGTAAATGCGGGGAAGAGCAAGGTTATGGTCTTCGAAAGGGGTGAAGTCACAGAGTGTGAGGTGAAGCTGAACGGTCAGGCTATGGAGATCGTCAACTCTTTTAAGTATCTGGGCAGTGTGTTGAGTAAAGATGGGACTATGGATGAAGAGGTGCGGGAGAGGGTACAACAGGGGAAGAGGGTTGTAGGAACGCTAAAAGCAGTAACAAGAAATAGGGTGATCAGTATGGAAGTGAAGAAGTCCTTGCATGACAGTGTGGTAATCCCGACACTGACTTACGGAAGCGAAGCATGGACGTTGGTTGAGAGACTCAGACCAAGAGTGAGAGCAGTGGAAATGAATTACTTAAGGAGTGCGTGCGGAGTTACATGGAGGGATAGACAGACTAATGAGGAAGTAAGAAGGAGGTGTGGTGTGGAGGTAGATGTGCTGGAAAGTGTGAAAAGGAACAACTTGAGATGGTTCGGCCATATGGAACGTATGGAAAGCGAGAGAATGACTAAGAGGGTGTACGAGAGCGAGGTGGAGGGACAGAGGGGGAGAGGTAGACCGAATATGAGGTGGAAGGATGGAGTGAGGAAGTACATGAACGAAGGCGGTGCTGGTTGGGGGGAGGGGCGTCGACTGACTGGGGACAGAGGTGCATGGGGGCGGTTCGTTCGTGGCCACCCCTTCGGGGATCACGGCGTCAGGCAATAGATAGATAGATAGATAGATAGACCTAATTGTAGTTTACAGGAGTTGAGCTAAGCTTGTGTTGTCCCGTCTCTCAGTCTACTTTTTATCCAATTTTTTCTTGAAAATAAAGATATTCCTTGCCCCTACCACCTCCTCCTCCAGCCCATTCCATTTGTCAATACATCTATAGGGGAAGCTAAACTTCCTGATATCGTTCTTGCAGGTAGGTCTTTTTACTTTGTAGCTGTGGCCTCTAGTTATTCCTGTATCCATAATTAATATATCCTCCCTATCCAGCCTCTCCAGCCCCCGGGTGCATTTGTACATCATTATCATGTCTCCCCTCTCTCTCCTCTCTTTTAGACTTGGTAGATTTAATTTGTCTAGCCTCCCTTCATATGGCAGTTCTCTGAGACTTGGAACCAATCTACAGTAAAAGTCCGTTAATCCGACGACTGATGATTCGAATCTCCCAATAGTCCGAATTTTTCAATTTGAGGCCAAATCCGAATTCACCCGATGGTCCGAATTTCAAGAAGTCCCAAAGTCCCCTTTTTGAGGCATTAGGCCACTCAAATGACACATAATGGAGCACACACATATCATATGTTCATGAATTCACTTTAAAAGTTTACCATTGTCATTGTAGCCTATTACCTACTTCAAAACATTCAGATTAATGGTCAAAGGAAGCTACTGATATAAACGTAAACACCTTCTTCTTCTTCTTCTTCCACATCGTCTGCTAGAGAGTTTGTTTTGCTCTTGAACGCATCCTTGGGACGCTCCGATGCGCTACTGGCTTGCACCGCATTTTCTGGAAGCGCATTCAGTCTTGAGCTTGAAAACGCACCTTTGGACGTATTAGTCTTGAGCTTGAAAACGCACCTTTGGACGTTCCGATACGCTACTATTTATAGTTCAGTGATCGGAGCATCCCAAGGGTGCTTTCAAGACAACAAGACAAGGGTGCTTTCAATACAATATAATATAACAGAGCACGTCACAAAGGAAAATCACAAAAGGAAAATTACAAGAACCTCTCAGGGAAGTGCCGTTGTTAAGGCATTACTTCCCGAACCACATCTGATCTTCAAGAGCAAGACAAACTCGCTAGTAGACGGAAGAAGAAGAAGACGTTTATATCATCAGATTCCTTTGACCATTAATCTGAATGTTTTGAAGTAGGTAATAGGCTACAATGACAATGGTAAACTTTTGAAGTGATTTCATGAACATATGATATGTGTGTGTGCACCATTGTGTCATTTGGGTGGCCTAATGTCTCAATGTTTTCGTTATACACAGGTTCATAGGGGTAAAGTCCGATAATCCGAAAAATCCACTAATCCGAACGAGGGCCGGTCCGCTGCCCTTCGGATTAACGGAAGTTTACTGTAGTAACTGCTCTCTGGATTCTTTCTAACTTGTGAATATGCTTCTTTATATGCGGGGACCACACCACTGCTGCATACTCCAATCTTGGTCTAATCATACTCTTCATAATTTTCGCTACCATGGTCTCATCCAAGTAGTTCAGAGCAACTTTCATATTCCCGGCCATTGCATACATTCCGCTAAAGAGCTTGTTAATATGTTTCTCTGGCGACAAATTATCTTGTATAATCAACCCTAAATCCTTTTCTTTTTCGGCCTTGCTAATTATATTATCTCCCATCCTGTACTCCCAATTTGGTCTATTCACACTTCTTCCCATATTTAACACATGGCATTTACTTATATTAAATTTCATTTTCCACTTGGTGCTCCATTCGTATATTTTATCTAAATCCCCTTGCAGCTCCTCACAACTACTTTTATTTGTTATTTGTCTCATAATTTTTACGTCATCTGCAAACATTGACATGTAGGAGTTTATGCCTATCGGCAGGTCATTCACGTACATAAGGAACATGAGAGGTGCCAACACAGATCCCTGCGGCACACCACTCTCAACTTTCCGCCACGATGAGTAAGTTCCTCTAATGTTGGTCCTCATTTCCCTATCTGTTAAATAGCTCTCCATCCATTTCAGCAAACTCCCCCTGACACATCCTAGCGTCTCAAGCTTAGATAACAATCTCTTATGTGGTACCTTATCGAATGCTTTAGAAAGGTCTAAGTAGACGCAGTCCACCCATCCACCGTAGGCCTGCCACGTTACGAGCTGCTGCCACTGCCTGTTCAACCGCAGCTTCTACCCTCTGACGCTCACCTGGCAGGTCTAGCTTGTGGCCAGGTAACCCCTCCAAAA
This sequence comes from Paralithodes platypus, assembly GCA_032716605.1. Taxonomy (NCBI): domain Eukaryota; kingdom Metazoa; phylum Arthropoda; class Malacostraca; order Decapoda; family Lithodidae; genus Paralithodes; species Paralithodes platypus. Next base: position 23,334,335 of record CM064516.1, on the reverse strand, counting down.
TATTCCTCCATGCGTGGTGGATAGTGGGCTGGTTGATTGAGTTCCAACTCTCGACAATGAAGTCAATTCCCATTTTTATGTGGAATTGCTTCCAAAATTGGAAGACTGTAAGGGTGGCTGGATTTTCAGGGGGATCTTGGGCTTGTGCAGGGGCTTGTTCAGGGGCTGGATTTTGGGCTTGTTCAGGGGCTTGGTCAGGGGCTGGATCTTGGGTTTGTTGTGGGGCGGCATTGGGGTCATCAGGATCAGAATCCAGGTCGGGCATCTGATCAATTTCTTCATTTGTGTCGGTTGCAGAATCCAACATTAAGAAGGTCTTCGTGGCATAGGCAGCTTTAAGACAGGCGATGATCTCCTGATCTAATGGCTGTAGAAGAGAGGTTGTGTTGGGTGGCATAAACATCACCTTTATTGAAGGGTGTCTGTCAACTAGCAGGGGCGAATGACCAGGTGCGTTGTCCAGCAAGAACAGGATCTTAAAAGCTAGATTTTTCCGCAGACAAAACTGTTCAAGTTCAGGTACAAGATATTTATCAAACCACTCAAGACTGAGGGCAGCTGACATCCAGGCTTTCTTGTTGGACATCCAATGCACGTTGAGACGTGACATGTCTAAGTTCCTGTAGGGGCGAGGTTTCTTAGCTCGGTGGATGACTAGGGGCTTCATCTTGCAAGACCCTGAAGCATTGCACGTCAAGAGCAATGTTACCCTATCCTTTGCCCCTTTGAAACCCTTGGCGCTCTTCTGCTTCCTGTGGATGTAGGTGCGTTTGGGATTTTTTTTCCAATAAAAGCCTGTCTCATCGGCGTTGAAAATCTGGTCAGCTGAATATCCACCCTCTTCTATAATCTGGCGTAGGTAGGCAGGAAATTCTCGGGCAGCTGCAACATTGGCACTTGCGGCTTCTCCAGTTATTCGCACATTCTTAACCTTCTGCCTATTAAGAAAAGACCAGAGCCATCCGTGTGATGCTTGAAATGGTGGCAGGTTAGGCACGCTCAACTTGACAGCAACTTCTAGATAAAGTTTTTTGGCCTTCTGACGAATAGCATTTCCATCAAGAGGGACCCCCCTCCTGCTTTGGCTATCAATATAACAACCAACAAGTTTCTCAGTCGTCTTGAGAACAGGGTTGGCTACCTTAACCCTTCCTCCCCGGGCTGTCTTACCAAATGACGGTCGCCCCTACCCGGGCGATATGGCTGAAAAACGTCTAGGCCTAGGCTACCGTATTTATGTTTATTTTCACTGCTAGAACTTTCCCACTCATCTATAATCGTAGTGCGGTTTTCAATCTGTATTTTGGCATTGAGTAGAGCTCTGTAAGTCAACTGGTTCAGTTGTGATGACGATTTCAGTGGAGCCAATATTGCAGAGATGTTGCCAATATGGGGTCTTTTTAGACACTAATTTCGTCATGACGTCAGAACAATAACATTGAGGAGTCTTCTCCTTCTTGTTTTCGGAGGTGCGGTGACGAACGCTTGGGTTTGTTGACATACGTCGTACGCACGGCGTTCGGACCAAGCTTAATTAGGCTATTAAGCTCATGCCTTAGATAAGGCATACCGGGTAGCGGCCCTTCTTTCGTGCTGTCCTTACCTAAGGCAGACCGGGTAGGAAGGGTTAAAGGCATGTTGACTCGCTACGCCTGGGTTACCCTTGAGAACTTTTCGTATCTTGTCTCTATTCTTGAAGATTGTTCGTATTGTCGATTCATTCACCCCATAAGTATGGGCAATATGTGCCTTCTTGGTACCAGATTCCACCTTCTTCACCACCTCTAGCTTCTCTGCATAAGTGAACTTGCGGTGCTTGAGTGGTGGGGGCATGGTTGCGGTGATACTTGGTAGAACAGAAACGATTTGGGCGGGCACTATGTTATCACGGAGAGACGCGGCGTAGGACTAGGCCTACCCAAGCGTGGGGGAGGCCGAGCCGAGCCTAGCCGAGTCTGACGTCACGAGTCTACCGAGTCTGACGTCACGGCCGAGATATGGCGAGAGATGCCGAGCCCCCAGCCGACCACAGAGCGCGCTACATAAATAAAACCGTGTTAGATGCTGACTCGGCACACTAGGGGTACCCGCGTTAGACCAAAACCGCACTGTCCAAAGCCGCGCTACCCGAGGGAGGACTGTAATTGGAGCTGGTGGACAAGTTTTGTTACCTAGGAGATACCATCTCTGCCGGTGGTGGGGCCGAGGCTGCCACTGTCGCTATAATTAGATGTGGCTGGGGGGTTCAGAGAACTGCTGCCAATTCTGACCATGAAAAGAATGCCTCTCCCCCTGAAGGGAAAGGTGTATACCTCATGTGTAAGTGCAATGACGTATGCCTCAGAAACATGGGCCGTTAAAGTAGAGGATGTCAACCGAATGGAACGTAATGAGATGAGAATGGTGAGATGGATGTGTGGGGCCAAACTGCAGGATAGAATAACAAATGATGAGCTGAGGAGACTATCTATCTATCTATTGCCCGATGCCATGATCCCCGAAGGGGTGGCGCTTAGGTATAAAAAGTACAGTAGGGTCTCACATAAAACGAGTTTATGGTCGATAAACGAGGGCGTTTTATGCGATTTCGTTTTATGTGAACACAGCATTTTGGTGGCCCAATATCGTCAATGTTCACTGGAAGCGTAAATTTCCGTCAGGAGCGTACGATATTTCGTACATTTTGTACGATATTTCGGAGTTCTATATGAAAGCGTACGATATTTCGTACGTTTTGTACGATATTTCGGCGCTCTATATGAAAACTCCTCGGATTTGCCCCACTTTGGCGGCGGACTCGTTTTATGTGATCACATTCGTTCTGATCGAAAATTAAATATTAATATTTTAGGTCGGTCGTTTTAATCGAGACTCGTTTTATGCGAACACGTTTTATGCGGGACCCTACTGTATTAGCAAGAAGATGCGTACAAGTAGGCTTATGGGCATGTGGAGAGAATGGATGAACAAAATTAGGTGAAAAAATGCAGGTCTGTGATTGTGGAGGGAGCTGCACCAAGGGGTGGCCCGAGGAATACCTGGGATCGGACTATACGTGCCGATCTTGAATCCAAAAACTTGACAAGTGAAGCAGCCCTTAACAGAAGGAACGGCCTGGAACGCCGTCATTAGGACAAGAAAATGAAACTGCACGTACGTGTGGAGCACTCAGTCTTAAAATTGTATGTATGTATGTACAGTATGTATGTATATACAGTACCTCATTCCCATGACCTATGGTTAACATATGTAATATAATGTCATAGCTTGCTCTAACTACAACTTTGCTCTATGTGTATATCCATTGTCCTTGCATTTGTCTATACATTACCCTACATACCTGCCTGTATATATGTGACATACTTGAATTGGCACACTTGTAACTGGACTTTTCTTGATATGCACCAGCCAGTTACGCTCTTTTTCATAAACTACCTGGTTTATATGTCTTTTCTTTGTAATTTTTTACTATGGCTTGGTTTTATAGATTAGATGTCCGCCTCCAATTTGGTACTCAAGCACTACGTTTCATAACGTAGAGGCTACCACTAAATCGGGAGGTTTGACGACCTCCCACCAAACAAAATAAGGAAAACCTCTTATTTGGTAGTAGCCTGGGAGTATCCAACGTCAGAGTATCCCACCCTCGCGCCGAACCCCGGCCAATTCAATCTAGTCTGATTACTTGATACCTTGATACCGCCTATAAGGCAGGAGCAGGTACCTTGGGCGTTCACGCATGCGCCATGAAGGTCTAAATTAAATGGGCAACTATTATAAACTTTTTCTTTGCTACTCTCGCACATATTTTCTATTTTTCTATTCAAATAGTGGCCTCTAAGTGTGTACAACGTACCTAGTAGAGAATTGAGGTGCATCTCTAGAAGATATTGGTTAATCGCGCAAGTGATTCCGATAAATCGGGCACTCCTGGAATGGACGAGATTATACTTAGTATAAAGCACTAAGTTGGATACTCCGAGGCTACTACCAAATAAGAGGTTTTCCTTATTTGGTTTGGAGGGAGGTCGTTAAACCTCCCAATGAAGTAGGCCAAGGTAGCATAATTTCAAACCCACAATATGGAGTTCTTGATCAAGTACTCCATGGGAACCTGAGATTGAAAATTATAAATATACTGTATACTGTACTGTACAGGAACAGTATAATTTTAAAAAAAATCCACTCAGGGTGTAGTTTTACCCTGTAATCTATTTTGTATTTATTTCACCACAACACCAAACACCTCCAATGAAATTAATGAAAGCATACTGTACATGTGATTCACCAGGATTCAAACCCGGGTTATCACGCACAGATATTTAGACACCTTAATTAATAAATTAACAATGGTATATAATATTGTACCAGTAAAATATTTTGTTCTAACTGCTTAGCACATACAGTACTGATTAATATATTATACAGTAATATAAAAGAAAAATATAAAAAATTATTATCAAATTCTTTATACAGTAGGCCTACAGCATATGATGGAAAACAATAAAAGAAGATACCTTTTGGAAGTAAAAATAAAACTATTTAAAGAATTTCTTTTGTACTTGAACTTGGAGTACAATAATTGAAAGCACATACACAAATTATACTTTCTTTGGACAGTTAGTAGGTGTGCTGGGAAATTGAGTGGAAGTTACACATTTACACAAATTTCATCTACTCTACATCTCCTCTCATTCACACTGTTACAAAATGGAACATGATACATATACTATAATGGCTTGTACAGTAATTCCTCACTTACAGTTGGAGTTGCAATCCTGAAAATAGTCTGTAAACAAATAACATTAAGTGAAGCGATTATTTTTTGTAATTTGTCTTATAATTATGCACTATTTTTCTCGCATTTACAAGTTAAAAATGAAGCATAATAACTTTAAGTGAATGTTGTCACTTAATTAAAAAACAATGAAATAAAGAAACTTGCAATGATAAGTGAGGAGTGTCTGTACATCAAGATAATTTTATTATTCTTTACTATAAACTTATAACAATAGCTTGAACAGTAACAAACACAAGCAACTAACAATGAGCAAAATTCAAGTAACACTACACATGATCACCAGTAGTTTTGAGATACTGTAATACCAGAACAGTAGGATAAAATAATAACATCAAAATCTTCAGTAAGACTTTCATGTCAAGTAAGCCCGGGCCGGCCCCCTCGAGAAGGTTGTTGTGAACCAAGGAATTCAGGTTCTTAACTGCCTTTCTTTCACTTGTTCAAATCTAAATGCATTCAATATTTTCTTCTCTTCCATTTCACTTCTCCCTGTTTTTCCCTTCTCTGTGCTGTCTTACCTATTATCACACTGCTTAACTTTCTTCCAATCCATTTTCTTATTTATTCACTCCTTTTCAGGTTGTCCTCCACCGATCAATATCAAATGTCATTCTGTCGGGCCCTTTTAGTGGCCCTGGCTAGGTTATCGGCTTCTGACCTGATAGTGTCTTCTTGGCTGCAGGAGTGGTTGAAATGTCACATTTCTTAGCCAATGTCCCTGATACAGCCTCCGACCTGATTGGCTTCTCCTAAGCAGCATATTCTTTATTCATAACTTACCATGATTTTATTTTATTATTCCTTAGACCTGATAAAGCCCGATCCTCACCTATTCCTTCGGGCTAGCCCTATAAGAATTCTGTCCTGGAGCTCATGCATTCTGGTTAAACTACCGGTACTTACTAAAAAAAAAAATAATAATAATAATACAGTAATACAGAAATCAATATAAACAAAAATTACTCATGTTAAGTGGCTGTATAGATATTACAAATAAAAAATATATATTGTACCTCACCCCCAATAACAATTACTGTACCACAAGGAAGTGACAACTCATAATTCAATATTAAAGCGGCTCGCTTGGTGTAGTGACTAGCGTCTCGGACTTCCACCCAGAAGGCCCGGGTTCGTGCCCACGCTCGGCGCATTAAAGATTTTTTACAAGCACTGAGTCGTTACCATCCCTCATGAGCAAAGGGATGGGGTAGTAGTACAGGACCCCAATGGAAATACGCCTAATCGGCCTTATTGAGCTATCCTTAGCTAGCTTAGCATGCGCTAGCTTTAAGAACTATTATTATTATTATTATTATTATTATAACCCCTTCTGTACGGCGACCGTCATATGACGGGCACCATTTTGAGCCTATTATGAGTCCTGATAGAGAGGCAAGGCGATGGAGGGAGCATAGTGCCAGGGGGGCTCCAAGCGAGCGGGCACACACCGAGGGTGAGAGACGGCTGTCTCACTCATGTGCAGTGTCACACACGGCAAAAACAGCCAAAATTGCTATTTTTTTTTACAGATTTTGGCCTTTGTTTACAAAATTGTTGCAAGAAAACCAGATGTCGTACAGGGATAATTCAGGTGTCATTGGAAAGCTTTATCATTGTACTTTCACGGATATATAATTGTATTACGCTCTGGCTCTTGCTTATGAATGAAAAAAGAGCATGGAATGAAGGTAATTTTCAGCAATTATGCCCGAAGCTTAGAAGTTAAACTTGATGTCACATGTTAAGTATTTTTCATTCAGATTTGTGAAGGTCATCCTTTAGTGGCAGCATCCCATAAGTAAGCCAGACAGCAGTGATGCAAATTATGATCTGCCTTCTTACTGTACTTTGTTTTCAGTCAGGTGAAATTACACATATACAGTAAATACCGGTACAGTATGAACTGGTGGCTAAAATGAAGATAGTCAACAAGTGATGTTACCATATGAAGACTTGTATACTGAAAATATTTTTCAGTAAATCATAAAGATGCAAATATCTTTACATAATGACTTAATATAACTGGAGGGAATGGATGATCAGAACTGGGTGAAGAAATGTCGGACTGTGAACTTGGGGGGAGCTGCGCGTAGGGGTAGACCTAGAATGACGTGGGATTAGGTACTCCGGTCCGGTCTCAAAATAAATAACTTGAATACAGAGGCAGCCTGGAAAGCCGCCATTTAGGACGTTTCTTACAGTAGATCCTCTGGAAAAAGGCAAACTAGGCCTGTGTATCCAGCTCAGTGCCAGTACTTGCACTGCTGCGGTCGTTCACGGTGTTGGCGGCGGCGGTAGCAGACGCAACATTTTTACTATTCTGTATTTTTGCTTTATAATCAAACTTCAAATCTTGTCTTCCCCATGCTTTATCAAGATTACTTTAAAACTTCCTTATTGATTCGGAATCGACTACATACTGGGGCAGTGCGTTCCACTCATTTACCACTCTATCACAAAATTAGTTCTTTGCCTTTTCAAGCCTATTTCTTTCTTTGTAAATTTTCTTAGAGTGTCCTCTCGTTCTTGTTCCCTCCCGCATCAAGAAGATACCTTCACACACATCCTCATCATACATTCCTGACACTATCTTAAAAGTCTCTATCATATCCCCTCTCTTTCTCCTATATGCCAGTGTTGGAAACCCCAGTGTCCTCAACCTCTGCTCATAGCCCGCATTCTTCAACGTTGGTACTAGCTTGCTAGCTCTCCTCTGCACTTTCTCCACTGCTTCTATATCCTTTACCATATATGGAGCCCACACCTGATTCGCATATTCCAGGTGCGACCTAACCAGCGCTGTATAGATTCCTGAATATTTCTTCGTCAAGTGACACAAATGTCCTCCTTATCAACCCTACAATTCTATTGGCTTTGTTTATCTATTCCGCTAAATGTTCTGAGAAATATAACTTATTGTCTATCACTACTCCTATATTCTTTTCTGCATTAACTTCCTCCATCGCTTCATACATACTGTATCCTACCTTGTCTATCTTGCTTGTCCCAATCCGCATGTACTTGCATTTTTTTGGATGAAAAGGCATTAACCAATGCTCAGACCATCCCTTCATGCCCTCCACATCTCCTTGAAGCAAACCCACATCTTCCTTACTCCTCACTCTTCTATACAGCTTAGTGTCATCCGCATACAGGTATATCTCACTTCCATTAGTTATAACTTCAGGGAAGTCGTTGATAAATATAACGAACAGTAGTGGTCCCAACACAGATCCCTGAGGTACCCCACTTGTAATTTCCCTCCACCCCGAGCCTATTCCATTCACCAGTACCCTCTGTCTCCGATCTTTCAGGAAGGCTTCTATCCATTTCACACATTTCTCCCCTATATTATAGCTTCTAACTTTCTCTATTAACCTTTTATGTGGGACCTTATCAAAGGCCTTCATAAAATCGCAATATACCACATCTATAACATCACCATCCTCCAGAATTTGCATCCAATCATCTACCACCTTAATTAGCTGTAGTACTGTCGAGCTCCCCGGCAAGAATCCGAACTGTCTCCCACTGAATAGTTGGTTTGATTTCATATGCTCCATTATTCCTTCTCTAATTACCGTTTCCATTAGTTTACACACAACACTTGTCAAACTGACTGGTCTATAATTTCCTGGGTCATTTCTCTTTCCCTTCTTAAAAATAGCTGTTATGTTTGCCTCTCTCCAGTCCCTTGGGATTTGTCCTGTATTAAAAGATACCTCAAATAACATTTTTAATGGCTCTACTAACATCTCACCTCCTTCCTTTATGATTCTTGGATGTATCCCATCCGGTCCCGGGGACTTACTTCTGTTAATTTTTTCTATAGCCCTTCTTATTCTAGCATGGGAAAACTCTATTAGTTCTAGTGCCGGTGCCTGTTTGATGGGAATAGTAGGCACTGCATCATCCGACTCCACTGTTAGTACCTCCCCAAAGTATTTCCACAGCACCTCTGCTTCTCCTTGTCAGTTTCTGCTCTATTCCTATCATTCAATTCTCCTATCAGTTCTGGGATACCTACGTGAGACTACGTGAGACTACGTGAGACTACGTGAGACTACGTGAGACTGTAACCACATTCTCTGTGGACAAAACGGTCTTTAAACTTTTATGTAAGTAATACCATGAGAGTGCCCATGATTTACTCACTATGATCAATGATTCTAGCAAATACTTGTATTAACACATAAAACTGTGCCATTCTCCTTGCTAGGTAACGTTTCCTTGTAAATCATGGCAACTCGGCATAAAGTAACAAGCACAAATTTTCCAGTATGGTATTCCTTATAACTTCAATGATTGGAGGTGATCCTAATAGCCAGGGTAGGTAAGACCTAACAAGCAAACTAATCTTTGTATGTAGGGGAGGCAGAAACGGCATCCGGCCAGAAAAACAAAACAAAACAACAACTTAATTCTGCCTCATGGCAACTGTAGGCCCCCAGCACACTGATTCTCTCCTTCAGAATGGATATTATGCTATTAGGCCTTAACACCGTGATAGTAGATACAGTACTGTCAAATCTAACACTTATTCACAATTCAATACGCACTTATTCCATAGCCATTTTCTTGAATAATACTGTATAGTAATTGTAGTAAAGTGGTAAATGGGAATGGTAAGTTTGGTAGGATGGTAACATTGATGAATCCATGTCAATTCTTGCTTGGAAGTGTACTTTAAAGTTACCAATAACACTTGCTGCACATATCCATTAATACAAATTGTTTTAAAAACTATAAATATTAAAGCTTCATATACAATACTTTCGTTTTTAGTACGAAAGAGAGAGAATACAATACGGAAAATCCAGATTCGCTTCCGGAAATAATACGGAAACTTAATCGGACTGCAGAGGTTTGTGGGTACCTATCATGTATACAGATTCTCTGTCTTCCATAATTTATTCACTTTCGTATTGTAGTCTGAAAGTCAGAGGATAATCCGGATTCTCTAACTTCCGGAAATTCGCTCTTTCAGATTGGCAAATACCCCGAATTAGTCCGAAAGGGAGGGGGTTTACTGTACTTTGAAAAGCAAAATGCATTGGGTAGACTATAAAATATTCCTTACTGTACAGTACAGTACTTATAACTATAACATCCAATTATGTTGAGCGTATCAATAACCCTTGTTAATTGGATTATTGGGGTGTCTATATCATATTAAACATTAAAGCAATTATATAAATATATGACATAATCTGACATTCTGTGATAACTACAGTACTGCACATGATAAACCTTAATAACGGACTAAAGATTTGCAGTATTCCATGTAAATACAATTATTTATAAAATTCATGCAATAATCACATTTAACATTATGTTTCTTGATGTTCAGAATTTACATTATAAATTTATATGCAAATGTATTATGTTTAAAACCGCAGTCTATTGACATGTTTGTGTATATAGCAACCCTCGATGATCTTATCTATTCATAATAACTTACAGAAATCTGCTGAGTAAAGCAGTAAATATCAAGCACATGTCAGTCTACCATCATGTTGAGAAAAAAAGAAAAAAAAAATATATACATACAGTATACTGTATACAGTATAATATTATAAGAGAGAGAGAGAGAGAGAGAGAGAGAGAGAGAGAGAGAGAGAGAGAGAGAGAGAGAGAGAGAGAGAGAGAAGAGAGAGAGAGAGAGAGAGAGAGAGAGAGAGAGAGAGAGAGAGAGAGAGAGAGAGAGAGAGAGAGAGAGAGAGAGAGAGAGAGAGAGAGAGAGAGAGAGAGAGAATATACAAGTATGGTGGCAATCTCTGGGGATATTTTATAGGTTTGACTCCTGTAAGGAGATAAAGAAAACCTAATATTTAGTAGTGGCCCCGTAATCATTGACGAACATGCCTATTACATAAGGCATCCTCTTCAAACACTAATCCGCCGTAGTTTTGAATCTACCGCGCAGAGCATTTAAAAACTGAGGAGCCTTCATCATGAGCGCACGCGACCTCACTCATGGCTTCAGTCATTATGAATTGGGTTCTCACTACGAAAAAACTTCGTAAAAAATAAAAACAAAAAGAAAATAAGAATAACTATCCAATAAGCTTTCCATCATATCGTGGATGTACTTGTGTGGATTTCTGACCAGACGCTGATTCAGGCGTCATTCTTCCTTCACTGACATATCAAGTAAACCAAAATCCTCAATACATCAACGAATGGGAAGGGGACGGTCGGGAGGGCCCCAGTCGTCAATGATTACGGGGCCACTACTAAATATTAGGTTTTCTTTATCTCCTTACAGGAGTCAAACCTATAATTTATTAGTGGCCCCTCCATCATTGACGAACATGCCTGATTTCTAAGACTGGAGGGGGACATTCGTAATCATATCATAACTCTAGAAAAGCAAATAATAAAAACAACCACATAGTATTCTTACTTTGAAAATATATTTAACAACGGCGTAGCCGAAAAAATACAAGAAAAAGGGGGTTCAGGCAGGTGCGTGCTTCAAAGAAGCCTGCCTGACAAAAAATGGGTAACCCTGAAGATTCTGAACACAGATCTGTAGTTACAAAGGCACCCCACTCAACGAGTGGTGACAAAAAATAACAAGTTATAAGTTTATATGTGCACATAATAAACCCCAACATAAACTTGGAGATAAATTGCAAAAGAACTCCATTATTCTAAAATTAAATTGCTTTCGCAGCTAAACTACTCTAACAACACCGTTGTTTTGTACTTAACATTGTACTAGCACAATTTCTCACTGAGAAATGTTCATATCACATTTTAACCTTAAATTGTATCACAGCTCTCATACTCCGGCGGGGTCTAGGGTGTCCTATGTCAACTGACTGCACCCCCCCCCCCCCCCTTTCCCGTGAAAGTAAACAAAAGTGACTGCAGGGCCACCTAGACCCTCTGCCTTAAAGCTATACATGGTAAGGAAGGTTTGTCTAGAGCAACTGACAAGTATCTAGACAGAAACGTATGATTAGACGCCCACAACTGCGTGGACGCTATGTCAACTGAAAAAATTTCAGGAAACGTAAAGAGGCTGCCCATTTGCGTAAATCGTGGGCCCGACCCACAACGCCGGGATTACTTTCTTTAATGACTTCTACCAGAAGAGAGGCTAATCGCCGTTTAAGTAAGCGTTTACCCGTACTTGCTACCCATAAAGCACCTTGGGGGTTTTGAGGAGCTACTCTCAAATATTTGGTTAGAGCTTGCACTGGACATAAATTATGATGCACCTTTCCCCTTTTTAACGCCGGCACCGTGAACTCAGAAAACACGTGTGCACTATGCTCATTCTTGGCTACAAAACCTGGGGAGGGTGCAATGGAAATACATTCATTAAGTCTACCAAACCTAAGACAATTAGGTGCGTTGCTCATCGCCGCCAGCTCAGACACTCTGTTTCCGGTGGCCAAAGCCAAAAGGAAAACCGCCTTTTTTAAGAGTAATGCAAAGTCTGCAGTATTTTGGTACAGACGAGAGTGAAGCAAAGACAAAGCTTTGTCCAGAGACCAAGTAGGCATGAGCTGACGGGGAGGTGGGTGGAGTTTAAAACATGCTCTCATAAAACCTGTTTCCTCCGCTACCGGTATGGAAAGACCCGTAAGGTCTAAAAAGGGCACTCTAATCGCAGTTAAGTGATTTTTTAATGTTACCACAGATAAACGTTTCTGCTCAAACAGATAATTCAAATAATTAAAAACTAATGCCACTGAGGGTACAGTTTGTTCTGTCCTAACGATCCAAGAAGTAAAGGCTTGCCAATGTGATTGATACTGTCGTTTTGTAGACTGAGTATATTGATTAAGTAATTTATTTGTCACATCTCTACCGTATGGTGCTAGCCACTTGGCCTCCTGAATGTCCATAATGCAAAGTCAGCGAGGTCGCTAGGTTGCCAATCGTGTCTAAGTGGAAATACCCGACCGGGAGCGATACCGGGTCCGGGCACCACATTTTCAATTGCTGGTACCACAACTGCGCCGGCCACAGTGGCGCGATTAGCGAGACTAAGCCTCGATAATCTCGTAGTTTGTTCACTACGTGGCACATTAGTGACGCATCTGGCGGTGGAAACAGATAGATGGAGCTCCATCTGTTCCAGTCTGTCACTAGGGCGTCTGGCCCCCCTGCCGGCGTTTTCGCCCGGCGGGTGAGGTATAGAGGGAGTTTGTGAGTCTCCTCGGACGCAAAAAGATCCACTTGTGGATGGGAGAGCTCTGCAATCATTAGGTTGAAAATGGGTTGCTTGAGCTCCCATTCTACTGTCGTGCTCTGTCTCCGGGACAGAGCGTCTGCCCGACGTTCGCTACGCCTGGGAGATAAGATGCGTGAAGATAAATATCTAGACTGTTGGCTAGAGCAAAAATCTCTTCCGAGACGTTTAGCAACTTCCTTGACCTCGTTGACCCTTGTTTCTGAATACAGTGGACTGCATTCAGATTGTCCATTCTGAAGGCCATCGACTTGCCCCGTAACGCCGGGGCCGTGAGCCTGAAGGAAATACAAGGGGACTAGTAATTCTTTGACATTGATGTGCGAGATTTATAAGTGGGACCAAAGCCCCTGACCCTGGTGCCCCTGATTTGACTGAAATCCCCAACCTATTGTGCCTGACGCATCCGTGTCTACCCATACCGTTGGCGGAGGAGAGGTCCATGACATTATTGAGTGCAATGTTTCCCTCTTCGCCCAGACCGCTAGTAAGGTGTGGATTAATTTTGGGATGGGCCATAATTTTCCCGCCGGTAAGAGCGGGAAATATTTGTTGCCTTCCAATATTAAGCGTTTTACCTTCAACCGGCCCAACTTGACAGTTAGTTGAATCCAGTTGAGAGAGCCGACCAGAGACTCCCAGACCCTTCGCGTCGTAGTCAGACTGTGAAGAAACCTGAACAGTTTCCTGCGAAACCTGTTGCGATTGTCCACACTCTGACTCAGAGTGAGAGCGGCGGTGTCCCAGACCAGCCCTATCCACTGAATTACTCGTGAGGGCACAAGGTTTGACTTTACCAGATTTACCTTGAACCCTAGAGTTTTGACATGATTTAAAATGATATTGACATGTTTTATGCATAATTGTTGTGTCTCTGCCACCACCAGCCAGTCGTCCAGATACCACAACACTCTGATCCCCTGTTTTAACAATGGCATCAGGGCTTGCCGGACTAGTTTTGTGAATAATCGAGGTGCCAGGTTCAAGCCGAACGGCATCCTTTGAAAAACAAAATTTTGGTGCCTGATCCGTAAGGCCAAAAACCTTTGAAATCTTTTGTTGACCGATACGTGCCAATAGGCGTCTGTCAGGTCTAGTGAACACATCCAACCTCCCGGCGGAAGTGTTAGCCTGATTTGGTGTACTGTTAACATTCTGAAAGATTCGTTGTGAATGTGAAGATTCAGATAAGACAGGTCTACGACCGGCCTCATCTGAACACTGTCCCTTTTGGGAACCAAAAATAGTTTGGACGTGAATACAGGGTAATTTGGGGGGACCGGGATGATGACATTCTTGGCAATCATTTCCTGGGCTAGTGACTCCACCTCTAAAGAAACAAAATTCGCCGTTGTCGGCTGACGTAATCGAGGTCGCCGGAGCCACTGCCAAGTGATGCCTTTGCGTGCCACCATCCGTGCCCAAGTGTTTAACGGCCATGCTTGGTGACACGTTCGGAACGACCCAGTTAGCAGACAAGGGTTCGCCGGCTGTACTACCCTCGGTTCCTCCGGCCTTAAGGTAGGCGCCGGGAGTGAGAGAGACTTTAGTTTTTTTATGGTGGGGTTGGTGCTGGACGCTTCGCCGGCTGGCTGGTGTTGGCCGAAGACTGGCCCTGACCTGGTTTATGTTGGCCGCGTCCTCTCTGACCTGAAAACCTACTCTGTCTATGCCTGAACTGACCCTGGGGGGAGTGGGAGGACTTAGGCGGAAGAAAAGGTTTAGATCCCCCTGGCTGAGCTTTAGTAGTAGGCCTGGGTTTGGGGAAGTTAAATGCAGGTTTCTTAGAAGGGGTGGGACTGTGCTTAATGGCCTGTGCCATATTGAACACTGTTCGCCACACTTCAGGGGTCATTAAAGAGGGAGTAAGCACTGGTGACATAACCACCTGATTAGCAATGCGATCAGGAAGCTTGCGAACTAACGACATCCTAAGATCTTGTCGTGCTCGTACCGCCTCAAGCAAGGCGGTACGTATGTCACCCAAGGATTGGATTGACGACTGAAGAATCAGTCGCCGGGATAACTCAACCGATCTTCGAGCATCCGCATCTGCGATTGCCTGAGTGGATCGTAGTAAAGACTTAGCCACCTGCTGAGATACTATGTACTGCGAGAACAGGCGAAAAGCTTTTCCCCGTAGCCTAAATTCTCTGTCTAGGTGAGTAGGGGTAGGGGTAGTGAACGGGTCCTTCAGCTCACAAAGATTAATCTTAGGGGCAGCTAGAAATGAAAACAAAGCTGACGGGACTCCGCCGGCAGAACCCACCGGCATGGAGAACCATGAATGAGTATCCTGAGGTATCTGGTGGGAAGATTTAGAAGTGAAAGTGGTTGCAAAGTTTTGAGCCTCTACCTCCCAATCTACCCAAGGTCCTGGTCCCAACTGTCCCACCTTCAAAACTGGATTAGCTGCGTCGTCTGTGACGGTCTGTAAATCTAGTTCAGGAGTGAGAGCTGACAGAGTCTTAATATCATTAAACCCATCCAGCTTAGACCAGTCTGAAAATAGTTTTGAAGCTGAGGCAGGGGGTAAAGCAGGCTTAGAAGCATACACAAAATAATCTTGATGATAATAACTAGGTATAGCCTTGATGTTTACGTCCAGAACATTACCTAAAGTATCCACGGCCCTTAGTTTCTTTGACTTATTGACCTGGATGACCCACTCACGCGGTACCGGGAGTTCCCCTGACAAAGTAGGTTGGGCAAGCTCTGGTTTAGAGGAGTTCAAAAGAACCCATGACTCGTCTGGCCCATAAAGTAAGGGCATAGCTACCTTTCTAAGAGGCGCTTTGTCTAGAGGGGTGGATTGACATCCGTTATGACCCTGACATTTGAAGTTGTCAAAGCCGCCGTAGCAGGCCTATTGATCCCTGAGGTTAACAGAGTGGGAGGGTTAGGGATCTTAGATAAATCAATCGAAGTCATCAGAGGCCGTACCGTAGAACTTGTCTTGGGAGCCCCCAAGTCCATTGTGGGGTTTTCCTGTTGTTGACCAAAAAATTTAGATAAAGCATGAGTAAGCAGCCCATTAATTTCTTGTGCCGTAACAAACTGGTTTGATGAAGAACTTACAGGTGAATCATTAGTATCCTGTGCGGCGTCCAAGCCTGAGCCTGACCCTTGTCCTTCCATCTCCGAAATTATAGAAACTTCATCTTTCTCCTCCTGATCCTCCTGAGAAGACCCCGCCGAGGCAGGGGTACCTTGTTGCCAAGATAAGTCTGGGATAGAGGATGGGATCGCCGCGTCCCTGTGGACATCGGCTACTGTGTGACTCGTTTGAGTCGGACGTGGGTGATCAGACCCTGGTTGCGCAAACCGCCAAACACCGAGGCCCTGGCCTACGCTCTCTTGAGAGTCTGAAACATTCTCAATTACTGAACCCCCTGAACTTTCCAATTCCAGGGTTAAAATATTAAGTGGCAAATCCTCTTTTGGGACAGGCACTGCACTGGACTCTTGGGCCTTAACACACAACTCTGTCTGGGGTAGAGGTACGATGAGATGCACTAGAAGTTGGTGAATGTCGAGAGGACTTTCGTTTATGAGAATCCTTTTTAGAGGATTTATGGCTACGGTGTGACCGCGAACTATTCTTAGATCTAGAGGAATCCTCGCCGTGACCACTGGTGGAACCTTCCGTCCTGCTCTTCTTACTCGCCGGTGAAGAGGCCCGACTAGATGACTGGTGTCTAAGAGGAGACCTAGACCGGGATCTCGCCCGAGACGAAGAGGCGGATACCGGGGGTGTAGGCTCTCTTGGGCGTTTAGGTGTAGCCGCAGAGGATACAGAACCCTGACCAGTCTCCGCCGGCTTAATACTCGTGACTCTAGAGGAACGTTTAGGGGGAGGGTGTTCGGAGAGCAATCTATCCCAAAGTGGGACGTTGTCACATTGAAGTGATTTATGAGCAACAATGGTAGTGTAGGCTGACATCTGTTGCCTAACCTCTCTTAAGGCTACCGCCGCGGTCTTATCATTATCACAAAGGACCTTTAAAGCTAATTGGGAGCAAAAAGAACAATTACGCATAACCCAGAGACCCCTTGAACGGTCTAGACATTTAACACACCTTATGCAACGGGTATGCGCAAAAATAGGGATACCAGCACAAGCAGGGGTAGTGCACAAAGCAAAAACTGGGGCCACGGTAGCCATGACAGAGACTGGTGGGAGGAAACTACCGCTGGGTCTGTATTGGTCCGCCGGAGCTCAGCTCTGGAAAAAAAGAAAATTTCCAGGAATTAATGCTCATGTTCAACATGTTCGCGCACAAGTGTTAATAACCCGCCGGGTAACGAGATGTAATGGCACAAACACAGCTCGCTACGCGGTGGGGTTCAGAAATCTAAACAAATCTTTTGTTAAAGAAAGTGAAGAATACCCTCTGATATAATATAACGGTCCAGCATGGCGCTTATAGTCTCTTGGTGGTGGCGACTGTCTCAAGATTCAATTTTGTAACAAAGCAACCCCCCAAAAAGACGCCGGCCCTTGAAATATTTTAGTAGAATAGCACAGGGCAGGATGATACGAGATCTGATGTCTAACGAATTGTCACAAAAGATCGCCGTAAGTTAGAAGGCGGCGATACCTACTTGTATCACTAAATTAAGTGGTTAAATCGAAATCGAATTTTGTAAATTCCTTAGTTCCTCCACCTAGGAGCACCCGCCGGGTGAGAAGAATCGATATATTAACCTAAATTGAACCTTCAATTGCCGTAAAAGTAAAGGCGGCGATACACATAGTATCACTAAATGGATTGGTTAACTAACTGAAAGACATAAGTCGTTCATCCCACCCTACCCAGGTGCACCCGCCGGGTGAGATGTCCAAACGTTAACCCCATAAGTTTCTGTCCCCACTTCTTTGTAAAAGATCGCCGGGGAGGAAAGCCTAAAACAACAGCTAGGTTTTTCAAGTGGCTTTTGAAAAACCGGGTAGAAAAACTACATAACGTATGTCCGCATGAACAATCGTTTTATAGATGGGAACAGCCATCCCGCCGGGAATCAAAGGAGGCCTGAAACCAGGCATCCACAGAGACGCAGTCCTGGAGAGCCACAGACACCCCAACGCCGGGGAAACAAGCCAGTGTTAACAACCACGTGTGGCCCAACACGGCTCGCGGCCGAGATTTTCATGGTGAAACCGAGAAAACCCCGCCGGAAGGCAACCCACCCTGAACAGACACCATCTGAACAACAAGAGACACGAGGAGAGCCACGCACGACAACCCCAAGGTCACTCCATAATCCGTGGAATTAGCCAATACACAACTAAACCAGGAAACAATTATAGTCCGAGGAATTAGCCAATACACAACTAAAACCCGGATACACATGACACAGTAGGGCATATTTATCAATAATAAACAATAACACTAGTACATGTGGCAAAGCTACGAGCGGCTGGCTAGGCCTAGGTAGACGGCATAATAAAAGTTGAAATATACACAAACACTGGAAATATCACAACAGGAACCACCGCCAACACACCACCGTAGCATAAACTTCCGACCAGGGGAGACTGACTCGGGACCCAGAAAAAACTTCACTAAGTGAAGAAAAATACGCTGGGAACGTCAGAAACAAAGCTTACCTCATCAGAAAGATAAAAGGCAGCACTAACTAACGCGTAGTGAAAGCCGCCTGCATCACAAACTAACTCAGCTGTGAAAAAGTTCACATGTCCACAACGGGACCACGAGGGTACATCCGAAATAGATGCCCCATACACTCGACCCAAAATACACTGCACTGCGGGCAACCAGCCCAGGACACTCCTGCTACGCCTATCCTAACCTTACTCGATACATCCTAGAGTAAACAAATGAGAAAAAACTCACTAGGGACGCCACGAATGCGGAACTAGCGGAGCGTGGGGAGGCACGTCCGGGCAGGCTGAACGCAGAGCAGAGAAGGAAGAATGACGCCTGAATCAGCGTCTGGTCAGAAATCCACACAAGTACATCCACGATATGATGGAAAGCTTATTGGATAGTTATTCTTATTTTCTTTTTGTTTTTATTTTTTACGAAGTTTTTTCGTAGTGAGAACCCAATTCATAATGACTGAAGCCATGAGTGAGGTCGCGTGCGCTCATGATGAAGGCTCCTCAGTTTTTAAATGCTCTGCGCGGTAGATTCAAAACTGCGGTAGATTCAAAACTACGGCGGATTAGTGTTTGAAGAGGATGCCTTATGTAATAGGCATGTTCATCAATGATGGAGGGGCCACTAATAAATAGTGTGACGAGGAAGATACCATATGTCACATATCAATACTTTCTCACTCTTATTCTATCCAGTTCTTTAATACATGAATGTACTGTATTTTTCAATCTTTGATGATGATGATGATGATGCAGTTTTAATGCCATACACTCTCTTGATTGACAGAGCTAGGGCATACCCTTGTTACAGCGACTTTACTGGAAATTTGCCATGAATTGCTAGACCTGAGTGTCCAAACTCTGACATCTACCAATGGCATAGGGTAGGATCGAACTGCCGAACCTTTGATCAGCAGTCAGACGCGCTAACTGAAAATAATGTAACGCATTCTTCTGGCCCTCTTCCACAGACTTGGAACCTATCATCATACTGTACACTGTACAGGTCAAAGAGTAATCTATATGCTCAAATATATCTTAGGCTTGGTTAACTGTTCACTATTCTCCAAGAGGAAAGCTTGTTAAAAGCAGTGTTTGAATTTGCTCCTTTCCTTACAAAACAGGCTTCTACTGTATCCAGTAAATATTCACTACATTATTATCAAAGCTTCCATCTTCATAGTCTGGCGTAGGGATGCAGAGACCTCACCGCCCACCACTTCGGTGGTGCAGTCAGCCTCTGTAGCAGTTACAGTGATTTCTTGTTACTGCCTTATTGTAGCACGGTTAAGGCTGGTGTGGTGCAATTTTGCCAGGTGCAAGTGCTTCAGTGGGACTGTTGAGTCTTGCTGAGACACTGTTAGCGCTATACCAACATCGGCTACTGTAACGACATGATGGGGCTGTGTTGTGGCAAGTTTTCATTGTGCTGTACTACAGTGCTGTACTACAGACTAAAACCACACTCTCTGTGGATGAAGTGGTCTTTAAACTTGTATGTATGTATGTATGTATGTACCGGTATGTATTTATGTATTTATGTATGTACTTACACTAGTTGTACTTACACTAGTTGTATTTGCGGGAGTGAGCATGCTCGTTAATTCCCGCCTCCTAAGATATGTTTGTCATACCGTGCTTTGAAACTATGCACTGATGGTGCAGACACTACTTCGGCTGGCAATTTGTTCCACCCACTAATCGAGTTGGTAGGAAATCTTTTACTTTTCAGATCAGATTTACTATTAGGCACTTTCAGTTTGTAGCTGTGACCTCTTGTTCTCTCACCTCCATCCCTCTCTATGAAGTTTTCTTGGTCGATTTTGGCAATACCTCTAACACATTTGTATATCTGAATTTGCTGTCCTCGTTTCCTTCTCTGTTCCAGTGTAGGTAGATTCAATCTCTCGAGCCTCTCTTGGTACTCCAAATTTTCCAAACCTGGGATCATCCTCGTAGCTGCTCTCTGTACCCTCTCAATTTTGTGGATATGTTTCTTCATGTGAGGGGACCACACTACAGATGCATATTCCATCCTGGGTCTTATTATTGCCGTTATTATTTGTTTCATGGTGTTTTCATTAAGATAATTGAAAGACATCCTGATATTTGCCAATAGTTCTAGTGATTCTCTCACTATCTTATTTACGTGGCTTTTTGGAGACATGTTATCCTTAAATTCTATCCCCAAGTCTTTTTCCTTTTCTGCTTTGGGAATCACTTCGTTTCCTAGTTTATAATCTTTTCTAGGTCTGTACTTGCTTTTACCCATTTCTAGAGTCTTACATTTCCCTGCATTGAACTCCATATTCCATTTGATGCTCCATTCATGGATCTTTTGCAAATCTGCTTGGAGCTCAAGGCAATCCTTCTGGGTTCTGATCGTTTTAAGCAGCTTAGCATCGTCCACAAACATGCTCATGTAGCTTGTTAGTCCCTCAGGTAAGTCATTTACAAATATTAGAAACATGATTGGGGCTAGGACAGATCCTTGTGGTACTCCACTCGTAATTTGAGTCCAGTTTGACGATTTCCCCCTTACTGTTGTTCTCATCTGTCTTCCGCTAAGGTAGCTCTCCATCCATTTCAGCAGTTTGTCTCCTACTTTTCCCTCAGGTTTTAATTTCCACAGCAATATCTTGTGTGGAACTTTGTCAAATGCCTTTTTAAAGTCTAGGTAGGCACAGTCTACCCATCCTTCCCTCTGGTCCACTGTGTCTATTACTCTAGAGTAAAAACTCAACAAGTTGCTTACACATGATCTGCCTCCTCCGAATCCAAATTGTCGGTCAGTAATTAATCTTTTGGATTCCAGGTAGTTCACCCATTTGTCCCTTATTAATCCTTCCAGAATCTTCATGAGGATGCTCAATAGTGATACAGGTCTATAGTTCAGTGGTTTATCTCTGCTTCCTCCCTTAAATATAGGAATAATGTTTGCTCTTTTCCATTCTGTAGGTACTATCCCTGTGTCCAATGATTTGGTCATTATATCATATAATGGTATACTGTACTCAGTTCCTTGGCATTTTCTTTTATAATCCAGCCTGATACTCCGTCCGGTCCGGCGGCTTTGTTTGGATCCACCTTACTCATTATGTCTATGAGCTCTGCTCTGTTAAATGTGACTTCCGGCATTTCCTCTGTATTTCCTATCTCATTGGTTTCTGGCGCAATGAATTCTCCTTCTTTTGTAAATACTGATGTCAAATTTCGATTTTGTTCTTCCGCAATTTCTGTATCCTCTTCTATGATTCTGTTTCCACTTTTAATCTTTACGATTGTGGCTTTTATCTTCCTTTTGCCGTTTACAAACTTGAAAAACATTTTTGGATTCTTTTCATAGTTCTCCACTATCCCTTTCTCATGGTTTGTATGTATAGTTGTAAGCCCTCTATGGTCTCTTGCTTTGAAGATGAAGGGAAACTTGAGAATCTATATACCCATACATCTATCTATCTATATACTCAGGCCCAATCCCCACTTTTCCTATTTTTTTTTCTATTATATTAATTACCCATACATGCTAATAAAAAAATAGATTGATTCCCCTCTCCCACCAATCACCATCCTCTAGTCATCACTGACCAGACAATCGTCTACTGCAGTCAACCTACCCAGGTCTAACTCACTATATTCTCTTCAAATTATCTTGGCAACTCCTGACTGATTCATTATATTTAATATTTTCAACAGTGTATTTATTATTTAGCTTCACGGCTCATATCACACACAAAAATCTACAAGTAGATGCAGTAAGGACTTTCGATAGCCCTGATGGGCCCTGGCAAGTATTTTGGATGGTCACGATCCCTAATTTCTAGCCATCATATACTGTACATACAGTCATTCAGACAAAATGGTATACATTACCTAACTTACCCTAAAATGTAACTTGTCAAAACTGAAAATCAAGTAACACAAGATACATACACATACATACATAACATTTTAAGACTGAGTGCTCCACTAATACGTGCAGTTTCAGTCTCTTGTCCTAATGGCGGCGTTCCAGGAAACCCTGTTAAGGGCTGCTTCACTTGTCAAGTTTTTGGATTAGAGATCGGCACGTATAGTCCAATCCCAGGTCTTCCTCAGTCCACCCCTTGGTGCAGCTCCCTCCACATTCACAGACCTGCATCTTTTCACCCAATTTTGTTCATTCATTCCCTCCACATGCCCATACCATCCCAGTCTACTTGTACACATCTCCTCGCAAATACTCTTTATACCTAAGCGTCTCTGCAGCTCATCATTAGTTATTCTATCCTGCAGTTTGGCCCTAAACATCCATCTCACCATTCTCATCTCATTATATTCTATTCTGTTGACATCCTCTACTTTAATGGCCAATATTTCTGAGGCATACATCATTGCACTTCTAACAGATGACGCATACACCTTTCCCTTCAGGGGGGAGAGGCATTCTTTTCATGGTCAGAATTGGCAGCAGTTGTCTAAACTTCCCCCAGCCACATCTAATTCTAGCGACAGTGGAATTAGATCTGAAGAAGTGAATACATAGTTGTCAATGATGTGGACCACAATGGTGGTAAATTAAATGTGGCTTCAGGCTAAATTGATTATTGACCATAATGGATGCATACCAATATGGTCACATACCTAAACAGTCACAAACCCACTGTAACACACACACGAGAGACGAGTGGGAGCGGACGTCGTTGGCTGGCGCTCCTCAAACTACCATCTGACTTGCCTAAAGTGGGGTATACAGGAGATTATTGTGTATTGTCCCGCTAATAATATTCTTACAGGAAAGTGTTCAGTGAAAGTTATTTAAAAATATGAATGTATAAACGAAACTTAGAGTTTGTTTTGAGAAATCAGCTGGTAAGGCTGGTGACGTCACATGACAACAACAATTGCTGACATCGAAGCCACGGATATGAGTGGGGAATGTTTTTATGACGAGGAAGGGGATTATTCAGGCTTTCCTGAAGGTAAGGAGGACCAGATCACCTTCCTGAACAGGAATCTGATGGGGCTGATAAAGTGGAGAAAGGAAATGGAGGGGTGGAGGAAGACCATTGGGACTGTAGTGGAAGAGAGCTGTGTCCCGGGGGAGGGTTTAAATGATTTAACTGCTAGGGTCAACGAATTGGTATCTGAGAATGTGGCTTTAAAAGAACAGATTAAGGAATACAAAGAACATTTAAATGAGAGAGTGAAAGAGATAGATGATGGGTATAGGGAGAGGGCTGAGAGAGAGATTTGTGGATTGAGGAAGGAGAATGCTAGGCTAAAACAAGGAGTGGAAACAAATCAGGACAGGACACAAAAAATGGAGGAAGAGGTATACCTCAAATGAAAAATGTCTGGGGTGATCGAGTGGGTGAAGCAGAGGTACAACTTAAAGCAATTATTGAGGAGCAAAAGGGACAGCAGGAGGAGAACCTGAACAAGAGGGTAGTTAATGCCATCAGACAAAATGAGAAACAGGTCAGTGATATTATTGATAAGAAGAGATGTGTAATTATGTTTGGAGATGTAGAAGGGGAAATATTAGATAGAAATGCGAGAAAGGGTGTGGAGATGAAGAAAGTTGAGAAGATGATTGATGTGATAGATAGACAAGATAAGGAGGGATGGAAGAGAGAGGTAGAGGATTGTTGGAGACTAGGGAAATACAAGAAAGGAGAAATGAGGCCAATGAAGATTAGATTTAAGTTAACCAAAGTAGAAGAGGAGGTAGTCAGATCCAGCTGGAAGTTAAGTCAGGAGGGGGAATACAGAAATGTTAAACTAAGGAAAGATCTAAATGTGGAAGAGAGGGAAAAATTTAGAGAAATAAATAGAGAAGTCAAAGAAAAGAACGATAATAGATCAGAAGTGGAGAAGGGGGATTTTTTCTACAGAAACATGGATGGGAAAGTAAGGAAGTGGTACCTGAAGAAGGGGGAAAAGATAGGGGTGGAGGGGGGGAGAAAAGAAGTGGTGGTACAGGAAGAAGGATTTTTTTTTCTTTTTTTTTTTTTTGTGTTTTTTTTTTCTTTTTTTCTATATTCCAACTTACTTCCTCTCGGGCATAGGCTGAGAGCCTTAACATTCACCGCTTTACAATGAACAGTGAAGCCCGTGAGGTCTTGTTCCAATCTAGGGAGTGAGACATGTGAAGCACGTAGAGTACAACGAGCACCTGCCATCTTGACTTCACATGCGGCACGGTGCTCACTCATGGCCCGAAATGACCCCATCTCTGAAGCCACCTCGTTCCCGTGCTTCACTGTCTCACCCCCTACACTCGGACTCTCACTCTTACACACACACAACGCCACCTGTTGAGCAGCTAACTCACCAGGCATTGCACCCCTATAGCATATTTTGAATATGGGAATATTCATACAGTGCTATTTAATCAGGGAACAATGAGGGTATTTTATTGACGTTTCGGTGGGCTTGTGGTAATGCACTGATACTAGGTACAGCACAAATTCCATCCCAATAATATCTTCCCATTGATACATCGGGATTTGAACCCGGGACCTTTGGATTACCAGGCCAGTGGCAAGACCACAGTGGAGGGAGAGGTGCAACAGGAAGGGGAAATAGTAGGATAAAGACAGGGAATATCAATCATAATGGTAAAAGCAACAGGTGCAAGATGGTCTATAGCAATGTGGATGGGCTGCTATCAAAGAAATTAGAAATAAATGATTACATCAGACAGGAAGAGCCCTTAATATTGTGTCTATGTGAAACTAAACTAAATAAAGGGATAAGTTTGGAGGGAATGGGATGGAACAACTATAATATCTGGAGAAGGGATAGAGAAGACAAGATGGGGGGAGGGGTGCTAATTCTTACACATAATAAATTGAAAACAAGAATGATTGATCTGAATAATAGTAAAGTGGAAATATTAGCAGTAGAATTGACAGATGACAATCAAAAGGCGGATATTGTAGTGGCCTACATGCCGCCCTACACAGGGGCTTGGGAAGAGGAGGAATACAAATTTATCAAAGATGAGATGATTATTTGTATTGAAAAATTAACTCGTAGAACCAATGAATTAATTATAGTAGGGGACTTCAACTGTAAAGAGGTGGATTGGGAGCAGAGAGAAGCTGGTAGCAACGTGAACTCGTGGGGGTATAGGCTACTGGATATGGTAACAGAAAATTTATTGGTGCAAAATATAAAGGAAAATACAAGAAGAAGGGGAAATGATGAAGCATCCAGATTGGACCTAATGTTTACTAGAGACCCAGATGTAATTTCTGATATAAAATACTTACCACCTTTAGGCAAGAGCAATCACGTTGTAATGGACATAGAAATCCTATTGGGTTATTCCAATATGGAGGAGAGGGAGGAGCACAAGGAAACTAGGTTTGACTATGCAAAAGGAGACTACCAATCACTGAGACAATACTTTAGAGATGTTGACTGGAGTGAAATACATCAGAGAAATAGTGTAGACGAGAAGTATGGAGTATTTAAAACAATATATGAAGAAGGAATTAATAAATATGTCCCTAAACAAGGTAATAGGTCAGCGAAGGAAAAGGATTGGTTTAATGAAAAATGTAGGAAAGCCAAGGAAAAGAGAGACCAAGCGTGGAAGGCAACTAGAAAAAGGTGTAATAGAGAAACTTGGAACAGATACAAGAGATTAAGAAATGCATATGCTACAATCAGGAGACAAGAAGCCAGAGAATATGAGAAGAACATTGTGAAAAAATGTGAGTGATCCTAAGCTGTTCTATAGGTTTATAAATAGTAAAATGAAGGTAAGGGATAGAATAGTGAGGTTGAAGGTTGAAGGGACCACTTATGATGACAACCAGAATATGTGTGAAATGATGAACAATACACTACACTCAGTATATACTAAAGATGATAACTTTGAAGAAGTACCGGTAGGTGAAATTGGTGATAAACTGGGAGAGATTAATTTTCTCCCGGAGGAGCTAGTAGAAATAATGAAAGGACTAGATGTGAAAAAAGCAGTGGGACCTGACAATGTAGCGGGATGGATTTTGAAAGAATGTGCTGACGAACTAGTGAAACCCTTATATGAGATAATGAAATACTCTCTGGAGGTGGGAAAATTACCAATGGACTGGAAGAGAGCCAACATTGTACCAATTTATAAAGGTGGAAACAGGGAACATCCATTAAATTATTGACCTGTCACTTACTAGTATAGTGTGCAAAATCTGTGAGAAAATAATTAAGAAAAGATGGATGATTTACTTGGAAAAGAATAATCTACTATCTAACAGGCAATTTGGATCAGGGAGGGTACCTCATGTGTTGCAAATCTACTCAGTTTTTATGACAGAGTGGTTGAAATATTACAAGAGAGAGATGGATGGGTGGACTGCGTATATATTGACATGAAGAAAGCTTTTGACAGAGTATCGCATAGCAGGCTGAAGTGGAAATTAAAAGAGTATGGAGGGATTCAGGGTAGTTTGTTAAATTGGATGGAGGACTATCTTTCAGGGAGACAGATGAGGACTACTATCAGAGATAAATTTTCTACGTGGAAAGATGTCTCAAGTGGAGTTCCGCAGGGAGCGGTGCTGGCTCCCATAATGTTTCTAATATACATTAATGACATGCCAAAGGATATAAATGCATATATGAATATGTTTGCAGATGATGCCAAGATCATGAAGCGTATAGAAGATGAAAACAGTGGTAGGGAATTACAGAGGGATTTGGATAGGATAGATCAATGGAGCAAGAAGTGGAAAATGGAATTCAACACAAATAAATGTCATGTAGTGGAAATGGGAGTAAGTAAAAGAAGGCCTCATATGGAATATAAGTTAGGAGAAAACACTATTAACCCATCAGAGAAAGAAAAGGACTTAGGGATAACTGTTAGGGTGATCTTTCACCTGAGAATCATATTAATAAGATAGTGGGAGAAACATATGGACTGCTAAACAGAATAAAAATAGCCTTTAACTATATAAACGAGGAGATGCTGGAGAAAATAATAAAAACATTGGTGAGACCAAGACTGGAGTATGCGGCAGTGGTGTGGGCACCACATCTAAAAAAGCATATAAAGAAGCTGGAGAAGGTTCAGAGAGCTGCAACTAGGATGATACCAGAACTGAGAGAATTACCATATGAGGAGAGATTAAAGAAATTAGATTTACCATCTCTAATGGATAGGAGGGAGAGGCGATATGATTATGATGTACAAATGTGTGAGAGGACTCGAAAAGGTGGACAAGAAGGGTTATATTGTGAAAGATAATGGTAGAACTAGGGGGCATAGATATAAACTAATGAAAGGAAGATGTAAAGGAGATGTGAGAAAGTATAGTTTCCCTTACAGAAGTATAAGTAAATGGAATCAGTTGGAAGAGGAAGTGGTGTGTGCCAAAAACATTCATATTTTTAAGGCAAAGTTAGATAATTGTAACTCAGGAAGCGGGACAATACGAACCTAAAAAGCTCAACTCCTGTATACTACAAATAGGTAAAACAAATAAATATATATATATATATATATATATATATATATATAAAATATGTAGTCCTGACAGAAATAAGTGTTTTATTGAGCCAGCTTACCAGCAATAGTTCCTTCAAAATTATGGTCAACTGTATTTTTTTCTGGCTAACATTAGACAAATTTCTTCTAGCTTAGGAAATAGATCTCACTATCAAGCATTTAAAGCTACTCTGAATACTCTACTCTGAGAACGGAGCGATCTCTGCCATACCCATAGCTTACTCTGACTGTTCCTTTTACTTATATATTTTCTAGATCTCAAGTGACGGCGTCTCTTGCGTGGATTGACCTCCTAATCTACCAAGATTGGAAGCCAAAGCGTCACATCTTTCCTTTGCCCCTCAACTTTCTCTTCATAATTGCTGAGGGGCACAGGGCCCTGGGTGGGGCTTTGGTTTCCCGGGCGTTTCCGCACCCTCCTCAGCTCCCCGCCATGGAGTGGCTTCGGTCACCCAGGCTTTATTGTGGTCGGCAGGGAGGGTTCTGTGGGGGCACTCGGTTATGGCCTTGGCCTTGCTCGGGGCCTTGGGGCTGTTCGGCCAGGCAGCTTGGGGAAAAACAACAACAACAACTCTGCATAACTCCATCAATATAGTTAAACCTTATTCTTTTGAATTCTGACTGACAGATACAATTTTATAAGTTCAGGAAAGGCCTCTTGTAGTCAAGGGGTTAGCAGTATATATGTAGGCTACTATGTAAGTTGCAATATCCTTGTACTGTATGTGCTTTTAATACATATTATTTCATGGGAGACTGACATATGCTTAGTGTTGCCTGTGCTATACTCAGAGCACAGAAATTACTATCCGTTTTCTTTACACATGCCAATTTGAGCACAGTACAGAAATAATATTGTATATAATTTAATAATACAGCTTGTAGTACAACAATATAGTTTTCTGTTAAAATACAGCACATATATCTAATTCCTAACAGCAATACAGGTACTAACACAACCACACATACACTTTATTTAGTGACCCATTTTATCCTTACATAACACTCACTTACTTGGTATGTACTACCGATAATGCTTGTATGAAAGCAACACTAAGTGCAATAGTAAATAAAATAGGCTACAGTACATCTATAATATTTATCATGGCAGAGATGGACAACAAATTCTATTTACTGCTTTCTATCATCATATGAAAAGCTATAAATAAGTATTTGGCAAAATAGTAAAGCTATGAAAGTTCCTAGTAAATTATTTCCTATTCTGAAAGTTCACAATGCAGCAGTAAAAGCATCACTGTATAGAATATAAATAATGAATGATACTATACATTGTTAGTCTGATTCCATTTCTTTCTTTGTTAGTCTGATTCCATTATTTTCTGTGAGATTTTTACTATAATTTCATTCAACGTACAGTACTGTAATTTCAATATACAGTAGGGTCTCGTAAGATGCGAGTTTATGGTCGATGGATGCGACCGCATCTTACGATTTCGCATCTTACGATACACGTAAAAATACGGAAAAACGTCCCGCCTAAGGCTCGCATTTTAAACAAAATGTTCGCATCTTAAGGTTTCTCCTCGGATTTAGCCCACTTTGAGCCTCCGATTCGTAAATTATGGTCAGTCTCGAATCTTAAAATAATTAATTTATTATTTGGGGGTCCTCGCATCTTATGCGAATCGCATCTTCTGATCACGCATCTTACGAGACCCTACTGTACAGTACATGCTAGAATGTTTATTATTTTAAAACTTGGCATAGCTCTAAAAACTGGCTGTTGGTATCAAGTCAATGACTGCCATTCACACATCAAGATACTGTATTTACAGTCATTGCCACAAGAAAAAGGTGTAAAATTAGCAGAAAAATGCTGCAGATTTGCCGATACATGAAGATAATAATTTGATGGCACCCATTTTGATACACATGATTTTCTCTCCCAGGCTACTTGGCATCCCTATAATCAGAGTGTATTCAAGTATAGTATTGCTTTGTGTATTTTTTGTGGTCTACGACCCTAACTATTGCTAAGCCAAGATCCTATACTCCCCTGGTGCTTCAGGTTGGTGCTGTAAGTAACATCAAAGAGGTGATATAGTTAAGCCGAAGGCCGATTCCTCTTCAAATACAGGCTCGCTATCGCTCGCCAAGAAAAAAAATTGACACCTAAATGGCATGACAGGTGTTAATATTGGCAAAGAAATGGGGCAAATGGTCTGAAAATTGCCAAACTAATGGGGCAAAAGGTCTGAAAATTGCCAAACTAATGGGGCGAATGTCTTGAAATCCCATAACTGAGGGAGGAGGAGGACTCGAAAAACCAACTGCCTCCCTTTAAGCAAATTGAAAGGGGTGAAATAGAAGTGTAGGGCTGGTGGGGAAGAATTTTTTGTATGAATTTGTTCAGTTAGGGTGAGAATATCAGCTTAGTTTTGTTTATAATTTTTCACTAATTTTTATGAATTTGTTCAGTTGGGGTGAGAATATCAGCTTAGTTTTGTTTATAATTGTTCACTATCACTATTTATACTTGTAGTCTTAAGTTTTTCTGTGTGCCACCTCACCTCGGGCAGGTAGCAGAATTGAGTAAAAAGAAAAGGAGCTAGATAGTAGGGTGGTGGAGAGCAGTGTGTGTCTCAACATCAAAGTTAGTGTTTTAATCTATCTAATTTATGTACCTATGCTTTGATATTAGACAACGTGTGGGTGTTTGGTTGGAAAAGTAAAAATTCTGTCAGGAACTAGATCATTTTAGTCTACATTTTATGTAAATATTACCCCACACATTTCTGAATTCATAGATTTGGACAATGGACGCAAGAAAGTTAGGTGCAAATGGGGGAAGTCAAGTTATGTAAAATTAAACTATAACTGAAGATGTCATAAGGATCATTACAACTACCATATACAGCATGGTAAAGTGGAGGTGGAGGACAAGCACACACAATTAAGAAGAAGTTTGAAACCACAGATGCTGATCCTTCAGTAAAGACAACATTTCAGAGTCCAGACTAAGGGTAATGACAGTGGTATTAGATGACTGTAGGTGGTATTTTAAGTCTCTCAATTATTCAATTAACCCAGATATCTGGTAGGAATGAATGTTCATAATATATAAACATATGATGAAGTGGTAGTTAGGGTGTGGAAAATTAGGGGGTAGTACACAAGAGCTTTTATCATCAACTTTCAATGGTTTTATTTTGGTAACATTTTGGGATATTATCCACTGGTATTGGAAACTAGACTGAATGCATTTCAATTTAGGAAATAATAATTTAAAAAGTTGATCTGATGAACTATGTGACCTGAGTTAATGACAAAAGTTGAGGGAAAAAGCGCTTGTGTGAAACTGGCTTAGTTGTCAACCCAATCACCAAGCATTCATTGATCACTTAGTGGTGATGGGCTGGTCTATCAGAGTGAGAACTGAGCGATCTCTGCCATACCCATAGCTTACTCTGACTGTTCCTTTAATTATATATTTTCTAGATCTCAAGTGACGGCGTCTCTTCCGTGGATTGACCTCCCAATCTACCAAGATTGGAAGCCAAAGCGTCACATTTTTCCTTTGCCCCTCAACTTTCTCTTCATAATTGCTGAGGGGCACAGGGCCCTGGGTGGGGCTTTGGTTTCCCGGGCGTTTCCTCGCCCTCCTCGGCTCCCCGCCATGGAGTGGCTTCGGTCACTCAGGCTTTATTGTGGTCGGCAGGGAGGGTTCTGTGGGGGGCGCTCGGTTATGGCCTTGGCCTTGCTCGGGGCCTTGGGGCTGTTCGGCCAGGCAGCTTGGGGAACAGCAACAACAACAACAACTTAGTGAAACAGTGAGATTGTTACAAAGCATAACTTTAATTCTCCACCCATAACATCTAGTCCTCTTTTAACTTCCAGAGACCAGCCTTTGAATATTTCCGGTACTCAGCCTAGCCGGGGGTACGGGTGCGCAAACGCCTTGTTTATGCATCTTGTAGTTTCATACATAACAAACAAACAATAATCAACCAAATATCATGATCACATATCTTTACTCAGCTTGAGAATGGTGAAAATCCAATGGCTCTACGTTGCTTTGTTCTCTGTTTATCATTGCTTGAGTGGTAACAAGAAATCCAACCTTGAGCGTGCGTGCGTATATACGTGTGGGACTAATAATCGATCAATACTCATGTGTTTGTGAGTGTGTGTGTGTGAGTGTGTGTCGATCAAGTTGCCTAAACAAAGGCCTCACACCCTCTTACTGACTCAGTCCCTTACTGTCTCGGGAGCAGCAAGGGATGATGCAATCACGTGAGAGGTGGGGGAGAGGGGAGAGATGGTCGTGGGTGTTTATGGGGAGGGAAGGGAGTTGGTGGGGAGAGTAGGGAAAGGCTTGGAGGAGTGCAGGAGGGGCTGGGGATGGAACTTGGTTTATTAGAAGGCCGATAGAGCCACGATTGCTTGGCGTGAAACATGCCAATGCCATATGGCATCACCCGGGGTTAATCTCTTACAGTTTACTGTGGTTTCAGTGATACACAAAATGCAATACTGAACAATCTTATAACAGACAGCAGTACTGTACTGTACTTCATAACTCGATCAGATTATAGGCCTGTTTTCCCCATCTAATTTTTTTGCCAGTGATCCAACTCTAGATGAAACCTTCAAACTAACATGTCTGGAGGAACGAATTAAGAGAGTAACAACAACCGTAAACTTCCATGAAACCTTAAAAAACAAAGGACGCGGAAAGGCAGGGTAGAACTTCCTACCATAACAACGTTCTGGTTTTGGAGTTTATATTAACATATCAAAGGTTATGATATGAAACTTAACAGTTTTACAATGTACAGTACAGTATTAATTTGACCATGACAAAGTGGATCCTCCTTACCACACGTTAAAATATTAGCAATGATGGAAGACGCTCTAAATTTTGTTTTACTATACTGTAAATCATACTTGATAATTTCTCAAAATATGAAAAAGAAACAGGATATATAATTTTATACATAACCATATGTCCAATTATCTGATATAAAAAACTACACAGTACTGCAATTATTCTTTTCACAATATTTTTTTTTGTCAGCAGATTTGCCCTACCGTTCAGTACTAATATGGTTACCTAATAGACGATACGATACTGAAGTACTACATCAATACAGTATATAGTCAACCGTTCATTATGATGAGCTTAGAAATTGTGACCCCTAACTTCTTGTAACATAGGGAGGGCTAGAGCAAACAGGCTGTAAATGTCTACACCTATTTCCTGGTAGAACTCTCCCAATTGGTAGAAATACCAGCTTGTTTGCGTAAATTCTTTTCAAGTTATCATAATGTAAAACTTGCAAAATAAACAAACCAAAACAGGAACAATACAATATACAGTAAAGAAAAAAAAAAAAAACTAATCAAAATCACTATGTGGAAATAACAATTTAGCAAAATAAATTTTTGAAATAAAAGAACACAAAACACAACACATAGAATGTACATCACTATATGAGTAAGTGAATTGGGTTCCCAGGCAAATTAGTTTGAGAGGTTTAAAGGTTGGAATTTATAAACGTCATAATGATCGACTTTAGGTTGGAAGTACAGTACAGTACACCAATATATTTTTACCAAGATATTCTCATTACTGTAGGAGTTCACAAGAGACCCATTTCATTATTTTCAAAATACTTGTGAGAACAATACTGTATATTGAAGAAGCCTTTTAGTCTTACTTCTACATCCTTTAAGCATTAGTGAAATAAAATCACTACAAACTACTTTTAATTGCTTTTTTCCAGATGTTCATGTAGAACTGCCATTACAGTATGTTCATATAAATTCAATACACTGTACCAGTATATATTATAGGTTTGACTCCTGTAAGGAGATAAAGAAAACCTAATATTTAGTAGTGGCCCCGTAATCATTGACGAACATGCCTATTACATAAGGCATCCTCTTCAAACACTAATCCGCCGTAGTTTGAATCTACCGCGCAGAGCATTTAAAATCTGAGGAGCCTTCATCATGAGCGCACACGACCTCACTCATGGCTTCAGTCATTATGAATTGGGTTCTCACTACGAAAAAACTTCGTAAAAAATAAAAACAAAAACAAAATAAGAATAACTATCCAATAAGCTTTCCATCATATCGTGGATGTACTTGTGTGGATCTTTGACCAGACGCTGATTCAGGCGTCATTCTTCCTTCACTGACATATCAAGTAAACCAAAATCCTTAATACATCAACGAATGGGAAGGGGATGGTCGGGAGGACCCCAGTCGTCAATGATTACGGGGCCACTACTAAATATTAGGTTTTCTTTATCTCCTTACAGGAGTCAAACCTATAATTTATTAGTGGCCCCTCCATCATTGACGAACATGCCTGATTTCTAAGACTGGAGGGGGACATTCGTAATCATATCATAACTCTAGAAAAGCAGATAATCAAACAACCACATAGTATTCTTACTTTGAAAATATATTTAAATATGGTGCAGCCCATATATATACAAAAAAGGGGTTCAAGCAGGTGCGTGCTTCAAAGAAGCCTGCTTGACAAAAAGGGGTAACTCTGGAGATTCTGTGAACAGATCTGTAGTTACAAAGGCACCCCACTCAAAGAGTGGTGACAAAAATAACAAGTTAAAAGTTTACATGTGCACATAATAAACCCCATAATATTCTTGGAAATATTTTGCAAAAGATCTCCACTGTTTAATACTAAATTGCTTTCACAGCTAAAACTACTATAACAACCCTGTTGTTTGTACTAACATTGTACTAGCACAATTTCTCGCCCTGAATAGAACAGAGAAATGTTCATATCACATTATCCATAATTTGTATCACAGCTTTTACATTCCGGCGGGGTCTATGGTGTCCTATGTTACACTGACTGCACCCCCCCCCCCCCCTTTTTCCTTGAAAGTAAACAAAAGTGACTGAAGGGCCACCTAGACCCTCTGCCTTAAAGCTATACATGGTAAAGAAGGTTTGTCTAGAGCAACTGACAAGTATCTAGTCAAAAACGTATGATTAGACGCCCACAACTGTGTGGACGAAATATCTTCTACTGAAAAGTTCTTCAGGAAACGTAAAGAGGCTGCCCACTTGCGTAAATCGTGGGCCCTACCCACAACGCCGGGATTACTCTCTTTAATGACTTCGACCAGAAGAGAAGCTAATCTCCGTTTCAGTAAGCGTTTACCCGTACTCGCTACCCACAAAGCACCTTGGGGGTTTAGAGGAGCTACTCTCAAATATTTGGTTAGAGCTTGCACTGGACATAGATTATGGTGCACCTTTCCCCTTTTCAACGCCGGCACAGTAAACTCAGAAAACACGTGTGCACTGTGCTCATTCTTGGCTACAAATCCCGGGGAAGGTGCAATGTGAATACATTCATTAAGTCTACCAAACCTAAGGCAATTAGGTGTGTTGCTCATCGCCGCCAGCTCAGACACTCTGTTCCCGGTGGCCAAAGCCAAAAGGAATACAGCCTTTTTTAAGAGTAATGCAAAATCTGCAGTATTTTGGTACAGACGAGAGTGAAGTAAAGACAATGCCTTGTCCAGAGACCAAGTAGGCATGAGCTGACGGGGAGGTGGGCGGAGTTTAAAACATGCTCTCATAAAACCTGTTTCCTCCGCTACCAGTATGGAGAGACCTGTAAGGTCTAAAAAGGGCACTCTAATCGCAGTTAAGTGATTTTTTAACGTTACCACAGATAAACGTTTCTGCTCAAACAGATAATTCAAATAATTAAAAACTAATGCTACTGAGGGCACAGTCTGTTCTGTTCTAATGATCCAAGAAGTAAAGGCTTGCCAATGTGATTGATACTGTCGTTTCGTAGACTGAGTATATTGATTTAATAATTTATTGGTCACATCTCTACCATATGGTGCTAGCCACTTGGCCTCCTGAATGTCCATAATGCAAAAGTCAGCGAGGTCGCTAGGTTGCCAATCGTGTCTAAGTGGAAATACCCGACCGGGAGCGACACCGGGTGCGGGCACCACGTCTTTAATTGCTGGTACCACAACTGCGCCGGCCACAGGGGCGCGATTAGCGAGACTAAGCCTCGATAATCTCGCAGTTTGTTCACTACGTGGCACATTAGTGACGCGTCTGGCGGCGGAAACAGATAGATGGAGCTCCATCTGTTCCAGTCTGTCACTAGGGCGTCTGGCCCCCCTGCCGGCGTTTTCGTCCGGCGGGTGAGGTATAGAGGGAGTTTGTGAGTCTCCTCGGACGCAAACAGATCCACTTGTGGATGGTAGAGCTCTGCAATCATTTGGTTGAAAATGGGTTGCTTGAGCTCCCATTCTACTGTCGTGCTCTGTCTCCGGGACAGAGCGTCTGCCCAGACGTTTGCTACGCCTGGGAGATAAGATGCGTGAAGATAAATGTCTAGCCTGTTGGCTAGAGTAAAAATCTCTTCCGAGACGTTTAGCAACTTCCTTGATCTCGTTGACCCCTGTTTCTGAGTACAGTGAACTGCATTCAGATTGTCCATTCTGAAAGCCACCGACTTGCCCCGTAAAGTAGAGCCGTGAGCCTGAAGGAAATACAAGGGGACTAGTAATTCTTTGACATTGATGTGGGAGATTTCTAAGTGGGACCAAAGCCCCTGACCCTGGTGCCCCTGATTTGACTGAAATCCCCAACTTATTGTGCCTGACGCATCCGTGTCTACCCATACCGTTGGCGGAGGAGAGGTCTATCTATCTATCTATTGCCTGACGCCGCGATCCCCGAAGGGGTGGCCACGAACGAACCGCCCCCATGCACCTCTGTCCCCAGTCAGTCGACGCCCCTCCCCCCAACCAGCACCGCCTTCGTTCATGTAGTTCCTCACTCCATCCTTCCACCTCATATTCGGTCTACCTCTCCCCCTCTGTCCCTCCACCTCGCTCTCGTACACCCTCTTAGTCATTCTCTCACTTTCCATACGTTCCATATGGCCGAACCATCTCAAGTTGTTCCTTTTCACACTTTCCAGCACATCTACCTCCACACCACACCTCCTTCTTACTTCCTCATTAGTCTGTCTATCCCTCCATGTAACTCCGCACGCACTCCTTAAGTAATTCATTTCCACTGCTCTCACTCTTGGTCTGAGTCTCTCAACCAACGTCCATGCTTCGCTTCCGTAAGTCAGTGTCGGGATTACCACACTGTCATGCAAGGACTTCTTCACTTCCATACTGACCACCCTATTTCTTGTTACTGCTTTTAGCGTTCCTACAACCCTCTTCCCCTGTTGTACCCTCTCCCGCACCTCTTCATCCATAGTCCCATCTTTACTCAACACACTGCCCAGATACTTAAAAGAGTTGACGATCTCCATAGCCTGACCGTTCAGCTTCACCTCACACTCTGTGACTTCACCCCTTTCGAAGACCATAACCTTGCTCTTCCCCGTATTTACCTTCAAATTCCGTTTTTCGCACACTGTTCCAAATTCATTTACCAGACCCTGCAACTCCCATTCATTATCACTCATCAGAACTGTATCATCCGCAAACAGCAGTATAGGTAGCTTCCACTCAATTCCCTCCCTTTTCAGCGATACACCAACATCCACTGCTCTTGATAGTATTTCTTTCATAACTCCATCCATATATACAGTAAACAACCACGGGGACATCACACACCCTGTTTCAAACCAACATTCAGGTCAAAGAACTCGCTCTGCTCACTCTCCACACGTACTGCCGCCTTTGCACCCTCATACATGCTCTTCACTGCTTTCAGCAACTTGCCCTCTACTCCGTATATTCTAAGTACTTTCCACAAACCTTCTCTATCCACTCTGTCATAGGCCTTCTCCAAGTCCATAAAGGCAACATACACCTTTTGTTTCTTCTCCAGATACTTCTCCACAACACAATTCAGGGTAAAAATCTGATCTACACATCCTCTTCCCTTCCTAAAACCTCCCTGCTCGTCGCCTATCCATTTCTCCGTTCTCACTCTCACTCTCTCAATCACTACCCTACTGTATACCTTCCCTACTACGCTTAGAAGACATATTCCTCGGTGGTTACCACACACTCCTCTTTCCCCTTTGCCCTTATATAGGGGGACTATTATGCCAGTCTTCCAGTCATCGGGTGCACTCCCCTTCTCCCATGCTAGTTTGCACATTTTCCATACCCATTCTATCACTATCTCACCACCATACCTCAACATTTCCCCACACACTCCATCTGTTCCTGGTGCTTTCCCCAACTTCACTCTTTTCATGGCTTCCCACACTTCTGACCTCCTGATCCCCACCTCCTCCTCCACTACTTCTCTTCTTCTCCCTCCCATACCATATCCAGCTATGTTTGCTGGCTCTTCATTCCTTTCATTTAGCAACTCACTGAAGTACTCCCTCCATCTTTCGACTCTCTCTTGCTTCTCGGCAAGGTCCATGACATTACTGAGTGCAACATTTCCCTCTTCGCCCAGACCGCTAGTAAGGTGTGGATTAATTTTGGGATGGGCCATAACTTCCCACCGGTAAGAGTGGGAAATATTTGTTGCCCTCCAATATTAAACGTTTTACTTTCAACCGGCCCAACATTACAGTTAGTTGAATCCAGTTGAGAGAGCCGACCAGAGACTCCCAGATCCTCCGTGTCGTAGTCAGACTGTGAAGAAACATGAACAGTTTCCTGCGAAACCTGTTGCGATTGTCCACACTCTGACTCAGAGTGAGAGCAGCTGTGTCCCAAACCAGCCCTATCCACTGAATTACTCGTGAGGGAACAAGGTTTGACTTTACCAGATTTACCTTGAACCCTAGAGTTTTGACATGATTTAAAATTATGTTGACATGTTTGATGCATAATTGCTCTGTCTCTGCCACCACCAGCCAGTCGTCTAGGTACCACAAAACTCTGATTCCTTGCTTTAACAACGGCATCAGGGCTTGCCGGACTAATTTCGTGAATAATCGAGGTGCCAGGTTCAAACCGAATGGCATCCTTTGAAAAACAAAATTTTGGTGCCTGATCTGTAAGGCCAGAAACCTTTGAAATCTTTTGTTTACCGATACGTGCCAATAAGCGTCCGTCAGGTCTAGGGAACACATCCAACCTCCCGGCGGAAGTGCTAGCCTGATTTGGTGTACTGTTAACATTCGGAATGACTCGTTGTGAATGTGAAGGTTCAGATAAGACAGGTCTACGACCGGTCTCATCTGAACACTGTCCTTTTTGGGAACCAAAAATAGCTTGGACGTGAATACAGGGTAACTTGGGGGGACTGGGATGATGACATTCTTGGCAATCATTTCCTGGACCAGCGACTCCACCTCTAAAGAAACAAAATTCGCCGTTGTCGGCTGACGTAAGTGAGGTCGCCGGAGCCACTGCCAAGTGATGCCTTTGCGTGCCACCATCCGTGCCCAAGTGTTTAACGGCCATGCTTGGTGACACGTTCGGAACGACCCAGTTAGCAGACAAGGGTTCGCCGGCTGTACTACCCTCGGATCCGCCGGCCTTAAGACTGGCACCGGGAGTGAGAGAGACTTTAGTTTGTTGATGGTGGTGGAGTTGGTGGTGGTGGACGCTTCGCCGGCTGGCTGGCGTTGGCAGAAGACGGGCCCTGACCTGGCTTATTATAGCCGCGTCCTCTCTGACCTGAAAACCTACTCTGTCTATGCCTGTACTGACCTTGAGGGGAGGAGGACTTAGGTGGAAGAAAGGGCTTAGATCCCCCCGGCTGAGCCTTAGCGACTGGCCTGGGTGACTGGCCTGGGTTTGGGGAAGTTAAAGGCAGGTTTCTTAGAAGGGGTGGGACTGTGTTTAAAGGCCTGAGCCATATTAAACACCGTTTGCCACACTTCAGGGGACATTAAAGAGGGAGTGAACACTGGTGACATGACCACCTGATTCGCAATGCGATCAGGCAGTTTTCGGACTAAGGACATTCTGAGATCTTGTCTCGCTCATACCGCCTCAAGCAAGGCGGTGCGTATGTCACCCAATGATTGGATTGACGACTGAAGAAGCAGTCGCCGGGACAATTCAACCGATCGTCTGGCATCCGCGTCTGCGATTGCCTGAGTGGACCGGAGCAATGACTTTGCTTCCTGTTGAGACACTATGTATTGAGAGAACAGGCGAAAAGCTTTCCCCCGTAGCCTAAATTCTCGGTCTAGGTGAGTTGGGGTAGGGGTAGTGAAAGGGTCTTTTAGCTCACAAAGATTAATTTTAGGGGCAGCTAAGAAAGCAAACAAAGCTGAAGGGACTCCACCGGCAGAACACACTGGCATGGAGAACCAAGAATGAGTATCTTGAGGGATCTGGTGGGAAGTTTTGGAAGTAAATGTGGTCGCAAAGTTTTGAGCCTCTGTCTCCCATTCCACCCAAGGTCCTGGACCCAACTGCCCCACCTTCAAGACTGGATTAGCTGCTGCGTCTGTGACGGTTTGCAAATCGAGTTCTGGAGTGAGAGCTGACAGTGTCTTAACCCCTACAACCCGGAAGGGCTCTTGAACACCCAGTGGTTGAAAGCCTGTGAGCTTCGTGTGCGAGGCGTCGGTCCGACGCATGTAAACAACAGCCGGCTGGACCGACGCCCCGCATCTCCGGCCACAAGAAGGAGAGCGTCGCTTGTTCGTGTGTGCCTGTATTTTTTTTTTTTTTTTTTTTTTTCTATATTCCAACTTACTTCCTCTCGGGCATAGGCTGAGAGCCTTAACATTCACCGCTTTACAATGAACAGTGAAGCCTGTGAGGTCTTGTTCCAGTCTAGGGAGTGAGACATGTGAAGCACGTAGAGTACAACGAGCACCTGCCATCTTGCCTTCACATGAGGCACGGTGCTCACTTATGGCCCGAAACGACTCCATCTCTGAAGCCATCTCGTTCCCATGCTTCACTGTTTCACCCCCTACACTCGGACTCTCACACTTACACACACACAACGCCACCTGTTGAGCAGATAACTCACAAGGCATTGCACCCCTATAGCATATTTTGAATATGGGAATATTCATACACTGCTATTTAATCAGGGAACAATGAGGGTATTTTATTGACGTTTCGGTGGGCTTGTGGTAATGCACTGATACTAGGTACAGCACAAATTCCATCCCAATAATATCTTCCCATTGATACATCGGGATTTGAAACCGGGACCTTTGGATTACCAGGCCAGTGGCAAGACCACTCCACCACACCTCCCCTATGTTGTTGTTAAGTATCGAAAAGTAGTGTAAAGTGGCTGTTTTTGCCATAAAGTTATCTCCAATGAAATCATCATCACAACTCAACCAGTTGACTTAGAGAGCTCTACTTAACGCCATTCTACAGGTAAATAACACAGCTACGCTTGGGGATCGCGGGAATGCGGGAAGCAGTCAGATTAACAAATATACGGTAGCCTAGCCTAGACGTTTTTCGGCCAAAACACCCGGGTTTCGGGGAATATATATATAATACATAGCCGGGGCTGGAGGGTTAATGTCATTAAACCCATCATGCTTAGACCAGTCAGAAAACAATTTTGAAGCTGAGGCAGAGTGTAAAGCAGGCTTAGCAGTATAAACAAAATAGTCCTGGTGATAATAACTAGGTATAGCCTTGATGTTGACATCTAGTACATTCCCCAAAGTATCCAAGGCCCTTAATTTCTTAGATTTATTGCCCTGGATGACCCACTCACGCGGCACTGGGAGTTCCCCTGACAAGGTAGGTTGGGCGAGCTCTGGTTTAGTGGGGGTCAAAAGGACCCATGACTCGTCTGGTCCGTAAAGCAAGGGCATAGCTACCTTTCTGAGAGGCGCTCTGTCTAGAGGGGGCGGATTGACATCCGTTATAACCCTTACATTCGAAGTGGTCAATGCCACCGTAGCAGGCCTAGTAACCACTGATGGTGACATAGAGGGAGGGTGAGGGATCTGAGTCAAAGCAATAGAAGTCATCAGAGGCCGTACCGTACAGCTTGTCGTGGGAGCTCCCAAGTCCACTGTGGGAGTTTCCTGCTGTTGGCCAACATTTTTAGATAAAGCATTACTTAGCAGCCCATCAATTTCCTGTGCAGTGACAAATTGACTTGATGATGTACTCACTGGTGAATCATTAAGATCTTGTGCGGCGTCTAAGCCTGAACCTGACTCTTGCCCTTCCATATCCGATATAATCGAAACCTCGTCTTTATCATCCTGTTCCTCCTGAGAAGATCCCGCCGAAGCTGGGGTACCATCTTGTTGCCAAGATAAGTCAGGAATAGAGGATGGGATCGCCGCGTCCCGGTGGACGTCAGCCACTGTGTGAATAGTTTGAGCCGGAAGTGGGTGGTCAGGCCCCGGTCGAGAATATCGCCAAACACCTAGGCCTTGGCCTACACTCCCTTGGGAGTCCGAAACACTCTCAACCACTGAGCTCCCTGAACTCTCCAAATCCAGGGTTAAAATGTTAATGGGTAAATCATCTTTAGGTACAGGCACTATACTGGACCCTTGAGACCGAACACAAACTCTGTCTGGGGTAGAGGTACGACGAGAAGTACTAGAAACTGGCGAATGTCGGGAGGCCTTTCTATCATGGGAATCCTTTTTTGAAGATTTATGGCTGCGGTGTGACCGTGAACTACTCTTCGATTTGGAGGATTTATCGCCGTGACCACTGGTGGAACTTTCTGTCTTACTCTTCTTACTCGATGGTGAAGAGGCAAGACTGGGTGGCTGGTGTCTGAGAGGTGACCTAGACCAAGATTTCTCCCGAGACGAGGAGGCTGCTGCCGGGGCTGTAGGCTCTCGTTGACGTTTCGCAGTAGCAGGGGCAGGAGATGACACAGAACCCTGTCCAGTCTCCGCCGGCTTACGACTAGTTACTCGAGAGGAACGTTTAGGGGGAGGGTGCTCAAGAAGAAGCCTATCCCAAAGAGGGACGTTGTCACATTGAAGTGACTTATGAGCCACAATCGTAGTATACGCTGACATTTGTTGCCGAACTTCTCGTAAGGCGACCGCTGTGGTCTTATCATTATCTTGGAGGACTTTGACACTTAGTTGGGAGCAAAAGGAACAGTTGCGCATCACCCACAGACCCCTTGAACGGTCTAGACATTTAACACACTTGATACAAAAAGTGTGCGCAAAAATAGGGATACCGGCACAGGTAGGGGTAATGCATAAAGCAAAAACTGGGGCAAAGGTAGCCATGACAGAGACTGGTGGGAAAACTACTGCAGGTTCTGTATTGGTCCGCCGGAGCCCAGCTCTGTAAAAAAATAAAATTTCCAGGAATTAATGCTCATAAGGTTAACCCAACATGTTCGCACACAAGTGTTAATAACCCGCCGGGTAACGAGACGTAATGTCACAACGATCACAGCTCGCTACGCGGCGGGGTTCTATAAAGATTTCCGAATATCTAGACATGTCTTAAGAAAGTTAAGAATACCCTCTGACATAATATAAAAGACCAGTATGGCGTTTATAAACATAGTCTTTCCGGTGGTGACTGTTTCAAGATTCAATTTTTGGAAAACAACCCCCCACAAAGATGCCGGCCCCTGAATTATCTAGCAGAATAACGCAGGGCAGACTGATACGAGATCTGACTTCTAACGAATTGTCACATAGATCGCCGTAAGTTGAAGGCGGCGATACATTAACGTATCTCTCAATTAACTGGTTAACTAAATTGAATTGTAAATTCCTTATTTCCTCCTCCCAGGAGCACCCGCCGGGTGTGAAAAACTTGTGAAAAAGATGTTAACCCTAATTGAGCCTTCGATCGCCGTAAGTGTGAAGGCGGCGATACATATAGTATCACTAAAATGGACCGGTTAACTAAACTGAATTACCAATTCGTTCATCCCACCCTACCAAGGTGCACCCGCTGGGTGAGATCTGATGTATAAACGTTAACCCCATAAGTTCCTATCCCCACTTCTTTGTAAAAGATCGCCGGGGAGGAAAGCCCACAACAACAGCTAGGTTTTTTCTTTGGTTTGTAAAACCGGGTAGAAAAACTTCATAACATATGTCCGCATGAACAATGTTAGATGGGTACAGCCATTCCGCCGGGAATCATAGGGAGCCTGAAACAGGCACCATCACAGAGACGCAGTCCTGGAGAGCCACAGACACCTCCTCGCCGGGGACACAAGCCTGTTTTGAAACCACGCGTGGCCAAACACGGCTCTCGGCCGGGGTTTTCATGGTGTAACCGAGAAAAACCCGCCGGAAAGTAACCCACCCCATTCAGAAACCAACTGAACGCACATAGGACCCGAGAGATAGCCAAAGCACGACTAGCCTAGGGCCCACAATATAATCCGTGGAATTAGCCAATACACAACTAATCCAGGAAACATA
Organism: Paralithodes platypus; assembly: GCA_032716605.1. Taxonomy (NCBI): domain Eukaryota; kingdom Metazoa; phylum Arthropoda; class Malacostraca; order Decapoda; family Lithodidae; genus Paralithodes; species Paralithodes platypus. The sequence goes on along the minus strand of CM064516.1, from coordinate 23,289,915 downwards.
CATAGTCCGTGGAATTAGCCAATACACAACTAAACCAGGATACACATGACACAGTAGGACATATTTATAAAATAAATCAATAACACTTGTACATGTGGTAAAGCTACGAGCGGCTGGCTAGGCCTAAGCAGACGGCACAAGAAATGTTGAAATATAAACAAAAACACTGGAAATATTACAACAGGAACCACCGCCAACACACCACTGTAGCAAATACTTCCGACAAAGGGAAGACTGACTCGGGACCCAGAAAAAACTTCACTAAGTGAAGAAAAATACGCTGGGAACGTCAGCAAAGCAACGCTACCTCATCAGAAAGATAAAAGGCAGCAAAAATAACGCGTAATGAAAGCCGCCTGCATCACAAGCTAACTCAACTGTGAAAAGTTCACATGTCCACAACAGGACCACGAGGGTACATCCGAAATAGATGCCCCAAACACACGACCCAAAATACACTGCACTGCGGGCAACCAGTCAAGGACACACCTGCTATGCATATCCTAACCTTACTCGATACATCCCGGAGTAAACAAATAAGAAAAAACTCACTAGGGACGCAGCAAATGCGGAACCAGCGGAGCGTGGGGAGACACGTCCGGGCAGGCTGAGCGCAGAGCAGAGAAGGAAGAATGACGCCTGAATCAGCGTCTGGTTAAAGATCCATACAAGTACATCCACGATATGATGGAAAGCTTATTGGATAGTTATTCTTATTTTCTTTTTGTTTTTATTTTTTACGAAGTTTTTTCGTAGTGAGAACCCAATTCATAATGACGGAAGCCATGAGTGAGGTCGCGTGCGCTCATGATGAAGGCTCCTCAGATTTTAAATGCTCTGCGCGGTAGATTCAAACTACGGCGGATTAGTGTTTGAAGAGGATGCCTTATGTAATAGGCATGTTCGTCAATGATGGAGGGGCCACTAATAAATACATAATTATACAGTACAGTATATATATATATATATATATATATATATATATATATATATATATATATATATATATATATACTGTATACAGTATATAATTATACAGTACAGTATATATATAAAAGACTCGTATATTATTTGTCTTAAAATGGGTATGATGAACATTTTAATGGTTAAGATAATGTTATGGATGGAATGTTAAATGTTAATATTAAGTAGTTATCTTTCAGGTACAGCTAAATAAATTGCAGTTTTCCCCTTACCTGGACCCTTATTATTTGTTCACCAACAATTGCTACAAAAAAAAAAAAAAAAAAAAAAAAAAAAAAAAAAAAAAAAAAAACAACATACAAAACCTAACAACAATAATTAACTACAATTGACTAAATTATCAAATTATCACATTAGGCCAGTAACCTATATTTCTCTTCACTGTACAGTATTGTCAAATGTAATTGTGGTGCACATTGAAAAGTTTATTTGTTTTCCATATACAGGTACTGTACTAGCTGCAGACAACTCGGTCTTAAAAATTACACTACACTCAACAGTACCTGTAATACAGATAATCTGTACTTTAAGTGACTGAAAGCACTTACCTGACGCCTGCTTTCCTTGAGCAAAGTAAGAGTCCTGAACAATTCAGAGTTTAAATTACCGGTACAAATATTTGTCAAACTCTCAAGTAACAAAAATGACTACAGTGCTCCCCAAAACTTTGTGTCATTTACACTTGCAGTTCCTAATACTGTATATAGGTGACCACAAATTAGTACAAAAGTAGCATAATTGCAACGTTCGCGGCTTAGATGCGGTGTAAATAATTAGCTTATATATTAATTTTTTTCTATATTCCAACTACTCCCTCTCGGGCATAGGCTGACAGCCTGTACATTCTACCGCTCAACACGGTGAAGCCTGTGAGGTCTTGTTCCAGTCTAGGGAGTGAGACATGTGAAGCACCCTTTCACAGCCCAATTTCTGAAGCTGCTTTGCCTTTGTGCTTCACTGTCTCACCCCCTAGACTCGGACCCTCACTCTCAGAATGCCACCTATTGAGCAATTAACTCATATTTTGAATATGGGAATATTCATACAGTGCTATTTAATCAGGGAACAACGAGGGTATTTTTTTGGCGTTTCGGTGGGCTTTGTGGTAATGCACTGATACTAGGTACTGCACAAATTCCATCCCAATAATATCTTCCCATTGACAAACGGGATTCGAACCCAGGTCCATTAGATTACCAGTCCAGTGGCTGGTAACCAATATATACCTATGAACACAGTAAATTATTCACCAGTATGATTTGAGAACCTATTAATTGTTGTTGTTCGCCTCATTACACCACAACTGCCAATATTTCCCGAACCCTGACTGACTTTCTGCTACAGCCTCAAACTGTTGATTTTTATTATATATAATGGAGTTTACCATTACTTTTTCTTATTATTATATACAGATAATGAAATTAACCATTACATTTTGACATAAATAATATATATTCATCCCTCCTAAATATTTATGATGATTATTATTGTTTAATCTCTAAACACACTCACATTAAAAGTAAAGGAAGCCGTAATATATATAATAAAATTTCAATAAATTCTTTAACATACAGTACATATCAAGTGATTATAATCAGCTATTTGGTACCAATCAAGCTGACAACTACCTGGCAGCATGGTTGACTAATCACAATTATTGGTTTGTCTTGGCAGAAGAAACAATTAGGCTTCACTATAGACAGGATGTGAAAACAAAATACAATCCTAATAACCCAGGGTCTGTGTTAAAAAAAAAAAAAAAAAATCAAGAGAGGCCCCTATATTTCGTAGAATAGTTAATCCCCAAACTCATGATATTCAACTTGATGTTGACTGCATCTACCGTGAGGTTATGGAGAGCACTGCAAATCAGGCTTGTATGAGATAACTTGAGTCTTGAGATGTATTTAATACTGAGTATTGCACTGTACTCTAAAACTATATTATCACACACAATTCATCTTAAACTTAAGAATTGAGATATATTTAATATATTGCACTGTATTCTGAAACCATATCATTAGGTTTAATAAAAATTAAATATCTATCTACAGCTCTCAACAATGAGCATTAAATTTCGCTTTACTGAGTATTTTGAAGTATCAATTTAAATTGATAAATAGTTTTCCAAATGGTTTGAATACTGCAGTAATGAAGTGGTGATGAACCTACATCATTTCTGAAATGAACTACATTGGATTCTCAATTTCACATTAATAGTACTCATAAATTGTAATAATTGATGTACGGTTCATGGTAAAATACTTTTCATCATTCACAGCTTAGTTGAAAATGACTGGAACCTTTTTCAATTATTTAAGTAACTATTGAACTGCTACAAAGTTAGATATTTTGTACTACCAAATATTTTGTGCTGATGATTTTTCAAGGTACCTGTTGATGAAATTATAAAATCCAAACCAGAGACAGATTCATCTTTGAGATATTTACAACTTATGCGTAAACTCGTGACTTTTTAAATTATACTTCTGAGATGAGCGGTACGGACACAAGGTACACGCAAAGGGCTTCTCCCCTGTGTGCGTGCGTATGTGCTTTTTTAAATGGTCTTTTCTAGCAGTGGAGTAAACACAGTAGGGACACTGATGCCTCTTCTTAGGGGCATCTCTTCCACCATGCCTGTGTCCTCCACCACCCCTGCTGAGGCCCACCTGTGGAGATATCTACCTTACTATACTCCATTCAAAATAACTTGGCAACAAATCCCCACCCAATAAATATGATTGTGAATGAACATAACTGGAAGACAGTGGTGTATGGAGCTGAAGCTGAATAGTAATGATTATGAATGAACAACATTGGGTGACAGTGGTGTATAAAGTGGCCCGAAAAAATGAATAATGAAGAACTTTATGCCCAACAGATGAACAAAATATGAACCAATCAGGAGTAACTGTGAGGAGAAAGGTGGAATAAGCTGCCAAGTTAATAAGAACAGAGTATACCTTCATTACACTCACCAACACCCACAACACTACACACATACAACAATGTCACCAACACCTAAGTTGCCAACTGCCCTATAAATCACCAGGATTCCTTCATAATACACTACTAGCTGATTTTATGGTCAATTTTCAATGACAAACATTATTATGACAACATTTCTCGGATCTTTTGCACTGGTATTGGTAAGTAGATTGAGTAAATTGAGGTGACAAAAATAGTTTCATAGTTTACCTCATAAGCTGCCAGACCAATGTTTATAACACAACTCAAAGGAAAAAGCGCTTGCATGATACCAGCTATATTCAACGGTGAGTATTAGGACAGGTGGATACTTTGATGTAGAGGCAACTTTGGTGTTACTGACATTAGGCAACTAAGAAGCACACCAAACACAAAGCTTACAACATCCAAAAATGTATATCATTCAGTTCAGGCATTGTTATGCAAAATATATGGGAAGGGAATATAAATTAGGAGATTGCAAGACTAATATTGCTTTGGTATATACAAATACTGTAATGCATAGAAATTAACAAAATAACAAATTATCATACAGTACATGCATACAGCTGCTGAGGATTAAGAGTATGTAAATATATTTTAAGCATCTTTGACAGTAGCCTATTTTACAGTACAGTATACAGTACTCTACTGTACATTCCTGTCTTAAATTTATAGCAATCCCATAATTCTAAGTCATAATAGTATTGCATTTTCTTAATTTAACATTTTAAAAGTTATTCACCGTTATATTGTGCAAAAATATTAATTTAATTGCGAGGGATACTGAGCTTCAGCTTTCATAAAAATAAGAAAAAAGTGTGTATCATTAAAAAAACAGAATGGAATTACTGTAGATTTTTGTTTGACACATTTCTTTTACATTAAATATTCCTTGTTTGAATCTAATTTAATATTAACTTCAGTAATATATTACTATAAGAGTGTAAACAATGATATAAGGAAAACATACATCACACTTTCATAAAACTTCTTCCACATTGATGACACTTTATCTCCTGCATGAAGACATCTCCACAGGTGACCAGCTCCACAATTACCAGTATGTAAAGTTGCCCACATGAGGTTGTACCCCAATCCTTGATTTTATATATATGGAAGGAAAATAATATAATTGAATTACAAGTGTAGCTAGTAATAGTTAATTCATGTGATTTATCAACAGTTTTATAACAAATATTCTTGTAATTCAATCACACAGATCTTACTTCAATTAGTTCATACATATATACAAAATAAAAAAGTGTGTTAAAATTTATGAAACGAACTGTACAATACTACCCTGTAGCTTAACTACCAACTTATGACCACATATAAATACTGTTTAAATAATGCACGGGATCTTGTACCACAATAACTAACAAATTTAATCTAACATAGTACAGTATAATGTATATTTATATACGAGTCAAAGACTGGTGACCAACAGCTTCCATGAAGCAAAATAAAGGTGTATTGGAAAGAATGGATGATCAGAACTGGGTAAAGAAATGCCGGACTGTGAACGTGGAGGGAGATGCGCGTAGGGGTAGACCTAGTATGACGTGGGATCAGGTACTCCAGTCCGATCTCAAAATAAAGAACTTGACAACAGAGGCAGCCCTTGACAGGGCCGCCTGGAGAGCCGCCATTTAGGATGTGAGACTGTACCCACATTCTCTGTGGACAAAACGGTCTTTAAACTTGTATGTATGTATATGTATGTATTTTAAGGATGTATACCTAAGAATATTACTGACTGCATGTAAAATCTGTTTCCACGAAAAAGATTGGCTGCCATTATTTCTACCAGGTCTATCAACGCAGACAGTATTAATAACCACCCAGAATTGTCATACAGTTACCCGCACCAATGATATTGGAAAATTACTGTGCTTTTCACATTATGCTGTGAACATACCTAATTCAGACAACAGTGATGTAAAAATTGAGTGGATTATGGGTTATCCTCTACCACATTATATTTACTGTAATTTATCCTTGGACCCTGGGCATGTTGATGATTTGTTTTATCATTTGTAGCTATTTTTTTGTTTTCTTAGTGAAAGGGTTTAGGGAAAAACTAAGCACCTCACAACCAAGTTATTTCTTTCAGCTGTAAACCAAAAACTCTTCTGTATATTTCTTCATATTCCCTCGGCACCAAATTTGAATTACGGTATTTTTGGTACTCTGGCAGGTCAAATACAGTAAAACCTCAGTTTTGGATCCCGGAGATCCGGAAACCTGGCAAAACCGGGCTAGCAATCCGATTCGGACTAATCCCCTCCCATACGAAAAATACTCCGAATGAAACAAGTAAAACCCGAAACGACAGGCGCCGAACAATGATTAAAAGAGGGACTGTATAAGAATAAATAAATATACCATACGAAAACATCGTAACTGCGGTGACTCTTTAGAAAACAAATAAAAAACATCGTAACCTCGGTGACCCTTAACCCTTTCAACCCCAGGGACGCACGTTATGCGTTGCCAATGTATGTAACCCACAGTACCAGGGACGCAACGGTTGTGTCCGTCTTAATTACTCTTGTCCTATGGCACCTAGAGGGTTCAGATTTGTATGGCAACTGCTTTAAGATCCCACGGAACAATACCGATGGTTGGCAATCCCCCAAACCCAGTCGCGTGCGTGTGGGCACGCGCGGGAGTGATTTTCCAGTATTTTGCCTACCCATCACCCCATGTTAATTGTGACTTTCCCCTTGCCCCCCAGGACCCCCAAATGACCTAGGTGAGCAGTTTTATGTTGTTTTTTCTTCATTACTAACCCATCCCATGTGTTTTAAGGAAAACAACAAAATTGACAAGTGGTTGGGCCTGGAGTGTACTTTTTTATCAAATCGCTTGGGGTTCAGGGGGTTAAGAAAACAGAGACCGCTATTTATTTGTGTACATTTCTCATTATCATTTCTACCGCCATCTGCTTTCTCTCCATTACAGCATTAATATTTCTATCTACTGTATGTATTTCTATCTGTATCTAGCTATCTCCCTTATTAATATACAGTACAAAGATGTTTGTTATTTGGTCTCTATGTAATCTGTGAATAATTTCTGATGAGATGGGACTGACTGGGGACAGAGGTGCATGGGGCGGTTCATTCGTGGCCACCCCTTCGGGGATCACGGCGTCAGGCAATAGATAGATAGATAGATGGGTTTATAAAAATAATTATTCCACTTACCCATAGAGAGCAAAATTTAAAAAAATTACTGTATATTCTTCAATCTTTCAATACTTCAAGCGAGCTCACTAGCGAAAAAGTGCACAAAATATAATTATATGATATAGACTTGACTTTCTGAAAAGGTAAGTTTTCAATGACATTCGTTCGGGTATCACATAAAAGATAAGGGATGAGGGAATAATTTGTATATATGCTTTTATCATAATATTTATTAATGTAATGGCAGGATATTATTGTTTTCAATTCCATGGTATTAGAAACTAAGCACTGATTATATAAAAATCAAACAGCAAATAATTCTGTCCATTACTAAGAGATAGGTAGATACAGTAGATAGATAGGGAGAAGCATGCGAGCGATAAGTACACAAATATACAGTACAGTATATGAATAGACTTAACTTTCTGAAAAGGTAAGTTGTCAATAACATATGTTCAGGCAGCACACATAAGATGAGGGAAGAATTTTTATATACGCTTTTGTAATAATATTTATTTTTGTAATGGTAGGATATAATTATTTTCAATTCCATGACATTAGAAACTACTGTAAGCACTTATCAAAACAATAATTCTGTCCATTAACTTATAAACGGCGAGCTGTGTGAATTGAACACCACTGTTCTGGGCGACGATATTAGGCTCCATTCATGCCTATAATCGTCATTTTACGATACATATCGTTATTACTTATTCATATGAGAGTCAGGAAAAGATCAAGCTGCAGACCCAGTAGTGTTGGGGGGGGGGGGGGGGGGGGAAGCAGGGCACGGACAGGAGGAGCGGGATGATGTAGCTGCTGAAGGAATGGTAGAAAGATTAAGGATTATGTTTAGTAATGTTGATGTGTTTACCCAGGACAAGAAAAGAGAACTGATATGTAGGTTGCAGGATGAAGAGGAAAAACCTGATGTCATAGCCTTACAGGAAGTAAGACCAAAAAATGCTAGAATTGAAAGGGAACTGATGGAGTATAGTTTGGAGGGTTTTGAGTTGTATGAGAAGAATGCTATTAGAGCAGAGGTTGGAAGAGGACTGTTTATTTATGTAAGAAAAGAGCTCAAGGTAAATGAGGTGGATATGAGACAGCAGTATGTTGTTGTTGTTGTTCCCTAAGCTGCCTGGCCGAACAGCCCCGAGTCCCTGAGAAAGGCCATGGCCACGATCGGGCTTTCCCACAGAGCTCTCATTGAGTGTAGATTGTGTTGTTGGCGTAAGTGGTTGTGTGAAATGCAGTCTTCTATGATGTGTTTAATGGTATGGGGTGCTGTGTTACATCCCGGGCAGGCGTCGACAACGGAGTCATCCAGTCTCTTCTGATAGCTCAGGAGAGCTGGATGGTGTTCGCATCTCAGCCTGGCCAGGTGGACTCTGTCCTCGCGAGGAAGGGAGGATTCGGAAGGATGGATTTCGGGAGGTCGTGCATGCAGCTGCGTGTTGTCTGTGAGTGAGTGGATGGATCGGTAGAGATATGAGTATGGATGTGCTTCTGGAAGTTGGTTCGGGGTGGGCAGGGAGGGAGAGAGGACAATAATTGTGTGTGATACCGTGTGCTGGGTGTTGTTTTGATATTTCTTGGTGTCTGTGGGTGTGTTGCCATGTAGTTTAGTGGGTGGTCTTGGTTCGTGGAGGCTGCTGTCAGGAATTGAGTGCCTCTCATGTCCAGATGGTCTTTGACTTTGAGGATTTTGGTTTCTTGATGAAGGTGATCTGTGGGTGCAGTAGCTGTGCAGCCTGTAATGATCTTCAGGGCTTTGTTTTGAATAGTCTGTAAGGTCTTATGATGTGTTTCAGCTAGGTTAGAAGCCCAGGCTGGGCTTGCGTATTCCATCACTGATCTTATGTATTGTTTATATACTGTAGTGGTAGTTTCTTTGTTGTGTCCAAATTTTGTGTGAGCAAGTGACCTGAGGGCGTTAAGTCTGGGTGTCAGTTTCTTTTTAATGTTTGTGGTGTGCTGTTTGAATGTCATATGAGTATCATCTGTTACTCCTAGGATTTTGGGTGTGTGTGTATGTGTTAGGGGTGTGTTGTTTATGGTGAGTTGAGGGATGTATTCGTGTTCTCCTGTCCAACTTGTGAGCAGGGTTGCGGTGGATTTGGCTGGGGCTAGATTAAGTCTGTTTGTAGTGCACCAGCCATGTAGTGTGTTGAGATAGGGTTGAAGGAGATCTGTTGCTCTTTTTGGGTCATGGTGTGTGCATGTGAGTGTTATGTCATCTGCATAGGAGGCTAAGTTTATTTGGGGCGTATTGGGTGTAGTTATATCGTGCATGTACAGATTGAAGAGTGCGGGCGATAGGACGGATCCTTGTGGGACTCCGTTTGGAAAGTTTCTGATTTTAGATGACTGACCGGCAAAAGATACGTGTGCACATCTGCCTGCTAGGAAGTTGGCCAGCCACCTTTTGTGTTGTTGTGCATGTTTGTGTTGTAGATTTTGTTTGTTAGGTTGTGGCGGGGGATGGCATCGAAGGCTTTATTAATGTCGAGTGTGGCTAATAGTGATCTGTGTGGTGGTCTAGCTGAATTGATGCCGTCGAAAGCTCTTTGTGTAAGGTCTGTGAGAAGAGTGTTTGTGGAGTGCAGTGGCCTAAAGCCATGTTGTGTTGGAGCTAGGGGTAGGTCAGGTGTAATTAGTTGTAATACTAGGCGTTCCATGACTTTGGAGGGGGAGCAAAGGAGTGTGATGGGGCGGTGCGAGGAGGGTAGCGTGGGGTCTTTGTTGGGTTTGGGGAATGTGATGATGATACCATGTTTCCAAATGTCTGGTATTGTGTTGTGTGAATAGCTGTAGTTTGATATGTTAGTGAGTGCTTGTATGCCTTGTGGTCCCAGGTGTCTGAGGTGTATGTTGCTTATGTTGTCTAGGCCACAGGCGGGTGAGTGCTTGAGATTGTTGATGATATGCTTTGTCTGGTGATTGGTGAAGGGTGTATAGTCAGGGTCTGTGGGGAATTGTCTCTTACGTCGGATGACACGTCGGTCGTCTTTGTGAGGTTTTAGGTGGCTGACATGTGAGAAGTGATTGATGAGAGTGTTTGCTTGTTGTTTACATGATGGAGTAGAGTCTGTTGTTGTGATTGCAGCATGTGATTGTGTTGTGTTGCTGTTGGAAAGTGTGATGCTGTTTAGTGTTTTGTAGAGTTTTTTGGGGTTTGTTTTGTGATCAAGTGTTTGTAGGAAGTTATTCCAATTTAGTTTTTGTTGTTCTTGTATTTTGTTGTTAGTTTGGGTGTTGAGTGCTTGAATTTGTTGTGTGATATCTTGTGTGTGGGGTGCTGGGGAGTGTTTCAGTATGTCGCGTTGTCTGATGAGGTTTTGAATTTCTGGTGTGAAGTTGGGGTTGTGTCTTTTTCTGTTACCTCTTGGAATGTGTTTCTTGTCAGCGTTTTGGATAGTTTTATTGAGTATGTGTACAGCATTGTTGATGTTAGTGATGGGTGTACTGTTTAGAGTTGTGAAGTGTTGTTCTGTCTCATTTGTGAATGCTTCCCAGTTAGCTCTTTTATAATTGGTGTATGTGTGTTTGTGGCTAGCTGGGGTGAGTCTGGTTTTGGTGGTGATAATGATCGGGAGGTGGTCAGAGCCTAAGGTTCTGACCACCCTCCAGGATGTTGTGGGGGCGAGTTCTGGGGAGCAAAAGGTGATGTCTGGAGATGATGGGTTATAGAGGGCTTGGTGAGGAATATGGGTATGTTGATGGATGTCAGCAGTATTGTGAGTATTTGTGTATTGAAGTAAAATGTGCAAGAGGGTCAATTCTAATTGCCTCTATATATAGAAGCCCAAATAATAGTAGGGAAGAGGATGATAACCTACTGAAAGCAATGGAGGAAATAGATAATAGAGAGAACAAATATAAGATTTTGATTGGAGATTTCAATTTGCCAAGGATCAACTGGGCAAATTGTACTACTCCAGCAGGACAGTGTAGCCTGGAAAACAAGTTTATAGAGAAAGTGAGAGATTGTTTTTTAACGCAACATATTACAGAGATGACAAGATATAGAGATGGGACGCAGGGGAGTATACTTGATTTGATATTTAGCAATGAGGAGGATATAGTGGAACATGTCAATGTGGATAGCCCTATAGGTCGTAGTGACCATGCCTGTATAAGTTTTAATTGCAATATTAAAACAGAGAGGGATAATAGAAGCAATAACAAAATATATATGTATTATAGAGCAGATTATGAGCTGCTGAGACAGTGTTTGGACATTGACTGAGGGGAATACTTGAACGGTGAAGACGCTGAAGGAATGTGGAGGAAGATTAGAGTCAAACTGGAGAATGCTATATCCAAATGTGTACCAGTAGGGGAATATAAGGATAAAACAAAATTGAGGAAAAGAACAAACCCAGAGTGAAAAGAAAGCTTTGGACACTGATAAGAAGAAAGAAAAGATTGTGGGAAAGACTAAATTTTTTAAAAAAGAACAGGGGGTCTAGTATAGAAGCTAAAGAAGTGGATTTGGAACGCAGACAAATAAACAATAAAATAAGGTGGGAGACAAGGAGGGGGTGAAGGAGAGGGAAAGAGAGATTGCAAGAAATGTTAAGGATAATCCAAAAATATTCTGGAAGTATATTCAAGAAAAGTTAACAAGAAGAGTAGGTATCCCAGAACTGATAGGAGACTTGGATGATAGGAATAGAGCAGAAACTGATAAGGAGAAAGCAGAGGTGCTGGGGAAATACTTTGGGGAGGTACTAACAGTGGAGTCGGATGATACAGTGCCTACTATTCCCATCAATCAGGCACCAGCACTAGAACTAATAGTGTTTTCCCATGCTAGAATAAGGAGGGCTATAGAAAAAATGAACAGAAGTAAGTCCCCGGGACCGGATGGGATACATCCAAGAATCATAAAGGAAGGAGGTGAGATGTTAGTAGAGCCATTAAATTTTTTATTTGAGGTATCTTTTAATACAGGACAAATCCCGACGGACTGGAGAGAGGCGAACATAACGGCTATAGTTAAGAAGGGAAAGAGAAATGACCCACAAAATTATAGACCAGTCAGTTTGACATGTGTTGTGTGTAAACTAATGGAAATGGTAATTAGAGAAGGAATAATGGAGCATATGAAATCAAACCAACTTTTCAGTGGGAGACAGTTCGGATTCTTGCCGGGGAGGTCGACGGTACTACAGCTAATTAAGGTGGTAAGATGATTAAGATGATTGGATGCAAATTCTGGAGGATGGTGATGTTATAGACGTGGTATACTGCGATTTTACGAAGGCCTTCGATAAGGTCCCACATAAAAGGCTAATAGAGAAAGTTAGAAGCTATAGTATAGGAGAGAAATGTGTGAAATGGATAGAAGCCTTCCTGAAAGATCGGAGACAGAGGGTACTGGTGAATGGAATAGGCTCGGGGTGGAGGGAAATTACAAGTGGGGTACCTCGGGGATCTGTGTTGGGACCACTACTGTTCGTTATATTTATCAACGACTTACCTGAAGTTTGTTGTTGTTGTTGCTGTTCCCCAAGCTGCCTGGCCGAACAGCCCCAAGGCCCCGAGCATGGCCAAGGCCATAACCGAGCGCCCCCACAAAACCCTCCCTGCCGACCACAATAAAGCCTGGGTGACCGAAGCCACTCCAAGGCGGGGAGCTGAGGAGGGTGAGGAAACGCCCGGAAAACCAAAGCCCCACCCAGGGCCCTGTGCCCCTCAGCAATTATGAAGAGAAAGTTGAGGGGCAAAGGAAAAAATGTGACGCTTTGGCTTCCAATCTTGGTAGATTGGGAGGTCAATCCACGGAAGAGACGCCGTCACTTGAGATCTAGAAAATATATAAGTAAAAGGAACAGTCAGAGTAAGCTATGGGTATGGCAGAGATCACTCAGTTCTCACTCTGATAGACCAGCCCATCACCACATGAAGTTATAACTAATGGAAGTGAGATATACCTGTATGCGGATGACACTAAGCTGTATAGAAGAGTGAGGAGTAAGGAAGATGTGGGTTTGCTTCAAGGAGATGTGGAGGGCATGAAGGGATGGTCTGAACATTGGTTAATGCCTTTTCATCCAAAAAAATGCAAGTACTGTACTGTACATGCGGATTGGGACAAGCAAGATAGACAAGGTAGGATACAGTATGTATGAAGTGATGGAGGAAGTGAATGCAGAAAAGGATATAGGAGTAGTGATAGACAATAAGTTAAATTTCTCAGAACATTTAGCGGAAAAGATAAACAAAGCCAATAGAATTGTAGGGCTGATAAGGAGGACATTTGTGTCACTTGACGAAGAAATCTTCAGGAATCTCTATACAGCGCTGGTTAGGCCGCACCTGGAATATGCGAACCAGGTATATAAAGGATATAGAAGCAGTGGAGAAAGTGCAGAGGAGAGCTAGCAAGTTAGTACCAACGTTGAGGAACGCGGGCTATGAGCAGAGGTTGAGGACACTGGGACTTCCGACATTGGCATATAGGAGAAAGAGAAGGGATATGATAGAGACTTTTAAGATAGTGTCAGGAAAGTATGATGAGGATGTGTGTGAAGGTATCTTCTTGATGCGGGAGGGAACAAGAACGAGAGGACACTCTAAGAAAATTTACAAAGAAAGAAATAGGCTTGAAAAGGTAAAGAACTCATTTTGTGATAGAATGGTAAATGAGTGGAACGCACTGCCCCAGTATGTACAGTAGTCGATTCCGAATCAATAAGGAAGTTTGAAAGTAATCTTGATAAAGCATGGGGAAGACAAGATTTGAAGTTTGATTATAAAGCAAAAATACAGAATAGTAAAAATGTTGCGTCTGCTGCCGCCGCCGCCAAAACCGTGAACGACCGCAGTAGTGCAAGTACTGAGCTGGATACACAGGCCTAGTTTGCCTTTTTCCAGAGGATCTACTGTAAGAAACTGTAATATGCGCCTATTTTACCTTCACTATGAAGATAGTATCCTGTAACAACAATAAAACAAGTGGGAACAATGTTTTTATGGTCAAAATCGCGAATAAACATGGAGCAGCCCATTCATGAATTGTGGAGCAAATTGAGGCAGCCCCTCCCTTCGCGAGGGCCTCAATCCTGACTGACTCACTCACTCACACTCACTCTCCCTTACGCAACACACTCGCTAGTCACATGACCACACCATAGAACCGGCTTGGAGATGCTTACACGAAAATATACCAATGAATTAGGGAATAATAGGGAAAATAGGTGATAATTGAAGGGGGGAGGGGAAAGGGGGGAAGGAGGGGATGTGGAGGAGTGATATGAAGTACTGTATAGAGAAAAAAAAAAAAAAAAAAAAACATGTTTTAGCCCTTTGGCTGCGGCCATGTTTGGGCTATTTAGGGCATATTCAGGCACTCCTGAATGATAAATCAAGTATCTGCATTAAATGAAGTGTATTATGCCGAAAACTAGGCGAGAATAGCTTCAAAATTCTTGCCGGGGAGGTCGACGGTACTACAGCTAATTAAGGTGGTAGATGATTGGATGCAAATTCTAGAGGATGATGTAATAGACGTGGTATACAGTATTGCGATTTTATGAAGGCCTTCGATAAGGTCCCACATAAAAGGTTATAGAGAAAGTTAGAAGCTATAATATAGGGGAGAAATGTGTGAAATGGATAGAAGCCTTCCTGAAAGATCGGAGACAGAGGGTACTGGTGAATGGAATAGGCTCGGGGTGGAGGGAAATTACAAGTGGGGTACCTCAAGGATCTGTGTTGGGACCACTACTGTTCGTTATATTTATCAACGACTTACCTGAAGTTATAACTAATGGAAGTGAGGTATACCTGTATGCGGATGACACTAAGCTGTATAGAAGAGTGAAGAGTAAGGAAGATGTGGGTTTGCTTCAAGGAGATGTGGAGGGCATGAAGGGATGGTCTGAGCATTGGTTAATGCCTTTTCATCCAAAAAATGCAAGTACTGTACATGCGGATTGGGACAAGCAAGATAGACAAGGTAGGATACAGTATGTATGAAGCGATGGAGGAAGTGAATGCAGAAAAGGATATAGGAGTAGTGATAGACAATAAGTTAAATTTCTCAGAACATTTAGCGGAAAAGATAAACAAAGCCAATAGAA
Source organism: Paralithodes platypus (assembly GCA_032716605.1). Taxonomy (NCBI): domain Eukaryota; kingdom Metazoa; phylum Arthropoda; class Malacostraca; order Decapoda; family Lithodidae; genus Paralithodes; species Paralithodes platypus. The sequence continues at coordinate 23,274,674 of CM064516.1, read as the reverse complement.
TTGTAGGGCTGATAAGGAGGACATTTGTGTCACTTGACGAAGAAATCTTCAGGAATCTCTATACAGCGCTGGTTAGGCCGCACCTGGAATATGCGAACCAGGTGTGGGCTCCATATATGGTAAAGGATATAGAAGCAGTGGAGAAGGTGCAGAGGAGAGCTAGCAAGCTAGTACCAACGTTGAAGAACGCGGGCTATGAGCAGAGGTTGAGGACACTGGGGCTTCCGACACTGGCATATAGGAGAAAGAGAGGGGATATGATAGAGACCTTTAAGATAGTGTCAGGAAAGTATGATGAGGATGTGTGTGTAGGTATCTTCTTGATGCGGGAGGGAACAAGAACGAGAGGACACTCTAAGAAAATTTACAAAGAAAGAAATAGGCTTGAAAAGGCAAAGAACTCATTTTGTGATAGAGTGGTAAATGAGTGGAACGCACTGCCCCAGTATGTAGTCGATTCCGAATCAATAAGGGAGTTTGAAAGTAATCTTGATAAAGCATGGGGAAGACAAGATTTGAAGTTTGATTATAAAGCAAAAATACAGAATAGTAAAAATGTTGCGTCTGCTACCACCGCCGCCAACACCGTGAACGACCGCAGCTGTGCAAGTACTGGTACTGAGCTGGATACACAGGCCTAGTTTGCCTTTTTCCAGAGGATCTACTATAAGAAACTGTAAGAAAATGACACCAGAACGGGCCCCGTATGTAGTCTGGTTCACCCGCAGTGGTGCCAGTGAAACGCGGGAAACCCGCTATTATGTAACACTCGCTCGCTTGGCTACACTGTTAGGAGACACAGAGAGAGACCCGCGCGAGACAAAGTCAACCTCAGTGAGCCGCTCGGTGCTCTGAGGGTCGGAGGTGGGCCCCTCACGCTCCCGCCCACTGACACTCGATTTTTACGTTTTTTACAGGCTTTTAACCCTTCCTCCCCGGGCTGTCTTACCCAATGACGGTCGCCCCTACCCGGGCGAAATGACTGAAAAATGTCTAGGCCTAGGCTACCGTATTTATGTTTATTTTCACTGCTAGAACTTTCCCACTCATCTATAATCGTAGTGCGGTTTTCAATCTGTATTTTGGCATTGAGTAGAGCTCTGTAAGTCAACTGGTTCAGTTGTGATGACGATTTCAGTGGAGCCAATATTGCAGAGATGTTGCCAATATGGGGGCTTTTCAGACACTAATTTCGTCATAACGTCAGAACAATAACATTGAGGAGTCTTCTCCTTCTTGTTTTCGGAGGTGCGGTGACAAACGCTTGGGTTTGTTGACATACGTCGTACGCACGGCGTTCAGACGAAGCTTAATTAGGCTATTAAGCTCATGCCTTAGATAAGGCATACCGGGTAGCGGCCCTTCTTTCGTGCTGTCCTTACCTAAGGCAGACCGGGTAGGAAGGGTTAAAGCCTGGAAATTGCTGGAAATTGCTGTAACTTGCTAGGACGTTCCAGAACGTCAACCGCAGCGAAAGGGTTAAGTGCTCCTGGGGCCTTTTAAAATGTTTTTTTTTAGGCCTTCCCTCTTAAGAGCTTTACCGCCGTTACCCAGTAAAACTTCTTAAGCGCTTTCTCGACGTTGCCGGGTTAATAAGGGAGATACAGTAGATAGATAGATAGATAGATAGATAGATAGGGAGAAGCAGGGAAGAGGTTTTTAGCGAATATATATGAAATAGACCTTACTTTCTAAAAAGATAAACGAGACATTTTTATTGACTCTCTTTCAGTTTGTATTCATATATTGGAAGGATATTATATTTTATCATTTCTATTGCATTAGAAATTAAACCTTGATTAATGGTTTATATATCTTCTGCCATAAACCCGCTTTTCGCACTATCCCCTTTCCTTTCGCACTTATTTCCGGAAGTCTGAAGGAGTTTCTTGAAGTTTTTGGAAAATTTGGTCTTTCGGTCAACCTCTCCCCCCCAATTAGTCCAAAAAAAACTAGGCTTTACTGTATACATACATACATACATACATAAAATTTTAAGACTGAGTGTTCCACACATACGTGCAGTTTCAGTCTCTTGTCCTAATGGCGACGTTCCAGGCAACCCTGTTAAGGGCTGCTTCACTTGTCAAGTTCTTGGATTTGAGATTGGCATGTATAGTCTGATCCCAGGTCTTCCTCGGTCCACCCCTTGGTGCAGCTCCCTCCACAATCACAGACCTGCATTTTTTCACCCAATTTTGTTCATCCATTCTCTCCACATGTCCATACCATCCCAGTCTGGTATGCCTGTATGCCCAGGCATAGGGGAGGCATGGTAATAATGAGACGGATACAATGGAAGAGTGTCACATTACTGAGCCTGAGTATGCTAGTTGCTAGCCTACCAGATGACAATAAATAAGATGCCAATCATACTACAAAAACAGATTTTATGGACAAAATTTGAGGGCATCACCTGGAATTTTAATACAGTACTATTTGTGTTATGCCAAGAAAATCTAATCCAGTGATATCATGCCACAGTTCCCCTCCCAGCCCATATAGCTCCTCCCTACCAGACAAGGAGGGTTGGCTTGCCGCACCCACAGAGCTGCTGCCCCTTAGTGGTCAAGCTAAGCCGTGACATCATCCGCTACCTGATTGGCCCTGGGGGGGGGGGGGGGGGGGGGGGGGGCAGCAACCAATAGCAAAGCCACCACACCCCTTATCAACCCTGTTACCATGCCGTGACGTCACTGATTGGCCCATAGAGGGAGTGCAGCCACCACTAGTGAGGCCGCCACGCCTCCACCACCGCGCCAGAATGAGAGGGACACATTAATCCCAGTTCTTCCTGCACTTGTGTCCTTTTCGCCTACAAACCGACGGAGCCCGGAAAGTGTAATAGGAGGTTAGTAGATCCTCAGGAAGTTATCTCACTACCATCTGAGATCTGAGTGCTTCCTGGCCTCATAGGTGCTCATTGGCCCTAACAAGTGTTTTCTGACGTCAGCAGTGTTAACCGACCTGCAATACCTGCAACGGCTAATCCCAACCAGGTAATAACCTAGGTGCTGCCCGGCCATAGTTCACCTGACAGTAAATTCTGAACAGGTGAAGACAAAGAGTGTTTACTGACCTCTTCATATTCTTTCCAGCAATTACTGGAAAGATATTAAGGAAATATATAGAGACGCCTGGCAGGTATTCATTAAGAGTCACGTAACTTAATTCCGACATGGCTGTCAGGTCTCTTCTAAGCTTAATAGATATTTAAGTGACTACCACACTACTGTACACCATAATGTAGAACTAAGTTGTTCTCCATATTATTGATTGAGAGACACTCACTAGAATCAAGCTTCAGTACTCCCCCACTAAGATATACATTCAGGAGTTTTATAGTGATCATACCTACTGTATCTAGTTAATATATAATTATTGAATGTTCCTATATACCTTGTGTTTATAAGGAAGAACTAAGTTGTTCTCCACACTATTGATTAAGAGACGCTCAATAGAATCAAGCTTCAGTACTGTACTCCCCTACGCTTATGATATATATTCAGGAGTTTTATAGTAATCATATCTACGTTCTCTAGTTCTTATATATATTTATGTTCCTATGTATCTGGTATTTGTAATGAAGAACCAAGTTGTTCCCCACACCATTGATTGAGAGACGCCCTTGACTTAATTTGACTTAGCTCTCAAGTCCCTTCCAAGCTTAACATATAACCTTAATTAGATACACTTACACACTGTCCACCATTTTACTCCGTCACTCATATGTATATATTGTAATATGTCATCCAACAGACTCTACATATACATAGATGAAAGTAACTTTGCCTTATACCTATATAGAGTATATCAGTGAGGTGATGCTTACTGGAAGACTGCAATGGTTTGGCCATGCAGAGAGGATACATTAGGATGACTGGGTGAAGTGTATTAGAAATATGAAAGTGGTCGAAAGGATGACAGTCAGTAGAATGATGATGACTTGAGATGAGGTTCTTAGGAAAGATTTCATGGGTACAGTACTTGACAGGGACACTGCAGGGGGCTGTGCAGGATGCAGAGCAGCTTTCAGGTGACCAAGGCATACCGTTCAAAACATGGAGAAATCTTTCCATCGATACTGATACACATACACTAGCCAATTTGTACCAAGTTGTCCAATTAGTTTGCAATATTGATAAAAAAATGTACACAAAGTATAGTTAGATTAATCATATGCAGGTGGCGTAGGGATAAAGCGACCCCACCGCCCACCACTCCGGTGGTGCAGTCAGCCTATCTAGCAGTTACAGTGATTTCTTGTTCTTGCCTTATTGTAGCAAGGTTAAGGCTGATAAGGTGCAATTTCGCCAGGTGCAAGTGCTTCAGGGGGACTTTGTCGAGTCTTGCTGAGACACTGTTAGCGCCAAGCCAACATCGACCAATGTGATGACATGGTGGGGCTGTGTTGTGGCAAGTCATTATTGTACTGTACTACAGTAAAGAGAATAAAACCACACTCTCTGTGGATGAAGCGGTCTTTAAACTTGTATGTATGTATGTATGTATGTATGTACAGTATGTATGTATGCATGTTTTAACATTCCCACCTCCCTGAATTTCTATATTTTCATGATTTTAGCGTACTCATAACTCTGAAAATATATGGCCTAAACTACGTTAGTTTTATAGAAAAATGCAGCACTCTGTAGTATCTTGCGAATGGTGATGACTAGAACACTCTAAAGCAACTGGTTCTTGTTTGAGGTAAACAAATAAAAGTGAGAGTTATGGCCGCTGCGAGCCTGTGTCCCTGTGAGAGGTAGAATTTTGTCATAGCCTGTATCCCTACGAATGATAGAATTTTGTCATCTTCCGATACACAATTTCCGCGATAAACCTATAAACTGGCCAGGACCTATGAGAGTTCCGTATGGAGCTCAGTGGTCTGGTTAATCTGCTCTACATAACTAACTAACTAACCTGTAAACTGCGTGTATCCTTTCAGAAATTTCATTTTGGTGGGCTGCGAGTATCCTTTCCAAAGACACAACTTAACAGGTTTATAAAAACCGTGCCTGTGTGCACACGGCCCCCATAATTGAGTGGTGCGTAGTGACACTAAGCAACTAAAGTTTCGACAAGACACAAAACTCCCAGACACACCAGTGACCCGGCAGCCATGGAGGAGATATGTACTGCTCCTTCTAGCAATGGTCATGAGAGGGGCGAGGTGAAGGAATGAGGACGAGCGCGGGAAGGGATCGCAAGGGGGAAATCAGTTGTAGTTTGGAGGACGAAGCACTAGTCCTGCAACCCCACTGCCATGTGCCCGCCAAGGGTACATGCACACGTGCACGACGTGCTTCCGTGCAAAATGTTCACTCCCTTTCGCCCCCATGCCAGCCCCAGACAACTGCCCAAGCACCCTTCAATAGCACGATGTGCGGGGATGAGGGGAAGGGGAAGGAGGACAACACACACCACAGCCTCTCAGGTCTCCCTCGCTCCTCCTCCTCCTTCCACCACTGACCCTCCTCACACCGCATAATGATACCCCTTCTCTTTCAGATATTTCTGCTATACTGTATATCAGGGCGCAATCCTATTCCTATACTGTACCTTCAACTCATCCTCCCCATAATACTCCGTAGGTAGCATATATCCCTTGAAAAAACATTGAAAGGGCTCTAATTGCTATAAAGCAAATATGCATATAAGCTGAGCTATAAGCTGAGCTATAAGATGTGCTTACACAGGCCACCACTCAAATTCTGGCCAATGCCACGGGAAAACCAGATTGTCTAGGACGGTAACATTTCCAGGGTAGATGCGGATTTCTATTTCAAAGACATTGATGGTATTTTCATTAAATTTTTAATCATCAAAATAGTCAATGTGACGCATAGGGCATATGCCTTTCCATAACAATACTATCATTTTAAAGGTTAAATGGCCTAACCTAGGTTATTATACGGTACTGTACAGTATATCAGGAGGAAACACTCACTGTTATCTTGCGAATGGTGAAACTAGAACAATGTACACCTTGTGGCTCTTGTTTGAGGTCTATCTATCTATTTATTAGTGGCCCCTCCATCATTGACGAACATGCCTATTACATAAGGCATTTCCTCTTCAAACACTAATCCGCCGTAGTTTGAATCTACCGCGCAGAGCATTTAAAATCTGAGGAGCCTTCATCATGAGCGCACGCGACCTCACTCATGGCTTCAGTCATTATGAATTGGGTTCTCACTACGAAAAAACTTCGTAAAAAATAAAAACAAAAAGAAAATAAGAATAACTATCCAATAAGCTTTCCATCATATCGTGGATGTACTTGTGTGGATCTTTGACCAGACGCTGATTCAGGCGTCATTCTTCCTTCTCTGCTCTGCGCTCAGCCTGCCCGGACGTGTCTCCCCACGCTCCGCTGGTTCCGCATTTGCTGCGTCCCTAGTGAGTTTTTTCTCATTTGTTTACTCCGGGATGTATCGAGTAAGGTTAGGATATGCGTAGCAGGAGTGTCCTGGGCTGGTTGCCCGCAGTGCAGTGTATTTTGGGTCGTGTGTTTGGGGCATCTATTTCGGATGTACCCTCGTGGTCCTGTTGTGGACAGTGAACTTTTTCACAGTTGAGTTAGCTTGTGATGCAGGCGGCTTTCATTACGCGTTATTTTTGCTGCCTTTTATCTTTCTGATGAGGTAGCGTTGCTTTGCTGACGTTTCCAGCGTATTTTTCTTCACTTAGTGAAGTTTTTTCTGGGTCCCGAGTCAGTCTTCCCTTTGTCGGAAGTATTTGCTACAGTGGTGTGTTGGCGGTGGTTCCTGTTGTAATATTTCCAGTGCTTTTGTTTATATTTCAACATTTCTTGTGCCGTCTGCTTAGGCCTAGCCAGCCGCTCGTAGCTTTGCCACATGTACAAGTGTTATTGATTTATTTTATAAATATGTCCTACTGTGCCATGTGTATCCTGGTTTAGTTGTGTATTGGCTAATTCCACGGACTATGTATGTTTCCTGGATTAGTTGTGTATTGGCTAATTCCACGGATTATATTTGTGGACCCTAGGTTAGTTGTGCTTTGGCTATCTCTCGGGTCCAATGTGCGTTCAGATGGTTTCTGAACGGGGTGGGTTACTTTCCGGCGGGTGTTTTCTCGGTTACACCATGAAAACCCCGGCCGAGAGCCGTGTTTGGCCACGCGTGGTTTCAAAACAGGCTTGTGTCCCCGGCGAGTAGGTGTCTGTGGCTCTCCAGGACTGCGTCTCTGTGATGGTGCCTGTTTCAGGCTCCCTATGATTCCCGGCGGAATGGCTGTACCCATCTAACATTGTTCATGCGGACATATGTTATGTAGTTTTTCTACCGGTTTTACAAACCAAAGGAAAAACCCTAGCTGTTGTTGTGGGCTTTCCTCCCCGGCGATCTTTTACGAAGAAGTGGGGATAGGAACTTATGGGGTTAACGTTTAAGACATCAGATCTCACCCGGCGGGTGCACCTTGGTAGGGTGGGATGAACGAATTGGTAATTCAGTTTAGTTAACCGGTCCATTTTAGTGATACTATATGTATCGCCGCCCTCACACATACGGCAATCGAAGGCTCAATTAGGGTTAACATCTTTTTTCATAAGTTTTTCACACCCGGCGGGTGCTCCTGGGAGGAGGAAATACGGAATTTACAATTCAAGTTAGTTAACCAATTAATTGAGAGATACGTTTATGTATCGCCGCCTTCAACATACGGCGATCTATGTGACAATTCGTTAGAAGTCAGATCTCGTATCAGCCTGCCCTGTGTTAATCTGCTAGATAATTCAGGGGCCGGCGTCTTTGTGGGGGGTTGTTTTTCAAAATTGAATCTTGAAACAGTCACCACCAGAAAGACTGTTTATAAACGCCATACTGGTCTTTTATATTTGTTAGTAGTCTTGGACAATCCAACGTCAAGGCTATTAACCTAATTGCAATGACGACTTGTCTATTTTGACTGCTATGTCGTCATTCCAACCGCGGTTAAAAAGAAAACGTCTAGAGTCTACTCCTTATCTTGCTCTAGGAGACGTTGTACATTAACCAAAACTACCACCGAAGGTGAAAAAAGTTTAGAAGAGAAGAAAAAGGGGTTTACCTTAGTTACCGCTCAAGGCCCATCCCGTGTTCCGTCATGCGCCGATCCCTGTCGAACGTGCGCATGAGCGACCCTCTCTTGTTATCATTTTTTCACGCGTCGCCATTGTTGAGTCCGCTTTTGTTGTGCTCCTTCAATTCACCCTGTTTTAGGTTCGTTTCGGCTTTTCTGGCCTTCTTTTTGTTAGACAGATGTTACGTGATCTAGGACACACGTAAATGGGCTCCTCAGTGTGTTTAATGGAGACGCGTGTGGAAATAGCTACCGAAGGTACGGGGGCGCCTGGCGTTCCTCGTATGTGTTTTTCATTCCTTTCTCTTTTCATATTCTTTTTTCCTGTAGTCTGGGCATAGTTTAGCTTATTTTAGCCTAGCTTGTTTCTCATTCAGGAATTGCTATGCCCTATGAGTTTTCATATTTTCATAGCCTAGGTGTACAGTTGGTTCACAATCTGAGATTTCGTGGTGGCGGTGCTGTTTGTAGGGTTTGTGTCGGCCGCATTATTAGCGTTATTCCCGAGTCCCCCCTTTCGAGCCTTCACTGTGTCTCAAGGGCCTGGGCGCTTGGTGGTTCGTGATATCCAGGGGTACCCCACGGGGGCCTCTCCCTCACACCACAGGGTTTTTTCGCCCCTGACACATTCTCTCCTCACGGCTAGGCCACCCTTTTTCTCGCCAGTTTCATTTACTGGTTTTTGTGTTCCCTTACTGTTTTCACCTCCATCCTTTCATTCCCTTTTGCCCAATCCTGGGGTACCCTACGGGGGCCCCTGTTTGTGCCAAACCACCCTTCCTGCCACTTCTCCTCATGGGCTTTGCTCTATCTCTGTGGGTGGGGTGGTTCCTGGGGGATGTGCCTCCTCTCCCCTGGTGTGTCTTCCTTGCCTCTCCCTTGACCGGTTGAGTCAGGATATTATCAAGGAAGACACTGCTCAGCTTGATGGCCATCGTCGCTTGGAGTCATAAGGAGTTGACGCTTTTTTTCTGGGCCTGTGTTGGTATTCCCTAGACGCTCCTCTCGCTTTTTCGGCGCCGGACCATCTCGGCCGGTCCCGCAAATTTGCGGAGTGCTCGATTCGGTCCACGGACGTTTCGGCTCCCCGCAAATTTGCGGAGCTTGCTGGGGGCTTCTCCGGGGGGGCGGGAGGGTGGTGTCTGTATGGTTATGTCTCCATTGGCCCGCAAATTTGCGGTTATAGTTGGCTTTCCCGGTGGCCCTTTTTGGTGTCATCTTGTTGCCTGGTACTATATTGGTGTATGCACTTTCCTGGTGTTATGGACCCTGCATGTGAGGTGTTGAGTGGTGGTTAACACTTTCTCCATCTTTGCAGGTTCTGCTTGTGCTCTTCCGCCTCACCCGCCCTCCTCACCTCCATCGGTGCTCCCGGTTTAGAGTGAGTACGACTTCCAGTTTGCATGTGTGTTCCTGTTTACCCATGCTCATTCCCTGGTTTTTCTTGGACATTATCTTCACTTACTCCGTCAACGTGCTGCTTATGGTGTGTGTTCTTCCATTGCAGGTGGGATGCCTTGCTTTCGCCAGGGCTGTGGCTCCCCGTGCTTGGACTGCCACAGGTCCTGCTTACGGCACTCTCAATGTGTGTCCTCTACGGCCTACCTCCCTGCTTTGTGTGGCCCGTGTATGGACCTGGTGGATGTGGTGGACCATCACCCTGGTTCCTCTGACGCGGCAGTGGCCTCTGCATCCCTTCAGTCTGTGTGGGCGGTGGTCTCCCACCACATCAGGACTGTGGGCCACCGTTCCCCGGCCTTTGTTGACGACCGGATCCGCGTCGCCCTGGGCATCCCTGACCCGTCTGGGGGCCGTTTACCTGGCCCTCTCCCTGCTCGGGCCCTCCTCCCTGAGTCCCGTGGTCGGTCGTCACATCGTCGGGTGGATCCCCAGCTCCGTCCACGCTCTCGCTCTCCTCGTCGCTCGTCCTCTACTGCCCCTCCTCGTCCTCCTGCTCACCTTGACTCCGCCGTTCGCCCTCGTCATGGTTCTCGCCCTGAGGCCGGGGTTAGCGTCTCTGCCCCTGTACGCCCTCCCCTGGCCTCTCCGGATAGGGGCTCTACTACCTTCCGCCCGCTTCCCCTGCACAAAAGACGTCCTCTTCATTTGTCCTCTACGCGCGCGGATGTTCATGCTGTAGCTGGCCCTCTGCTCCCTCCTTCTACTCTGTCCAGGAGGGTCCGCCAGGATGTAGTTGCTTCTCCTCCTACTTCTCCTGCTTCGGTGCCTCTTCTTCCTTCTAGGTCTCGTCCCAAGGTGGAGGTTCCTCCCTCCTCCGCCTCGGTGTCGGGCCGCCCTGTTCTCTCAGCCCCGGGGATCCTTGCTCTGTTTCCCCCCGCGGCTCCTTCTGACCTCCTTTCACCCGGCCAGCCTTCCCCCTCCCGTCATCCTGCTCCTCTTCCTTCTTCTATTCCTGATCTTCGCTTGCCGGCTCCCCGTGAGGGTACCCCGCCGCTTGACTCGGTAGAGTATAGCGAGGTTTCGGGGTCCCCTTTCTCGGGGGCTGACGTGTCGCTGGAAGAGGGGGATGGTGATGTTTCCCCCTCGGGCGTTAGTGATCGGGAACGAGACCCTCAGGACCGCCACGGCCGTCGTCGCTCGCCTTCTTTGGGCCGCGACGCTGCTGTTTCGTGTCATGGGTCTCGCTCTCGCTCACGCTCGCCCCTGCGGGCCGAACTATCTTCGGGGGGGTCGCCTCTCTCGGATCGATTTTCGGCTATGCAGGGGTGGGTTGTGTCACACTTCGACGCGCGCTTGGAGGCGATGCAAGAATCCCTCTTATCGCGCTTCTTGGCGGTGACACAACCTCAGCGCCTCACCCAACCTACCCCTGCTTTGGTCCCCCTCCCCTCTGCGGTGGACCACATTCCTTCTCGCCCTGCTTCTCCGCCTGCCCGGTCGTCGGCTAGTACTGCTCCTGCCCTGGCTCAGGTGGTTGCCCCTACTGTCTCACATGCGGGGGTCCTCCGTCTGGTAGGGCAGGGTCCGCGCTTGCCCCCCATCCAAAAGGCCAAGGTCCCGTCGCGGACTATGCCGCTCCTCTATGGCTCCTTGGCTGTTTGGAAGGGGGTGCAGGCCTCCCACCCGGAGCGTGCTACCGACTTCCCGTCAGGTGAGAGGGCCCTACCTTTGGACTGGTCGGTCCAAATAAATGATAAAATGCAGTTCAGGGCGATCAGGGTGGATGGTCAGGTGGCCGACGTGGAGGTGCGGGCGTACCCGACAAGGACTGACCTTCAGTACTTTTCGGTTAAGCCCAAGCCCCCGTCTGCTCCTCGAACTAAGCTCTGGTCAGACTTCAGCCGCCAGGACATCCTTCAGGATGTTCAGTCCCTGGCTGTGTTAACGGGACTGTCCTCCTATGGGACGGGTTTGTGCGACGACGGTAAGCCTGGCTTAGCCGTCGTGCTCGATAACCCTCTCCCATTGGAGGCCTGGTTTGCTGAGGCCTTAGACTTTGCCAACCGTTCCGTCGACAGATCTATTTCAGTCCCTCCCCAGAGTCGTCACTGCTTTTGCCTCCTCTGGTATCTGTCGGCGGATTGGATGGCGAGTTCTGGTCCTGGATTAGCGCTCCCAAACTTGAAATTTGTGCTATTGCTAACCCGTTCTTCTCCCACCCAGATAAGTCCTCTGTCGACAGGGATTTTACCTTGCGGCAGAGGGTGGCGAACTTATTGTCTTGTCTTCTAGGTTCCCTCCAGACGTCTGTTCACCACCTGCGACTTATCGAGGCGACTGCACCTGGCGATCTTCGCGAGGGTTTGGACCACGTTCGGCGGATCCACCTTCAGCTCGCGGTGTCTTTGGTTCCCGAGCTGAAGGCGGTTTTGTGCGAGGCAACTCGACAACGCCAGACGGTAAGGTCCTCGTTCTGCCGGAGAGCCCCTTTGGATATTCGTCAGGGTCTGTTATACTCTGAGCTATATACATCGGGGCTTTTTGCGCAGGATGCTTGGGAACGCTACGCTTCTCTGTCAGCGGACCCTGCTTACGACACGCAAAGACGCGCTGTGTCGCGACCAGGGTCTTCGCAGTCCCGTCCTTCTGCCGGTCCCCTTCGGGGTGCTGCCGCCACTGCTGCCGCCAAGAAAGGGCGCAGGAAAGGGAAGTTGCCGGCCAGAGCGTCGGTTCCGCCTCGCACTTCTGCTCCTGCTCCCTTTCATCCCCGCCGAGAAGGGGCTGGCCAGCCTTCCACTTCCGGCCGCACTTCGACGGGGTCAGACGCACGACGGACAGGGGATGGGGTGACCCGCCCTTTTCGGCGAGGTGGGGGGGGTAGGGGTGGTCAACGTGGCTCTTATGACCGCAGGGACCGTACCGGGGGACCCTCCACGTCAAAAAATGTGTAGGTTCTCCAGGTCGGTCTCCTCCTTGTTCTCCTTCTCGCCTCGCAGAAAGGGTCGCTCACCTCATCTCGGGGGCTCCCACTGGTTATTTTCGCCCTTGCGCCCTTCGGTGGCCACGAGGGACGTGGGGGCGGAAGATTGCACGGAGGGGTCTAACCTGGAGATGGAAGTCCAGACCCCCACTCAGCTCTTGTCAACGAAGCCGGCCTGTCTCTTCGGAGGTGGCCGACGTGATTACATCCATGCACGAGCAGGGAATCGTCAAGGAGGTGAAAGCCGGTCTACCGGTTTTCCTCTCCCGTGTTTTTCTGGTACCAAAGAAGGACTGCGACGCGATGCGACCGGTGGTGGATCTGTCGGCCCTCAACGGGCACATCGTGAACACACGGTTTCGGATGCTGACGGTGCACCAGGTACGACTGGCCCTGCGACCTCTGTCGTGGGTAGTGTCGCTGGACCTCAAGGATGCGTATTGGCACGTTCCGATCCATCCTCGTTTCCAGCGATTCTTGGCCGTTCAGACTTCCGATCGTGTGTTCATGTTCGCCAGACTTCCCTTCGGTCTCAACATCGCGCCGCGGATCTTCTCGAAACTGGTGAAGCAGGCTCTGGATCCTCTCCTCAGGAGCGGCCTCCAGATCCTGTTTTACTTGGACGACTGGTTGATTGTTTCAGACACCCTAGAACAGTGCGTCCGCGACACCCTCACAGTAGTTCGACACATCACACAGTTAGGGTTCAAAATCAATATTCCCAAGTCCCGCCTGACCCCGTCGCGTGTCGTGACGTGGGTAGGTCTCGAATGGGATCTGACCAACGCTACAGTGACCCAGAGTCAGCCAAACGCGGTGAAACTTCGCAGGAAGGTCTTCGCCGTGTTGCACTCGGTCTCCCTCACGAGGAGGATCTGGGACTCGTTAGTGGGTTCACTGAATTGGGCCGCTCTGACCATTCCCTTAGGGAGGCTCAGGCTGCGCCGCCTAATCCTCATGGGCAACAAGGTGTTTCCGTTGGCCCCTATGGATCGGATCATGCCGATCCCGCGTACCATTCACAGACACTTAGGACACTGGGTTGCTCGGGGCACGCTCTCTGCGGCTGTGCCCTGGACCGCCCCCCCGCCGACGATCTGGGTAGATACAGATGCGTCGAGCGAGGTGGGGTGGGGTTACCAATCCAACCTGGGACATCAACATCACGGCAGATGGGTGGGACACACACACCTACACATCAATGCCCTCGAACTGTTGGTTCCCTTGTTCTTCCTGAGGGACCACGCGCTGGCCCTTCGGGGAAAGTCGGTGGCCTTCAGGATGGACAATCAGACAGCTGTCCACTGTATCCAAAAGCAGGGGTCCTCCAGGTCTTTGACTCTGTTGGGGATCTCAGAGAAGTTGTTCTTCCTCGCGAACCGACACAACATCTCCCTGCACGCCTCCTACCTGCCCGGGACTGCCAACCTGTGGGCGGACGCCCTGTCGCGAGGACAGGGCGTTCTTGTAGAATGGGCGATGAAACAGACTGTATTCGACGACCTCGCAGCTTCCTGGGGTGTTCCGGAGGTCGACTTGTTCGCATCGAAGGAGACGCGCAAGTTGCCTCGGTACCTATCCCTCCGGACTCGCACTCCGGAGGGGGGTCCGGACGCTTTCATGGAAGACTGGAACAGGTGGCAGTCGATATACATATTTCCGCCACCAGACGCACTGTTGATGTGCAAAGTCCTCGCGAGGCTGCGGCTGTACCGCGGCAGAGTCTGGCTAATAGCGCCTCTGTGGCCGGCCCAGGCTTGGTACTCCCAGTTGAAGCGGTGGTGCCCGAGTCCGGTCCCTCTCCCTCTCTCAAACTTCCACTTGAGCCAGGTTGGAGACCTGCGGACCTCGTTGGCCTTCGCATCGTGGATGTTCGTGAGGCACGGTGGCTCCCAGTCCACGGACGGGACCTGACTGACTTCCTGAAGCGTTCATGGACGTCTTCGACTTGGGGGACTTACGAGTCCCACTGGAGGTCTTTTACTAGGTGGATACAGGACACTCACCAGACTGTTAGCTCTCCTTCCCTCGTCCTACACTACTTGTTTCACCTCTTCCGTACACGTCGCTCTCAAGTCAACACTATACGTAACCACTTGTCTGCCATCCGGGAGGTCTTTGAGTCCGTCACTGGGCTGGTCGTTCCACCGAAGGAGCTGGATTCCTTCATGAAGGCTGCCTTCAGGGAGCGACCGCCTCCGCGCCAGATCCCTCCTCAGTGGGATCTGGGGCGTGCTCTGGACCTTCTGGCTTCACACACGTATACACGGGACACTACACCGGTTCAGTTGCTCGAGCGTACACTCTTCCTTGTCGCTCTGGCCACTGGGGATAGGGTGTCTGAACTAGCTGCCATGTCGCGGTCCCAGGAATGCATGCGATTCTCCCCGTCCTTGAATGTCGTCACGTTAGCCCCCTCCCCTCATTTTGTTGCCAAGAATGAGAGAGAGACCCACGTTTTCAAGCCTTTCACCATCCAGGCTTTAAAGCGTGGGCATACTCACCATGTGTTGTGCCCGGTGCAGGCCTTGCACTCCTATGTTGAGTCTGTGGCTCCGACTTCGGGTACTGCTGTGTGGGTGTCTCCTCGGACTGGTAGGAGGCTCTCGAAGGTACAGATAGGACGCCACATTTGTCGGGTCATTCGTGCCAGTAACCCTGCTTGTCGGGGTTCTGCGTGCGATCCTTTGCTGCCTCCTTACGGTTCCTGCAGACTCGTTCGTTGCCTGACGTCGCCTCGGCGGGTTTGTGGTCTTCTGTCCATACCTTCGTCTCCTCCTACCTCTCCATGTCCATTGTTAGACCCCCTCGGCCTGTGATAGCTCTCGGGAGTCGTGTTTCCTAGGGCTCTCGCGAAGTTGCCTGGTCTTCCCCCCTCGTCACTCTTTCTTTTCCTTTGTTTTATTTCGAAAAGGGGGGGAGGGAAGTACGGGTTTGCAACACTGGATTACAAGTTTGGGGTTATGTTATATGTATACAGTACATAAGTGTTTTTGCCTCATTGATAATTGTGTTTTGTTTTTGTGATCAGTGTTTTTGTTCATTTTGGAAGAAAAGGGATTTTGTGTACAGTACTTTTTGGTTTAAGACAAGTCTATGGTTTTGCATTACTATGAATGACGGGCACGTGTTAAAACTGCTCTTTTTAGCTACTCCTCAGTTTTCACTCTTTTATTAAACTCTCTTGTTTAAATTGTGTTTCTTTGTCATTCATAATTTTGTCTTATGCATTGGTTTTTTTGGTAGGTTGGGCTTGGATGTCCTCCTCCTATTTGTTATGCAGCCTTGACGTTGGATTTGCCAAGACTACTAACAAATTGGGAGGTTTGACGTACCTCCCAACCTACCAAATAGGAAAACCTACTATTTGGTAGTAGTCTTGGACAATCCAACGTACATAATACCCTCCCTCACGCCGGACCCCTGCCCATCCGCGTTCTTCTGCTGACGTGAGATGTGATAACAAGAGAGGGTCGCTCATGCGCACGTTCGACAGGGATCGGCGCATGACGGAACACGGGATGGGCCTTGAGCGGTAACTAAGGTAAACCCCTTTTTTTCTTCTATACTTTTTTCACCTTCGGTGGTAGTTTTGGTTAATGTACAACGTCTCCTAGAGCAAGATAAGGAGTAGACTCTAGACGTTTTCTTTTTAACCGCGGTTGGAATGACGACATAGCAGTCAAAATAGACAAGTCGTCATTGCAATTAGGTTAATAGCCTTGACGTTGGATTGTCCAAGACTACTACCAAATAGTAGGTTTTCCTATTTGGTAGGTTGGGAGGTACGTCAAACCTCCCAATTATGTCAGAGGGTATTCTTAACTTTCTTAAGACATGTCTAGATATTCGGAAATCTTTATAGAACCCCGCCGCGTAACGAGCTGTGATCAGTGTGACATTACGTCTCGTTATCCGGCGGGTTATGAACACTTGTATGCGATCATTTTGGGTTAACCTTATGAGCATTAATTCCTGGAAATTTTATTTTTTTCCAGGGCTGGGCTCCGGCGGACCAATACAGAACCTGCAGTAGTTTCCCACCAGTCTCTGTCATGGCTACCTTTGCCCCAGTTTTTGCTTTATGCATTACTCCAACCTGTGCCGGTATCCCTCTTTTTGCGCACACTCTTTGTATCAAGTGTGTTAAATGTCTAGACCGTTCAAGGGGTCTGTGGGTGATGCGCAACTGTTCCTTTTGCTCCCAACTAAGTGTCAAAGTCCTCCAAGATAATGATAAGACCGCAGCGGTCGCCTTACGAGAAGTTCGGCAACAAATGTCAGCGTATACTACGATTGTGGCTCATAAGTCACTTCAATGTGACAACGTCCCTCTTTGGGATAGGCTTCTTCTTGAGCACCCTCCCCCTAAACGTTCCTCTCGAGTAACTAGTCGTAAGCCGGCGGAGACTGGACAGGGTTCTGTGTCATCTCCTGCCCCTGCTACTTCGAAACGTCAACGTGAGCCTACACCCCCGGCGGCAGCCTCCTCGTCTCGGGAGAGATCTCGGTCTAGGTCACCTCTCAGACACCAGCCACCCAGTCTTGCCTCTTCACCATCGAGTAAGAAGAGTAAGACAGAAAGTTCCACCAGTGGTCACGGCGATAAATCCTCCAAATCGAAGAGTAGTTCACGGTCACACCGCAGCCATAAATCTTCGAAAAAGGATTCCCATGATAGAAAGGCCTCCCGACATTCGCCAGTTTCTAGTACTTCTCGTCATACCTCTACCCCAGACAGAGTTTGTGTTCGGTCTCAAGGGTCCAGTGTAGTGCCTGTACCTAAAGATGATTTACCCATTAACATTTTAACCCTGGATTTGGAGAGTTCAGGGAGCTCAGTGGTTGAGTGTTTTGGACTCCCAAGGGAGTGTAGGCCAAGGCCTAGGTGTTTGGCGATATTCTCGACCGGGGCCTGACCACCCACTTCCGGCTTAAACTATTCACACAGTGGCTGACGTCCACCGGGACGCGGCGATCCCATCCTCTATTCCTGACTTATCTTGGCAACAAGATGGTACCCCAGCTTCGGCGGGATCTTCTCAGGAGGAACAGGATGATAAAGACGAGGTTTCGATTATATCGGATATGGAAGGGCAAGAGTCAGGTTCAGGCTTAGACGCCGCACAAGATCTTAATGATTAACCAGTGAGTACATCATCAAATCAATTTGTCACTGCACAGGAAATTGATGGGCTACTAGTTAATGCTTTATCTAAAAAATTTGGCCAACAGCAGGAAACTCCCACAGTGGACTTGGGAGCTCCCACGACAAGCTCTACGGTACGGCCTCTGATGACTTCTATTGCTTTGACTCAGATCCCTCACCCTCCCTCTATGTCACCATCGATGGTTACTAGGCCTGCTACGGCGGCATTGACCACTTCGAATGTAAGGGTTATAACGGATGTCAATCCGCCCCCTCTAGACAGAGCGCCTCTCAGAAAGGTAGCTATGCCCTTGCTTTACGGACCAGACGAGTCATGGGTCCTTTTGACCCCCACTAAACCAGAGCTCGCCCAACCTACCTTGTCAGGGGAACTCCCAGTGCCGCGTGAGTGGGTCATCCAGGGCAATAAATCTAAGAAATTAAGGGCCTTGGATACTTTGGGGAATGTACTAGATGTCAACATCAAGGCTATACCTAGTTATTATCACCAGGACTATTTTGTTTATACTGCTAAGCCTGCTTTACCCTCTGCCTCAGCTTCAACATTGTTTTCTGACTGGTCTAAGCATGATGGGTTTAATGACATTAAGACACTGTCAGCTCTCACTCCAGAACTCGATTTGCAAAACCGTCACAGACGCAGCAGCTAATCCAGTCTTGAAGGTGGGGCAGTTGGGTCCAGGACCTTGGGTGGAATGGGAGACAGAGGCTCAAAACTTTGCGACCACATTTACTTCCAAAACTTCCCACCAGATCCCTCAAGATACTCATTCTTGGTTCTCCATGCCAGTGTGTTCTGCCGGCGGAGTCCCTTCAGCTTTGTTTGCTTTCTTAGCTGCCCCTAAAATTAATCTTTGTGAGCTAAAAGACCCTTTCACTACCCCTACCCCAACTCACCTAGACCGAGAATTTAGGCTACGGGGGAAAGCTTTTCGCCTGTTCTCTCAATACATAGTGTCTCAACAGGTAGCAAAGTCATTGCTCCGGTCCACTCAGGCAATCGCAGACGCGGATGCCAGACGATCGGTTGAATTGTCCCGGCGACTGCTTCTTCAGTCGTCAATCCAATCATTGGGTGACATACGCACCGCCTTGCTTGAGGCAGTACGAGCGAGACAAGATCTCAGAATGTCCTTAGTCCGAAAACTGCCTGATCGCATTGCGAATCAGGTGGTCATGTCACCAGTGCTCACTCCCTCTTTAATGCCCCCTGAAGTGTGGCGAACGGCTTTTAATATGGCTCAGGCCTTTAAACACAGTCCCACCCCTTCTAAGAAACCTGCCTTTAACTTCCCCAAACCCAGGCCAGTCGCTAAGGCTCAGCCGGGGGGATCTAAGCCCTTTCTTCCACCTAAGTCCTCCTCCCCTCAAGGTCAGTACAGGCATAGACAGGGTAGGTTTTCAGGTCAGAGAGGACGCGGCTATAATAAGCCAGGTCAGGGCCCGTCTTCTGCCAACGCCAGCCAGCCGGCGAAGCGTCCACCACCACCAACTCCACCACCATAAAAAAACTAAAGTCTCTCTCACTCCCGGTGCCAGTCTTAAGGCCGGTGGATCCGAGGGTAGTACAGCCGGCGAACCCTTGTCTGCTAACTGGGTCGTTCCGAACGTGTCACCAAGCATGGCCGTTAAACACTTGGGCACGGATGGTGGCATGCAAAGGCATCACTTGGCAGTGGCTCCGGCGACCTCGCTTACGTCAGCCGACAACGGCGAATTTTGTTTCTTTAGAGGTGGAGTCACTGGTCCAGGAAATGATTGCCAAGAATGTCATCATCCCGTTCCCCCCAAATTACCCTGTATTCACGTCCAAGCTATTTTTGGTTCCCAAAAGGGACAGTGTTCAGATGAGACCGGTCGTAGACCTGTCTTATCTGAACCTTCACATTCACAACGAGTCATTCCGAATGTTAACAGTACACCAAATCAGGCTAACACTTCCGCCGGGAGGGTGGATGTGTTCCCTAGACCTGACAGATGCTTAATGGCACGTATCGGTAAACAAAAGATTTCAAAGGTTACTGGCCTTACAGATCAGGCACCAAAATTTTGTTTTTCAGAGGATGCCATTCGGTTTGAACCTGGCACCTCGATTATTCACGAAATTAGTCCGGCAAGCCCTGATGCCGTTGTTAAAGCAAGGAATCAGAGTTTTGTGGTACCTAGATGACTGGCTGGTGGTGGCAGAGACAGAGCAATTATGCATCAAACATGTCAACATAATTTTAAATCATGTCAAAACTCTAGGGTTCAAGGTAAATCTGGTAAAGTCAAACCTTGTTCCCTCACGAGTAATTCAGTGGATAGGGCTGGTCTGGGACACGGCCGCTCTCACTCTGAGTCAGAGTGTGGACAATCGCAACAGGTTTCGCAGGAAACTGTTCATGTTTCTTCACAGTCTGACTACGACACGGAGGATCTGGAAGTCTCTGGTCGGCTCTCTCGACTGGATTCAACTAACTGTAATGTTGGGCCGGTTGAAAGTAAAACGTTTAATATTGGAGGGCAACAAATATTTCCCACTCTTACCGGCGGGAAAATTATGGCCCATCCCAAAATTAATCCACACCTTACTAGCGGTCTGGGCGAAGAGGGAAATGTTGCACTCAGTAATGTCATGGACCTCTCCTCCGCCAACGGTATGGGTAGACACGGATGCGTCAGGCACAATAGGTTGGGGATTTCAGTCAAACCAGGGGCACCAGGGTCAGGGGCTTTGGTCCCACTTAGAAATCTCCCACATCAATGTCAAAGAATTACTAGTCCCCTTGTATTTCCTTCAGGCTCACGGTGGCCTTCAGAATGGACAATCTGAATGCAGTTCACTGTATTCAGAAACAGGGGTCAACGAGATCAAGGAAGCTGCTAAACGTGTCGGAAGAGATTTTTACTCTAGCCAACAGGCTAGACATTTATCTTCACGCATCTTATCTCCCAGGCGTAGCAAACGTCTGGGCAGACGCTCTGTCCCGGAGACAGAGCACGACAGTAGAATGGGAGCTCAAGCAACCCATTTTCAACCTAATGATTGCAGAGCTCTAACATCCACAAGTGGATCTGTTTGCATCCGAGGAGACTCACAAACTCCCTCTATACCTCACCCGCCGGACGAAAACGCCGGCAGGGGGGCCAGACGCCCTAGTGACAGACTGGAACAGATGGAGCTCCATCTATCTGTTTCCGCCGCCAGACGCGTCACTAATGTGCCACGTAGTGAACAAAATGCGAGATTATCGAGGCTTAGTCTCGCTAATCGCGCCCCTGTGGCCGGCGCAGTTATGGTACCAGCAATTGAAGACGTGGTGCTCGCACCCGGTGTCGCTCCCGGTCGAGTATTTCCACTTAGACACGATTGGCAACCTAGCGACCTCGCTGACTTTTGCATTATGGACATTCAAGAGGCCAAGTGGCTAGCACCATATGGTAGAGATGTGACCAATAAATTAATCAATCAATATACTCAGTCTACGAAACGACAGTATCAATCACATTGGCAAGCCTTTACTTCTTGGATCATTAAAACAGAACAGAATGTGCCCTCAGTGGCATTAGTTTTTAATTATTTGAATTATCTGTTTGAGCAGAAACGTTTATCCGTGGTAACGTTAAAAAATCACTTAACTGCGATTAGAGTGCCCTTTTTAGACCTTACAGGTCTCTCCATACCGGTAGCAGAGGAAACAGGTTTTATGAGAGCATGTTTTAAACTCCGCCCACCTCCCCATCAGCTCATGCCTACTTGGTCTCTGGACAAGGCATTGTCTTTACTTCACTCTCGTCTGTACCAAAATACTGAAGATTTTGCATTACTCTTAAAAAAGGCTGTATTCCTTTTGGCTTTGGCCACCGGGAACAGAGTGTCTGAGCTGGCGGCGATGAGCAACACACCTAATTGCCTTAGGTTTGGTAGACTTAATGAATGTATTCACATTGCACCTTCCCCGGGATTTGTAGCCAAGAATGAGCACAGTGCACACGTGTTTTCTGAGTTCACTGTGCCGGCGTTAAAAAGGGGAAAGGTGCACCATAATCTATGTCCAGTGCAAGCTCTAACCAAATATTTGAGAGTAGCTCCTCTAAACCCCCAAGGTGCTTTGTGGGTAGCGAGTACGGGTAAACGCTTACTGAAACGGAGATTAGCTTCTCTTCTGGTCGAAGTCATTAAAGAGAGTAATCCCGGCGTTGTGGGTAGGGCCCACGATTTACGCAAATGGGCAGCCTCTTTACGTTTCCTGAAGAACTTTTCAGTAGAAGATATTTCGTCCACACAGTTGTGGGCGTCTAATCATACGTTTTTGACTAGATACTTGTCCGTTGCTCTAGACAAACCTTCCTTACCATGTATAGCTTTAAGGCAGAGGGTCTAAGTGGCCCTTCAGTCACTTTTGTTTACTTTCAAGGAAAAAGGGGGGGGGGGTGCAGTCAGTGTAACATAGGACACCCTAGACCCCGCCGGAATGTAAGAGCTGTGATACAAATTATGGATAATGTGATATGAAAATTTCTCTGTTCTATTCAGGGCGAGAAATTGTGCTAGTACAATGTTAGTACAAACAACAGGGTTGTTATAGTAGTTTTAGCTGTGAAAGCAATTTAGTATTAAACAGTGGAGATATTTTGCAAAATATTTCCACGAATATTATGGGGTTTATTATGTGCACATGTAAACTTATAACTTGTTATTTTTGTCACCACTCGTTGAGTGGGGTGCCTTTGTAACTACAGATCTGTTCACAGAATCTCCAGAGTTACCCTTTTTTGTCAAGCAGGCTTCTTTGAAGCACGCACCTGCTTGAACCCCTTTTTTGTATATATATGGGCTGCGCCATGTTTAAATATATTTTCAAAGTAAGAATACTATGTGGTTGTTTGATTATCTGCTTTTCTAGAGTTATGATATGATTACGAATGTCCCCCTCCAGTCTTAGAAATCAGGCATGTTCGTCAATGATGGAGGGGCCACTAATAAATTATAGGTTTGACTCCTGTAAGGAGATAAAGAAAACCTAATATTTAGTAGTGGCCCCGTAATCATTGACGACTGGGGCCCTCCCGACCATCCCCTTCCCATTCGTTGATGTATTAAGGATTTTGGTTTACTTAATAAGTCAGTGAAGGAAGAATGACGCCTGAATCAGCGTCTGGTCAAAGATCCACACAAGTACATCCACGATATGATGGAAAGCTTATTGGATAGTTATTCTTATTTTCTTTTTCTATTTATTTTTTACGAAGTTTTTTCGTAGTGAGAACCCAATTCATAATGACTGAAGCCATGAGTGAGGTCGCGTGCGCTCATGATGAAGGCTCCTCAGATTTTAAATGCTCTGCGCGGTAGATTCAAACTACGGCGGATTAGTGTTTGAAGAGGATGCCTTATGTAATAGGCATGTTCGTCAATGATTACGGGGCCACTACTAAATATTAGGTTTTCTTTATCTCCTTACAGGAGTCAAACCTATAATCTATCTATCTATCTATCTATCTATCTATGTTTTTACTCAGGCCCAATCCCTACTTTTCCTTTTTTTTTTTTTTTTTTTTTTTACTCCAGACAGTCAGAATAGGGACAACACAAAAAACAACAGAAAACAATGAACACACAAAAACAAAATACAAATTCACACACATCTAGGTCCTCCAGGAGAAGACCTAGAGACCAGGGTCACCAAGGTCCCTCCAGCACTCCCCCGGCCCTCGACCACCCGGAGAGGTTCCGATCTCGGCAGGCAGACATGCAGCGGAGCCAAAGCCACGAGCCCGCCTACCACGCTTCCAGGCGCACCCTTTATATAAACCACCTCCCCGGGCCAGGCGCCTGATGGACTATTATCTAGTCCAACTTGCACCCGACCCCTTCCCCCAAATGACCACGTGTTCACTCATCTACTCACAAGCATTCTCCAATCATTAATATTTATTACCACTTCCCTTGCCTGATCTATAGTCATTCCTCTATCATCCAAAGCTTGTCTTACACAGTCTCTCCATCTCAATTGGGGTCTTCCTGCCCTTCTATCTCCCCTTGTATTTGACTCACATATTCTCTTTGTAAGCTTTTCATCTTCCATTCGTTCAACATGACCATACCAGTTCTGCACCCTTCTGTCCACTCTGGCTGACAAATGTTCCTGTTGCCCCACTCTCCTACGTATCTCTTCATTCCTCAATCTGTCTCTACGAGTAACTCCACACATACTCCTCAAGCAGCTCATCTCCATCACATC
Organism: Paralithodes platypus; assembly: GCA_032716605.1. NCBI lineage: Eukaryota > Metazoa > Arthropoda > Malacostraca > Decapoda > Lithodidae > Paralithodes > Paralithodes platypus. The sequence continues at coordinate 23,250,805 of CM064516.1, read as the reverse complement.
CAGCTTTCTTCTCTCCTTTTCTTTAAGAGCCCATGTCTCAGTCCCATACATCACTGTTGGCACAAAAATGCCTGGATTGTTTGAGGTGAAAAATAAAAATAGTGGTTTTGGTCCCGTGACCATGTAAAGTTTGTATGCACGGCCGCCAGACCTGTGTCTAAGGTTTCAGCTTGTTTACTCTTGTTTAACCCACCAGACCCGGTTGGGCTCTGAGAAACCCATAACAAATGCGCCCGCGGAACCCGGTAGGGCTCTGAGGCACCAGCAGCTTGAAAGCCTGTAAGCTTGGTGTGCGAGGCGTCCGTCCGACGCATGTAAACAACAGCCGGTTAGACCGACGCTGCGCATCTCCGACCACAAGAAGGAGAGGCGTCGCTTGTTCGTGTGTGGGTGTGTGTTATTGTTAAGTAGTGAAAAGTAGTGAAAAGTGGCTGATATCGCCACAAAGTTCTCTCCACGGAAATCGTCATCACAACTGAACCAGTTGACTTAGAGAGCTCTACTTAACGCCATTCTACAGGTATGAAACACATCTACGCTTGGGGATGCGCGGGAATGCGGAAGCAGTCAAAATAACAAAGATACGGTAGCCTAGGGGTAGACGTTTTTCGGCCAAAACCCCCGGGTTTCGGGGAAATTATAGAATACAATAGCCGGGGCTGGAGGGTTAACTATTGATTACTGAGCATGGATTATTGATTATGAATAATGGTTTACTAATGATTATATCAATTATTGACTATTGATGTATTTAACCATTGTAACAATTCTTAAGTCACTGTCCACTGCTTTCATGCATCGATTCGGACTACAGTACTGCACCAACTTTTGAAGCTAAGAGGGACTGCCGAAAGTGGCGCAAAAGTTAAATTCGCGAAAGTTGGGGCATGGACCTATTGGGAATAGATGTAATAGGGGTCGGGCCTGTAAGAAAACACACCAAAGTGGAACAATCTATCATGAAATACATTTATATAGTGTACATACAGTAGTATATAAGTATTAGTACTACTGTATATTACACCTGTAACACACATGCAATCATTGATCAATAGTTTTGGGCTGTGACGCAAGCACGAGTCAGCTGACTGACTGACTAGGTGTGTTGTTGTGTGTGCCGTGAACCACCCGCCATGATAACAAAACGTTCTTTCACATGGTTTTAAGTTATGTAATACCTATTTTCTTCATGAACGCCATCCAGGCTCCACGGTGCAATCTCAATATATGGACTTAATGAAGGCCATCCGGGCTACGAGGGTTAATAAATTTAATCTCAAAATGTACGATAGTGAAAATATATTTTGACACTAAATATAATAATCTAAGCCTAGTTATTGTATGTGGGTATTTTGCTTACTGATATCGCATACGGTTAGGTCGGTGGAGACCATTTCTAAGACAGGGATAGTAGAGGTACTCTCCACAGAACTTTGTACCGGCTAAGTGGCGGCCTGTGTTCTTTTAACTTTTTATTTTGTGAAAAAACAAAATGTAATATTGCGATTCTATATACAGTAGCTAGTTTTTGAGTTGGGACTTTAGTTTATATTTTGTTTGCTGTGTTTAGCATGCATTTCAGTTAAGTTGTCAAGTTTCATAAATGTATTGGAACACCACATACAAAGTGGCTACAGTGCTTTACCTTACAGTCATGTCCCACAGTCTTTAAAAGATGATGATGATGATGATGATTTGTATGTTCTATTATATTACCTTCAATTTTTCCGTCTCTTTCCATTTTTATATAAGGTACTAGAACATCTAGTAATGACTTAACACTACACCTCCACAATACAAAACCTTTGCTTTTTATAAGTTATAATTCTTTCTGAAGCTAATTTCCTTAGTGCAACTTTCCACCAAGCTAAAACCCTCTAAATCTCTCATAAAATTGTTACAAATTGCTTTAAAATGTTAAGTGAAACACAATTAATGCAAAATACAGAGATTCCATGAAGTTCCAAGGTGTGATGGAGGCTGCAGGTCATTACTACAAGAGAGGCCAGCTGATCACTTTCCTTTAACTGATGACCTAAGTCTGGGTAGCTCAAGGCCTCTCATAGTCTCATGCAGCTCATCATGGGGCAACAAGGTTGCTATTATTAGGACTGATCGATCAATTGCGATAACTCTAGGGAAAGCAAATGCTACCAAGTTGATGAATCGGCAATCAAAGCGATAGCCACATATTGCTATCAAAGTTATCAGTCCAATAAGGTGGCTAGCCAGTAAACTTACCAAGTCATCGAAACAACAAACAAACCTTCAATTCAGTTATCGACAGTTCTTAATTGAAAATTTATAGCCATTATCATACTAAATATTAATGCCAAGTTTTATTTATTTACAATTAGTGACATCTATCCATCTATCTATTGCCGGACGCCTTACTCCCCTTAATGAGGGTGGCCATACACAGAAGGCCCCCAAGCGGACCTATTCCCTTTAAGAGGGACAACCTTCTGTGGGGGCGCTCGGTTATGGCCTTGGCCTTGCTCGGGGCCTTGGGGCTGTTCGGCCAGGCAGCTTGGGGAACAACAACAACAACAACAACAAAGGGACAACCTGGGCCAGTTTACTGAAGGACTTACAGGATTGACCACTCAATTTAGGGTTGCCGACCATGGCTAACTAGTCCCATCCACCCAGTTATAGTGACATAACAGACCTATATAATCCAATATTGCCATTCACGCCTCCATGGGAACGCATACTGTAATTCGTAAATCTGGTATCTGGCTAAAGTGACTAAACCAGACAGGAATTATTGTTTGACGATCAGTGTCGTTTACCCCAGTAATCAAAACACAGATCGGTCAATTGCTACCAAACGAAACATGGATCGTAACCCAAGTTTGTCATCCTACAATTAAAAACTAATGCATGTTTTTCTTAATATAGTATACTCGATTATAAGATAATGCAGTTTTTAACCCTGTGCACTCCCTTAATTGACAGGACTAGGGTGTGCCCTTGTTACAGACTTATTTATTAGTGGCCCCTCCATCATTGACGATTATGCCTATTACATAAGGCACCCTCTTCAAACACTCATCCGCCGTAGTTTGAATCTACCGCGCAGAGCATAAAAAATTGAGGAGCCTTCATCATGAGCACACGCAACCTCACTCATGGTTCAGTCATTATGAAATTGGGTTCTCACTACGAAAAAACTTCGTAACAAATAAAAAACAAAACGAAAATAAGAATAACTATTCATAAGCTTTCCATATAATCGTGGATGTACTTGTGTGGATCTTTGACCAGACGCTGACTCAGGCGTCATTCTTGCTTCTCTGCTCTGCACTCACCCTACCCGGACGTGCCTCCCCACGCTCCGCTGGTTCCGCATTTGTTGCGTCCCTAGTGAGTTTTTTCTAATTTTTTTACTCCGGGATGTATCGAGTAAGGTTAGGATATGCGTAGCAGGAGTGTCCTGGGCGGGTTTCCCGCAGTGCAGTGTATTTTGGGTCGTGTGTTTGGGGCATCTATTTCGGGTGTACCCTCGTGGTCCCGTGGTGGACGCGTGAAACGTTTTCGCGGTTAGCTAGCTTTGTGATGTAGGCGGCTTTCACTACGCGTTATTATGCTTCCTTTTATCTTTCTGATGAGGTAGCTTTTTCTTCTCTGACGTTCCCAGCGTATTTTTCTTCACTTAGTGAATTTTTTTCTGGGTCCCGAGTCAGTTCTTCCCTTTGCCGGGAAGTTTTGCTACAGTGGTGTGTTGACGGTGGTTCCTGTTGTGATATAATTCAGTGCTTTTTGTTTATATTACGACATGATTACTTTTTATTTCCGTCTGCCTAGGCCTAGCCAGCCTCTCGTAGCTTTGCCACATGTACAAGTGTTATTGATTTATGTTATAAATATGTACTACTGTGTCATGTGTGTCCTGGTTTAGTTGTGTATTGGCTATTTCCACGGACTATTTGTGTGTTCTGGATTAGTTGTGTATTGGCTATTTCCACGGACTAATTATGTGTCCTGGGTTAGTTGTGCTTTGGCTAATTCCACGGTCTATTTGGTGCATTCAGATTGAATCTGAACGGGATGGGTTGCCTTTTCCGGCGGGTTTTCTCGGTTACACCATGAAAACCCGGCTGGTTGCCGAGTTTTAATCACGCGTGGTTAAAAAAGGCTTGTTTCCCCGGCGAGTGGTGGCTTGAGGCTCTCCAGGACTGCGTCTCTGTGGTGGTGCCTGTGTTCAGGCTTACTGTGTTTCCCGGGTAGATGGCTTTACCCATTTAACTAAGTGTTCATGCGGACACTTGTTGAGTTTAGTTTTTCCCGGTTTTGCAAAGCCAGTAAAACTAGGCTGTTTGTTGATTGGTCTTTCCTCCCCGGCGATCTTTTGCAAAGAAGTGGGGATAGGAATAATTGGGGTTAACGTTATACTTAAATTCACACCCGGCGGTTGCACCTGGGGAGGGTGGGATTAACTGATTTGAAATTCAGTGTAGTTGACCAGACAATTGAGGGATACGATAAGTATCGCCGCCATTCAACATACGGCGATCTAGGACGCTTCGGGAGAAGCCAGATCTAGCATTTTAGACAGGCTTCCCAGTTTTTGATCTGTGAGATAATATGGGGGCCGGCGTCTTTTTATGGGTTTTCCAGTAAACTTAACAAACACCACTGGGAAGACTGCGTCATTTATAAAAAGCCATGCTGGTCTTTACATCATGTCAGAGGATATTCATAAATCTTTTGGACAGGTTAAGATATTCTGAAATCTTTAACTATGAACCTCCCGCGTAGCGAGCCGTGATAGTTGTGTATTACGTCTCGTTACCCGGCGGGTTATTCAACACTTGTGTTCGATCATGTTGGAGTTGCCTTATGAGCATTAATTCCTGGAAATTTTCTTTTTTCCAGGGCTGAGTTCCTGCGGGTCTATAGAGAACCTGGAGTAAACCCGGGGGTGGGTTCGTTTTCCACCAGTCTCTGCCATGGCTACCCTAGACCCTGTTTTTGCTTTGTGTGTTACACCCTCCTGTTCAGGTATCCCTATCTTTGCACACACTCTTTGCATTAGATGTGTTAAATGTTTAGATCGCTCAAGGGGTTTGTGGGTGACGGGGAACTGTACCTTCTGTACTCAATTGAGTGTTAAAGTATTGCGAGACAATGATAGACCCGCGGCGGTCGCTTTACGGGAGGTCAGGCAGCTGTTGTCCACTTATGCTACCACAGTGGCTCATAAAGCGCTTCAATGTGATAACGTAATTCTTTGGGATAAATTACTGATTGAGCACCCCCCCTATTAAACGTACCTCTAGAGTAATTGTTCGAAAGTCGGCAGAGACTGGGCAGGGTACAGTACTTACTCTGGCCCCTAGCACATCTAAGAGACCTCGTGAACCCACGCCCCCGGTGACAGCCTCCACGTCACGGGCGCGGTCCAGGTCCAGGTCGCCCCTCAGACAACAGCCGCCTAGTCACTCTTCTTCACCAGCGAGAAAGAAGAGCAAAGAGGAAAAGTCCAAGGGCAGTTCTAGTGATAAATCTGAGAAGTCCAAGAGCAGTTCTAGTGGAAGATCTAAGTCACACCGCAGCCACAAATCTTCCAGGAAAGATTCTCAGGAACGAAAGGCCTCCCGGCGTTCGCCGGAGCCTCGTGCCTCACTTTCTGCCTCTACTCCCGACTTATCTAGTGTCCAATCTGATCGGGCGGGAGTGGAGTCAGAGACTGTGGTGGGGGTGTTACCGGCGGACAGGTTACCAATGGATATTGTAAACTTAGAATTAGAGAGTTCTGTGGGCAGTGATCGCCCTTTAGAAGAGTCTAGTGGGGGCTCAGTGGTTGATGGTGTATCTGACTCTCAAGGGAGTTCGGGCCAAGGCCTGGGTGTATGGCGGTATTCCCAACCAGGGCATGAAGGCCCACGTCTGGTTCAGGAGCCACAGGTACTGGCGGACGTACACCGGGACGCTGTGATCCCATCATCCATTCCAGACTTAACATGGCACCATGACGGGATTCCGGCTTCGGCGGAATCCTCTCATGATGGGCAAGATGACAAGGATGAGGTGTCTATAATCTCTGACATGGAGGTGCAAGAGTCGGGTTCAGTTCTAGACGACTCACAGGATAGGAATGATTCACCTCTTAGTTCTTCATCTGCTAAATTTGTCACGGCGGAGGAAATAGATGGGTTATTAGCTACTGCTCTAACGAAAAAATTTGGCCAACAGCCTGAGACTCCTACAGTGGACCTGGGAGCTTCCATGACAAGTTCAAGTGTTCGGCCTCTGATCGCTTCCATTGCTTTAACTAAGATTCCGCACCCTCCCTCTATATCACCTACTATGGTCACTAGGCCTGCTTCGGCGGCACTGACTACTTCTAGTGTAAGGGTGGTAGCGGATGTGAATCCTCCCCCTTTAGATAAAGCACCGTTAAAAAAGGTAGCTATGCCCCTTTTATACGGTCCAGATGATTCATGGGTACGAATGATCCCAACTAAGCTAGAGGCGGCGCGGCCCACTTTGTCAGGGGAACTTCCAGTGCCACGTGAGTGGGTAATCCAAGGAAATAAATCTAGAAAGTTACGAGCTTTGGATATTGCGGGTAATGTTCTTGATGTTAATATTAAGGCCATTCCGAACCATTATCACCATGACTATTTTGTGTATACAGCTACACCTGCACTGCCCCCTGCCTCAGCTTCAAAACTGTTTTCTGACTGGACCAAGCATGACGGTTTTAATGATATAAAAGCACTGTCAGCTCTCACTCCAGAATTAGATTTACAAACGGTCACAGACACAGCCGCTAACCCAGTGTTGAAGGTGGGGCAGTTGGGTCCAGGACCTTGGGTGGAATGGGAGGTAGAGGCTCAGAACTTTGCGACCACCTTCACCTCAAAATCTTCGCACCAAATTCCTCAGGACAGCCATTCTTGGTTCTCTCTGCCAGTCTTTTCGGCCGGCGGAGTTCCATCTGCTTTGTTTGCTTTTTTAGCTGCCCCCAAAATCAATCTATGCGAACTTAAAGATCCTTTCACTACACCTTCCCCAGCTCACCTAGACCGGGAGTTTAGGCTACGGGGGAAGGCGTATAGACTTTTTTCCCAATACTGTACATTGTTACGCACCAGGTGGCGAAATCTATGCTAAGATCTACTCAGGCAATCGCGGACGCGGATGTCAGAAGATCGATTGAACTAGCTCGGCGGTTACTCCTTCAGACTTCTATTCAGTCGTTGGGGGATATCCGTACAGCCTTGCTCGAGGCGGTGCGGGCGAGACAGGATCTTAGGATGTCCCTGGTGAAGAAACTTCCTGATAGAATTGCGAACCAGGTGGTCATGTTGCCGGTGCTAACTCCCTCTTTAATGTCCCCTGATGTGTGGAGAACTGTTTTCAACATGGCTCAGGCCTTTGGGCACAGTCCCGCCCCTTCTAAGAAACCTGCTTTTAACTTTCCCAAACCCAAGCCAGTCGCAAAAGCTCAGCCGGGTGGGTCAAAGCCCTTTCATATACCTAAGTCCTCTTCCCCCCAAGGTCAGTACAGGTATAAACAAGGTAAGTTTGCAGGTCATAAAGGACGAAACTATAACAGACCGGGCCAGGGCCCGTCTTCTGCCAACGCCGGCCAGTCGGCTAAGCATCCACCACCACCACCATAAAAAAACTAGTCTCTCTCACTCCCAGGGCCGGTCTCACGGCGGGCGGATCAGAGGGTAGTACAGCCGGCGAACCCTTGTCTGATAACTGGGTCGTTCCGGACGTGTCACCGCGCATGGCCAGTAAATACTTGGGCAAGGATGGTGGCACGCAAGGGCATCACCTGGCAGTGGCTCCGGCGACCTCGTTTACGTCAGCCGACAAAGGCAAATTTAGTTTCATTAGAGGTGGAGTCACTGATCCAGGAAATGATCACCAAAAATGTCATCATCCCGGTTCCTCAAAATTACCCAGTCTTTACATCCAAACTATTTCTAGTGCCCAAAAGGGACAGTGTTCAGATGAGACCAGTCGTAGACCTGTCTTATCTGAACCTCCATATTCACAACGTGTCATTCAGGATGCTGACAGTAAACCAGATCAGGCTAACACTTCCGCCGGGAGGATGGATGTGATCGTTAGACCTGACAGACGCGTATTGGCACGTCTCGGTAAACAAAAGATTTCAACGGTTTCTGGCCTTAAGAATAAAGCATCAGACTTATGTCTTTCAGAGGATGCCGTTTGGATTGAACCTAGCACCTCGCTTATTCACGAAATTAGTCCGGCAAGCCCTGATGCCCTTGTTAGAGCAAGGGATCAGGATTTTGTGGTATCTAGACGACTGGCTAGTGGTGGCAGAGACGGAACAAGTATGCATAAATCATGTCAACATAACATTAAATCATGTCAAAACTCTAGGGTTCAAGGTCAACCTGGTAAAGTCAAACCTTGTTCCCTCACGAGTAGTTCAGTGGATAGGGCTGGTCTGGGGCACAGCTACTCTCACTCTGAGTCAGAGTGTGGACAATCGCAACAGATTTCGCAGGAAATTGTTTCTGTTCCTTCACAGTCTGACTACGACACGGAGAATCTGGGAGTCTCTGGTCGGCTCTCTCAACTGGATTCAACTAACTGTAAGGTTGGGCCGGTTGAGAGTCAAACGTTTAATATTGGAGGGCAACAAATATTTTCCGCTATTGCCGGCGAAAAAATTATGGCCCATACCAAAATTAATCCACAACTTACTAGCGGTCTGGGCGAAGAGGGAAACGTTACACTCAGTCATGTCATGGACCTCTCCTCCGCCGACGGTATGGGTAGACACGGATGCGTCAGGAACGATAGGTTGGGGCTTTCAGTCAAACCAAGGGCACCAGGGTCAAGGGCTTTGGTCCCATTTAGAAATCTCCCACATCAATGTCAAAGAATTACTAGTCCCCTTATATTTCCTTCAGGCTCACGGCTCTACTTTACGGGGCAAGTCGGTGGCCTTCAGAATGGACAATCTGAATGCAGTTCACTGTATTCAGAAACAAGGGTCAACGAGATCTCGGAAGTTGCTAAACGTGTCAGAAAAGATTTTTATTCTAGCCAACAGGCTGGACATTCATCTTCACGCATCTTATCTCCCAGGCGTAGCAAACGTCTGGGCAGACGCTCTGTCTCGGAGACAGAGCACAACAGTAGAATGGGCGCTCAAGCAAACCATTTTCGACCAAATGATTGCGGAGCCTTACCATCCACAAGTGGATTTATTTGCGTCAGAGGAGACTCACAAACTCCCATTGTACCTCACCCGCCGGACGATAACGCCGGCGGGCGGGCCAGACGCACTAGTGACAGACTGAAACAGGTGGAGTTCCATTTATCTGTTTCCGCCGCCAGATGCGTCTCTAATGTGCCACGTAGTAAACAAACTACAGGATTATCGGGGCGTAGTCTCGCTAATCGCGCCCCTGTGGCCGGCGCAGTTGTGGTACCAGCAATTGAAAACGTGGTGCCCGCACCCGGTGTCACTCCCGGTCGGGTTTTTCCACTTAGACACAATTGGCAACCTAAAGACCTCGCTGACTTTTGCATTATGGACATTCAGGAGGCCAAATGGCTAGCACCATATGGTAGAGACGTGACCAATAAATTCATGAATCAATATACCCAGTCTACTAAGTGACAGTATCAATCGCATTGGCAAGCCTTTACTTCTTGGATTCTTAGAACAGAACAAACTGTGCCCTCTTTTCTTTTTTTTCTTTCTTTTGATGTGTTCGCCGCTCTTCTAGCGGCACCAAGGAGCGCGACGCCCCTCGTTATGGGTGGTGATTTGGTGCAGTAGACTGTTTGAAGCGACAGCTCGCTCCCTTGCGAGGATGGGCTCGTCTGGCACTTTTTGCAGTTCGACATCTAGGGCTCTCTTGAAGTTGTCTAACGAGATGTCCCTCATGTCTCTTACTCGCCGTGGGAGTTTGTTGAAGAGAAGTGGGCCTCTGTGTGATAACCAGCCCTCTCGCAGAGAGCCCATAGCACCCCTGTTATTCATCCAGGGGATTTCGCATTCCCAGCCTCTCCTATCACTGAATTTCATGACTATCGGAGTATGTAGGTTTGGTACTAAACCCTCTGTGATTTTCCACGTGTATATTATTAGGTAACGTTCTCTTCTACGTTCCAGTGAGTACAGATTCAGTGCTCTTAAATGCTCCCAATAGTGTAGATGTTTTATCGAACTTATATGCGAAGTGAAATTTCTTTGTACACTCTCTACGTCATTTATTTCACCTGCTTTGTATGGGGATGTTAATACGCTACAGTATTCAATCCGCGGTAGCACTAGAGATTTGAAGAGCGTTATCATAGGCAATTCACCGTGTTTTAAAAGTACGCAGAATCCAACCCGTTAGACGTTTCGCAGCCGCCACTTTGACCTGGTTATGTACTTTGAAACCCATATTTTCAGACATTAATACCCCAAGGTCTTTCACACTGTCTTTCCGTTCTATTATGTGGTTAGATTCTGTTAAGTAATTTGTAATTTCTTTAACACCATTATTATCTCCGTACCGTATTAATTGGAATTTTTCCTCATTGAATTGCATGTTGTTTTCCTGGTCCAATGGAACACTACATTCATGTCTTCATGCAGTCGGCCCGTGTCCTCTTGTGTGTTTACTATCTTGCTTAATTTTGGGTCATCAGCAAAAGACGACACCGTACTGTGTCTGGTGTTGGTATCTATGTCGCAAATTAGTATGAGGAACAGAAGGGGCGCTAGGCACTGTTCCTTGGGGCACTGAGCTTTAGACATCCGAAGGCTCAGAAGTGACTTGGTTTACTGCTACCGGTTGTTTTCGGTTTACGAGGAAATTGTATATCCACCGTCCGATTTTCACAGTTATACCTTTTGCTTTCAGTTTGTGGGCTATTATACCATGGTCACATTTATCAAATGCCTTAGCAAAATCGGTGTAAATGACATCCACGTTTTTCTTTTCTTCTAGCGCTTTAAGAATTTTGTCATAGTGTTCCAAAAGTTGTGAGAGACATGATCTTCCCGCTCTGAACCCATGTTGACCGGTGTTGTGTAGTTCATTTGTCTCCATGAATGTTGAAATTTTGCTTCGCAGGACTCGCTCGAAAACTTTAATGATGTGAGAGGTTAGAGCTACCGGGCGGTAGTTTTTTGGTAGTGCTTTACTCCCTCCTTTATGCAGTGGGGTAATTATTGCGTTTTTCAAGCTATTTCTTACAGTTTCTTACAGTAGATCCTCTGGAAAAAGGCAAACTAGGCCTGTGTATCCAGCTCAGTACCAGTACTTGCACTGCTGCGGTCGTTCACGGTGTTGGCGGCGGCGGTAGCAGACGCAACATTTTTACTATTCTGTATTTTTGTTTTATAATCAAACTTCAAATCTTGTCTTCCCCATGCTTTATCAAGATTACTTTCAAACTCCCTTATTGATTCGGAATCGACTACATACTGGGGCAGTGCGTTCCACTCATTTACCACTCTATCACAAAATGAGTTCTTTGCCTTCTCAAGCCTATTTCTTTCTTTGTAAATTTTCTTAGAGTGTCCTCTCGTTCTTGTTCCCTCCCGCATCAAGAAGATACCTTCACACACATCCTCATCGTACTTTCCTGACACTATCTTAAAAGTCTCTATGGTGGCTTTGGTTTTTAATTATTTAAATTATCTGTTCGAGCAGAAACGTTTATCTGTAGTAACGTTAAAAAATCACTTAACAGCGATTAGGATGCCGTTTTTGGACCTTACCGGTCTCACCATACCAGTCGCGGAGGAAACAGGTTTTATGAGGGCATGTTTTAAACTCCGCCCACCTCCCCGTCAGCTCATGCCTACCTGGTCTCTGGACAAAGCATTGTCATTACTTCATTCCCGTCTGTACCAAAATACTGCAGACTTTACATTACTTTTAAAAAGGGCAGTATTCCTTATGGCTTTGGCTACCGGGAACAGAGTATCTGAGCTGGCGGCGATGAGCAACACACCTAATTGCCTCAGGTTTGGTAGGCTTAATGAGTGTATTCACATTGCACCTTCCCCAGGGTTCATAGCCAAGAATGAGCACAGTGAACACGTGTTTTCAGAGTTCACGGTGCCGGCGTTGAAAAGGGGAAAGGTGCACCATAATTTATGTCCAGTGCAAGCTCTAACCAAATATTTGAGAGTGGCACCTCTAAATCACCAGGGTGCTTTATGGGTAGCAAGTACGGGTAAACGCTTGATGAAACGTAGGCTGGCTTCTCTCTTGGTCGAGGTCATTAAAGAGAGTAATCCCGGCGTTGTGGGTAGGGCCCACGATTTACGCAAGTGGGCAGCTTCTTTACGTTTCCTTAAATATTTTTCTGTTGAAGATATTACGTCCACACAGTTGTGGGCCTCTAATCATACGTTTTTGACTCGATACCTTTCAGTAGCTCTAGACAAACCTTCCTTGCAATGTATAGCTTTAAGGCAGAGGGTCTACTGTAGGTGGCCCCTAAGTCACTTATTGTTTAATTTCAAGAAAAGGGGGGGGGGGTGCAGTCAGTGTAACATAGGACACCCTAGACCCCGCCGGAGTATGAGAGCTGTGATACTGTTGTTGTTGTTGTGATATGTAAATTTCTCTGTACTATTCATTACAGGAAATTGTGCTAGTACAATTATAGTACAAACAACAGTGTTGTTGTAAGTAGTTTTTGGGCTGTGAAGCAATCTAATTTTAAGCATTGGTTATATTTTGCAAGATATATCCACTAATTTTATGGGGTTTATATGTGCACATGTAAACTTATAAGTTTTATTTTTTCACCACTTAATTTAAGTGGGGTGCCTTGTTAACTGGCGGATCTGTTCTCAAAATCTCAGAGTTAACCCCTTTTTATCAAGCAGGCTTCTTTGAAGCACGCTCCTGCTTGTACCCCTTTTGTATATACAGTATGTGCTGTATAAAGTTTATGCGCCAAATATATCTTTTTTACAAAGTAAGAATACTATGTGGTTGTTTGATTATCTGCCTTTGCTAGAGTTATGATATGATTACGAATGTCCCCCTCCAGTCTTAGATATCAGGCATAATCGTCAATGATGGAGGGGCCACTAATAAATTATAGGTTTGACTCCTGCAAGGAGATAAAGAAAACCTAATGTTTAGTAGTGGCCCCGTAATCATTGACGACTGGGGCCCTCCCGACCATCCCCTTCCCATTCGTTGATGTATTAAGGATTTTGGTTTACTTGATATGTCAGTGAAGGAAGAATGACGCCTGAGTCAGCGTCTGGTCAAAGATCCACACAAGTACATCCACGATTATATGGAAAGCTTATGAATAGTTATTCTTATTTTCTTTTTGTTTTTTATTTGTTACAAAGTTTTTTCGTAGTGAGAACCCAATTTCATAATGACTGAACCATGAGTGAGGTTGCGTGCGCTCATGATGAAGGCTCCTCAATTTTTTATGCTCTGCGCGGTAGATTCAAACTACGGCGGATGAGTGTTTGAAGAGGGTGCCTTATGTAATAGGCATAATCGTCAATGATTACGGGGCCACTACTAAATATTAGGTTTTCTTTATCTCCTTGCAGGAGTCAAACCTATAATCTGGACATTTGCCATGAATCGCTTGACCGAGCTGCCCAAACTCTTGCCATCTACCAATGGCACAGCGTGGGAATGAACTGCTGACCCTTCAATCAGCAGTTAGACGCGCTAACGATTATGCCATGGCCCGTGGCATAAGAAAAGATACAAGATCAAAATATTATTTAAATATGCTGTATACAGAAGAGCACTGTACTGTATGCCAAATCCCACATACTAAAAGGCTATAAAATATGTTTTCATACCTAGTTTAATACTTATACAATTTTACTAGTATCATCCAATATAACTACAGTATCAAATAATAATACTGTACAGAATAAATAGGAAGTAAGTACATTTTAAAAATATAATATAAATATATACCATACAATATATTTTATAATCATGTTGATACTAATACTAAGCAGTATATTAGCTATGATAGTACTGTATGTATGTATGTATACATATACTCAGGCACATACCCAATTGCTGGGGGGTGACCGACTCGAGACTGAGCCTGAACAGAAACAACAAAACCAAACAAAGAAACTAGAAAATTCAGGCAGAAATATAAACCAGAATAAATAATAATACGGTAGTAGGTGGGAGTTGATGCTATATGAACAAATTATCCATATGTTACTTCAATAAGTTGTTTTAGTACAAGGCCAGTATTTAATATAATGTATTATTAGCTTACCTGTCTCTACAACCAAGTTGACCTCACTGTAGCTTCATTGAACTAATCATGGCTAAATCATATGAATTACAGTATAACATAATCAACAACAAAAATACAAGCATTGTACAAGTACTTTAAATGAGGCATTGAATGAATATATTTACATGCATAACCAATAATAAATTAATGAAATTCTAAGATTTACTAACAAGATATTACTAAATTACTAGTTACACAAAAACGCCACACAAAGGTTAAACATACATAGCTATAAAACCAAATTCAGGCAAACTTAATTTGTTAGACACCACACTACACAGGGATAAGAGATCTAGTAGGAAGAGAGATCGGTCATTTTTTTCTTCTTTGGATGTCATTTTGGTCCCGTAATTATAATACAATGGGGTAATAGTTTATTACTAAGCTTAAACTATACCGTATATCCAATACTAGTATTTCTGAATGTTTATTTTTGAATTTGGACATATTTGAGTTTAAAGAGAGGCTAATGACACCCATATGGTGGACATCCACATAGAAACAAAAGAAAAAAAGAAAACAAAAAATATATAGTGGACTAGTGAAGGCTGGCCAATCTGTTACTATAGGGTCTTGACACAGGGTTTGTGCTTGCTGTCATCTATGCCAAAACTTATGTCCTCAAACTGTAATATAAAATGTCTGGACATTTGTTTTTGTTTTATGTACGGTAAGTTCAGTAAAATTACTCTACAGTAGGATCCTTTGTGTGTGTTCAAGAAAAATAATGGCATTGATTACAACTTTCACATAAAAACAAATAGTACATGAATATTTAATATAATGTTAGTACATAAATTAACAGTGCCAAGAAACTACTATTTTAGGGGTGTTAACACTTGAAATTTGTATTATAAATTTTGCTCTAATTATTCAATATTATTCATTGAAATAGTAGGAATAAACCTGTATTTCTTTAGATAGCTACAAAGTGTCAACCTGAGCTAAAAATATATTCATTGTCCAAATTGTTAATTAAAATACATCATGAACTCTTTTGGCAGCTTTGATACAATCCCAGCCATAATCCTTGCTTGGTAAATTTTGAAGGCAAGAGACTACTTACTGTACCTCCAAAGTTAACCAGGTGAGGAACACATGCTAGCATAAGATTTTCTCAAAATCCAAAAGAAAAGTAAATAATTTATCTTAAAAGATTTTAATACATGCATGCATGTTTGAGCCCTGGTCACACAAAGGTGCTTGTGGAAAAAAGAAAGTAAAGTAATGCCCAACTGCAATATAGCAGTTAATTAAGTAAGTGGGAAGGGAGGCCGCTCTGAACAGGGCTGCCTGGAGCGCCACCACTAGGACATGAGGCCGGAACTGCACTTCCTATGGAGCACGCAGTCTTTAAATATATGTATGGAGTTATCAGCTCCAGAACCACCTAAACACCTCCAAGGACCCTGTGAGATTACAGGGAGCAGTACAGTATGCTGCTTCAAACTACAGGAACCTACAACCTTAATGGTGCCACCACAGGCTATATTGTCAACCACCTAGATGTGAGGCTGGAAAGTGTGATTGGTCACTGACCCAACACTTTCCAACAATCTCTGCTAATATCTGTGATAAAAATTTATGAGAGATGAATTAAAACGTAATTGTTTTCAGTATTCACTTTTTCTTATGTTCTCCTAGAAACTTATAATCAGGTCAAATAATTTCAAATCTCTGTAGTTTCCATGCTCAAGTACATTACCCTTCACTTTGTATGCCTTCACTATCACACTTATTGTTAACTATTGAATTTATCAGAAGTTGTAATTTTTACCCTTGTGTAACTATCTCAGCAGTTAATCAAGATCTACAAGCCACCTTACTACAGTATTATTTAATATATATTTGATGTACTTTCTTGTACAGTATTGTGGCTAACACCAGACAAATTTATAAAGATCACATAATGCCTCCTTCAATCAAAAGGTTAACAAACCAAGAAAGATTTAGGATAAGAAGGCAAACGATCTCAGAGTGGCAGCCATAATCAAGATCCTGCACTCTGGAAAACTAGCATCAGGTAAAACCATGGCTGACAAATGCAAGCATGGCCATGGATATGAATCAAAGACTGGACTGTATACTGTGTATAAACGCTGACAATCCTGTGGTATCAATTTTAAAACTTTGATATTGTGCTAGTGGTAGGAGGGTTTTATCCGAATAAGGATCCAATGCCCCGTCTACCTTAATTTATTGGTCTGGAAACTGGCAAACAGGAGATTTTTTTTTAATCCTAACTCTACTTCCAAACATGGCTACACGTGAGCCAATTCAGGAGAGTTTTGCATAATGGCTCAATACACTCAGGCTTGCATGATATATATATATATATATATTTTTTTTTATTCCAACTACTCCCTCTCGGGCATAGGCTGAGAGCCTGTACATTCCACCGCTCAACACGGTGAAGCCCGTGAGGTCTTGTTCCAGTCTGGGGAGTGAGACATGTGAAGCATCCATCATGGCTCGAAGCAGCTCCATCTCTGAAGCGGCTGGTTGCTTCGCTCAAGTGCTTCACCGTCTCACCCTCCAGACTCAGACCCTCACTCTCAGAACGCCACCTATTGAGCAGCACCTTGCCTGTCTTTCAGCTTTAGCATGGTGCAGTTCAACATCTCAAAGCAGTATAGTATCACCAATGTCTTGCTGTATCTGCTCATAATCTTGGACAATACATTCTCTCAAAACGCCTATTAAGCATCTCAATCACCAGGTACTGTACTGCTAACCAGTACATATTTTGAATATGGGAATACTCATAAAATCCTAATATATTGGAAACACAGGGGTGTGTTTTTATGGAGTGTCAGTGGGTTTGTGGTAACATACTGAAACTAAGTACAGAACTGTATTTATTAGTGGCCCCTCCATCATTGACGAACATGCCTATTACATAAGGCATCCTCTTCAAACACTAATCCGCCGTAGTTTGAATCTACCGCGCAGAGCATTTAAAATCTGAGGAGCCTTCATCATGAGCGCACGCGACCTCACTCATGGCTTCAGTCATTATGAATTGGGTTCTCACTACGAAAAAACTTCGTAAAAAATAAAAAACAAAAAGAAAATAAGAATAACTATCCAATAAGCTTTCCATCATATCGTGGATGTACTTGTGTGGATCTTTGACCAGACGCTGATTCAGGCGTCATTCTTCCTTCTCTGCTCTGCGGTCAGCCGGCCCGGACGTGTCTCTCCACGCTCCGCTGGTTCCGCATTTGCTGCGTCCCTAGTGAGTTTTTTCTCATTTGTTTACTCCGGGATGTATCGAGTAAGGTTAGGATATGCGTAGCAGGAGTGTCCTGGGCTGGTTGCCCGCAGTGCAGTGTATTTTGGGTCGTGTGTTTGGGGCATCTATTTCGG
Organism: Paralithodes platypus; assembly: GCA_032716605.1. Lineage (NCBI taxonomy): Eukaryota > Metazoa > Arthropoda > Malacostraca > Decapoda > Lithodidae > Paralithodes > Paralithodes platypus. Next base: position 23,233,171 of record CM064516.1, on the reverse strand, counting down.
ATGTACCCTCGTGGTCCGGTTGTGGACAGGTGAACTTTTTCACAGTTAGCTAGCTTTGTGATGCAGGCGGCTTTCATTACGCGTTATTGCTTCCTTTTATCTTTCTGATGAGGTAGCGTATTTTTGCTGATGTTCCCAGCGTATTTTTCTTCACTTAGTGAAGTTTTTTCTGGGTCCCGAGTCAGTTCTTCCCTTTGCCGGAAGTTTTTGCTACAGTGGTGTGTTGGCGGTGGTTCCTGTTGTGATATAATTCAGTGCTTTTTGTTTATATTCCGACATGTTAATGTTATCCGTCTGCCTAGGCCTAGCCAGCCTCTCGTAGCTTTACCACATATACAAGTGTTATTGATTTATTTTCTAAATATGTACTACTGTGTGATGTGTGTCCTGGTTTAGTTGTGTATTGGCTAATTCCACGGACTATTTATGTGTCCTGGGTTAGTTGTGTATTGGCTAATTCCACGGACTATGTTGGGCCCGGCGTTAGTTGTGTTTTGGCTACGCCTCGGTCCTGTGTTGCGTTCAGATGGTATCTGGACGGGGTGGGTTATTTCCGGCGGGTTTTTCTCGGTTACACCATGAAAAAACCCGGCTGGTTGCCGAGTTTTGGCCACGCGTGGTTTAAAAACAGGCTTGTTTCCCCGGCGAGTGGGTGTCTGTGCCTCCCCAGGACTGCGTCTGTGGGGTGCCTGTTTCAGGCTCCTTCTGATTCCCGGCGGGTTGGCTGTACCCATCTAACAGTGTTCATACGGACACGTGTTGTTTGTAGTTTTTTCGGTTTTGCAAAGCCAATATAAAACTATGCTGTTGTTGTATTTCCTCCCCGGCGATCTTTTACAAAGATGTCGGGTTAGGAACAATTGGGGTTAACTTTTAAACTTTAAATCACCCGGCGGGTGCAACCTGGTAGGGTGGGATGACCGAATTTGCAAAATTCAGTTTAGTTGACCAGACAATTGAGGGATGCATTGTGTATCGCCTTCTTCAACATACGGCAATTTAAGGCACAATTGAGGTTAACGTTTTTTAAACTAATATTCACACCCGGCGGGTGCTCCCTGGAAGGGTGGGAATAACGAATTTACAATTCAGTTAGTTAACCAGACAATTGAGGGATACGTTTTGTATCGCCGCCTTCAACATACGGCGATCTAAAAAGATACTTCGGGAGAAGTTAGATCTCGTATATTTGTCAGGCTTCCCAGTTTTTGATCTACGAGATAATTCGGGGGCCGGCGTCTTTTTTAGGTTTTTTTTTTCTCCAAAATTTAATCTTGAAACAAACACCACCGGAAAGACTTAATCAGTTATAAACGCCATGCTGGTCTTTATATATTATGTCAGAGGGTATTCATAAATCTTTTGGACAAATTAAGATATTCTGAAATCTTTTACTTAGGAAACCCCACCGCGTAGCGAGCTGTAGTCGTTGAGTATTACGTCTCGTTACCCGGCGGGTTATTTAACACTTGTGTGCGAACATGTTTGGGTTAACCTTATGAGCATTAATTCCTGGAAATTTTCTTTTTTTCCAGAGCTGGGTCCCGGCGGGTCTATGCAGAACCTGGAGTAAGTATCCCACCAGTCTCTGTCATGGCTACCTTTGCCCCGGTTTTTGCTTTATGCATTACGCCCTCCTGTTCAGGTATCCCTATTTTTGCGCACACCCTTTGTATAAAATGTGTTAAAATGTCTCGTTTGGTGTGGGTTACCTTTCCGGCGTTTTTTCTCGTTGCTCCGAGAACACCGTTTTTGTTTACCGAGTTTTAGTCAGGATGGCTCAAAATAGGTAAGTTACCCCGACGAGTTTGGTCGCTTGAGGGCTCATAAGAAACTGCGTTTTCTGTGGTCGAGCCTGGGATCAGGCTTCCTGTGTTATTCATTCCTTTATGCATTACACCCTCCTGTAATGTATAGTTTAGTGTGGGTTACCTTTCCGGCGTTTTTCTCGTTGCTCCGAGAACACCGTTTTTGTTTACCGAGTTTTAGTCAGGATGGCTAAAATAGGTAAGTTACCCCGACGAGTTTGGTCGCTTGAGGGCTCATCAGAAACTGCGTTTTCTATGGTCGAGCCTGGGATCAGGCTTCCTGGTTTATTCCCGTCGAGGGGGGCTCCACACAGTTTTCTAGGTGATCAGGCTGACACCTGTTGGACTTGTTTTCTCTGCTTTTCAAAGCCATTGAAACAATGCTGTCTGTTTGTTTGGTCTTTACCTCCCGGCGACCTTTTTACAAAGAGGTCTGGGGCAGGTATAATTGGTTTGACATTGCATATAAAACCCGGCGGTTGTACCTTCGGGTGGTTATATTAACGGATTTGCGATTCGAGATAATTTGCCAAACAATTGATTGATATAATAGGGTATCACGGCCTTCAAGACGGCGATCTATGAGGGCTTCTGGGAGAAGCCGGATTAGAGATTAAGATAGGCTTAGACTTTTTATGGGATAAAAAGATGCCTGAATCTTACTAGTGTCTCAAGTGTAAAGGGATACTTGAAAGACTTCATCTTTATGAGGATTAAGAAGTTATTCTTAATTCTTTTGGACAGGTGAAAGATATGCTGAAATTTGTAATAAGCCATTGAAACAATGCCGTTTGTTTGTTTAGTCTTTCCCTCCCGCCGACCTTTTTACAAAGAGGTCTGGGGCAGGTACAATTGGTTTGACATTGCATATAACAAACCCGGCGGTTGTAACTTTGGGTGGTTATATTGACTGATTTGCAATTCGCGATCTTTGTATTTCCTCCCCGGCGATCTTTTACAAAGAAGTGGGGTTAGGAACATTTGGGGTTAACTTTTAAACTTTAAATCACCCGGCGGGTGCAACCTGGAAGGGTGGGATGCCCGAATTTGCAAAATTCAGTTTAGTTGACCAGACAATTGAGGGATGCATTGTGTATCGCCTCCTTCAACATACGGCGCTTTAGGGCACAATTGGGGTTAACGTTTTTAAAAACTAACATTCACACCCGACGGGTGCTCCTTGGAGGGATGGGAATAACGAATTTACGATTCAGTTAGTTAACCAGACAATTGAGGGATACGTTTTGTATAGCCGCCTTCAACATACGGCGATCTAAAAAGATACTTCGGGAGAAGTTAGATCTCGTATATTTGTCAGGCTTCCCAGTTTTTGATCTACGAGATAATTCGGGGGCCGGCGTCTTTTTTATTTATTTTTTTCCAAAATTGAATCTTGAAACAAACACCACCGGAAAGACTTCATCAGTTATAAATGCCATGCTGGTCTTTATATATTATGTCAGAGGGTATTCATTAATCTTTTGGACAAATTATGATATTCTGAAATCTTTTACTTAGGAAACCCCACCGCGTAGCGAGCTGTCGTCGTTGAGTATTACGTCTCGTTACCCGGCGGGTTATTTAACACTTGTGTGCGAACATGTTTGGGTTAACCTTATGAGCATTAATTCCTGGAAATTTTCTTTTTTTCCAGAGCTGGATCCCGGCGGGTCTATGCAGAACCTGGAGTAATTATCCCACCAGTCTCTGTCATGGTTACCTTTGCCCCGGTTTTTGCTTTATGCATTACGCCCTCCTGTTCAGGTATCCCTATTTTTGCACACACCCTTTGTATGAAATGTGTTAAAATGTCTCGTTTGGTGTAGGTTACCTTTCCGGCGTTTTTTCTCGTTGCTCCGAGAACACCGTTTTTGTTTACCGAGTTTTAGTCAGGATGGCTCAAAATAGGTAAGTTACCCCGACGAGTTTGGTCGCTTGAGGGCTCATAAGAAACTGCGTTTTCTGTGGTCGAGCCTGGGAGCAGGCTTCCTGTGTTATTCATTGCTTTATGCATTACGCCCTCCTGTAATGTATAGTTTAGTGTGGGTTACCTTTCCGGCGTTTTTCTCGTTGCTCCGAGAACACCGTTTTTGTTTACCGAGTTTTAGTCAGGATGGCTAAAATAGGTAAGTTACCCCGACGAGTTTGGTCGCTTGAGGGCTCATCAGAAACTGCGTTTTCTATGGTCGAGCCTGGGATCAGGCTTCCTGAGTTATTCCCGTCGAGGGGGGCTCCACTCAGTTTTCTAGGTGATCAGGCTGACACCTGTTGGCCTTGGTTTCTCTGCTTTTCAAAGCCATTGAAACAATGCTGTCTGTTTGTTTGGTCTTTACCTCCCGGCGACCTTTTTACAAAGAGGTCTGGGGCAGGTATAATTGGTTTGACATTAAAAATAATAATAATAATAATAATAGTTATTCAGTTAGCAATTTACAGAGTTGGTACCACTATGTTTTAATATGACATGTACCAGCCTTGCATAATTCCAACTAAGGATGGCCCAATAAGGCCGTTAGGCGTATATCCATTGGGGTCCTTGTATATAAAACCCGGCGGTTGTACCTTCGGGTGGTTATATTAACGGATTTGCGATTCGAGATAATTTGCCAAACAATTGATTGATACAATAGGGTATCACGGCCTTCAAGACGGCGATCTATGAGGGCTTCTGGGAGAAGCCGGATTAGAGATTAAGGTAGGCTTAGACTTTTTATGGGATAAAAAGATGCCTGAATCTTACTAGTGTTTCAAGTGTAAAGGGTTACTTGAAAGACTTCTTCTTTAATAAAGATATGCTTCATCTTTATGAGGATTAAGAAGTTATGCTTAATTCATTTGGACAGATAAAAGATATGCTGAAATCTTTAATAAGCCATTGAAACAATGCCGTTTGTTTGTTTAGTCTTTCCCTCCCGGCGACCTTTTTACAAAGAGGTCTGGGGCAGGTACAATTGGTTTGACATTGCATATAAAACCCGGCGGTTGTACCTTTGGGTGGTTATATTAACTGATTTGCAATTCGCGATAATTTGCCAAACAATTGATTGATACAATAGGGTATCACAGCCTTCAAGACGGCGATCTATGAGGGCTTCTGGGTGACGCCAGATTAGAGATTAAGATAGGCTTAGACTTTTTATGGGATAAAAAGATGCCGGAATCTTACTAGTGTTTCAAGTGTAAAGGGATACTTGAACGACTTCATCTTTAACCCTTAATTAGCGGCGAGCAACATAAGTCGAGTATAATAAATCTGGACTATCTGGCGGCGCTCGACATAGGTCGTGTGGCAATTTCAGCACGTAATGTTGCTGAGAGAGAGAGACAAGTGGTGGCAGGAGAGTAGCGAGCGTATGACTGCTCCAGACCACCGCGGCGAACCTACTGACACGAATCCCACCTCCTCCCTCCCTCTCTCACTCGCTATATACGGAATTGTATGGGGAAAGTGCCGAATTACATGCTTTTTGCACTCGCGTTGCACGGTTGTTGCAAGAAAACTAGCCATCATAAAAGGATCGTTATGGTGTCATTGGAAAGCTCTGTTTATGCCCTTTCAGGGATAGATACTTGTTTTACGCTCTGGGTCTTATTTAGGCATGAAAATGATCACGTAAACAGCCCTATTTTGGGTAAAAACACCCCGCTGGGCGGTACATATAAATAAACCGCATAGGCCGCTCGTAAGGTGTTAATAAAGATATGCTTCATCTTTATGAGGATTCAGAAGATATGCTTAAATCTTCTGGACAGGTAAAGATATGCTGAAATCTTTAATATGATACTAAAGGACAACGAAAAGTAGTGGTGGAGTGCTACGGTTCGTTGACCGGCGGTTTTGAGGCACATATTTTGTACCGTTTTTTGGGTGTAACCCTATGAGCATTAATCCCCGGAAAATTCTCTTTCCAGGGCGGATTACCGGTGTTGCACCAGGTGACCAGGTAGTTCCCGGGGGCGGGGTAGTTTTCCCCCAGTCTCTGTCGTGTCGGCACTTGAACCTCTCATTGCTGTATGTTCAACGCCGTTAAGCTCAGGTAGCCCTATCTTATTTTTATTTGTTAATGAAATAATTTAATAGCTGAATCATAATAAACATATATATTTTCTATGATTATATTTTGATAATATTGTGTTTATTTATAGTAATTTATTTTAATACAATTAAATATAATTTAAATTAATTAGTATACTTTATGATTTTGCTCACCAGCTCTGCTTTCAATGTGTTAATGAGCTATGGGAGCTTTTAATTATCATAAACCTTTACGGGACTCGGACGAGGGCTCCCGTTCAGGGAGTACCGAGCTCGCAAGCGAGGGACAGCCACAGCCAAGGTGTATGGCGATACTCACAGTCGTACCTCACCCGCCGGACGATAATGCCGGCGGGCGGACCTGACGCTCTGATGACGGACGAGAACAGGTTGAGTTCCATTTATCTCTTTTCCGCCGCCAGACGCGTCTCTAATGTGCCACGTAGTCAACAAACTACAGGATTAGCGAGGCGTAGTCTCGCTAATCGCGCCCCTGTGGCCGGCGCAGTGTGGTACCAGCATTTGAACACGTGGTGCCCGCACCCAGTGTCCCTCCTGGTCGGGTTGTTCCACTTAGAACACAATTGGCAACCTAGAAACCTCGCGGACTTGTTCATTTTGGACATTCAGGAGGCCAAGTGGCTAGCACCTTATGGTAGCGACGTGACCAAGATATTCACGAATCAATATACCCAGTCTACAAAGCGACAGTTTCAATCGCATTGGAAAGCTTTTACGTCTCGGATTCTTAGAACAAAACAAACTGTGCCCTCGGTGGCGTTGGTTGTTTATTATTTAATTTATCTGTTCATGCAGAAACATTTATCTGAAAGTGATTTATGTGGGCAGGTTTTAAACTCCGCCCACCTCCCCGTCAGCTCAGGCCTACATGGTCTCTGGACAAATCATCGTCGTTATTCTCGTTCCCGTATGTACCAAAGACTGCAGATTTTACAAAAGGGCAGTATTCCTTATGGCTTTGGCTACCGGGAACAGAGTATCTGAAGCTGGCGGTGATGAGCAACGCACCTAATTGCCTCAGGTTTGATAGGCTTCATGAGTGTATTCACATTGCACCTTCCCCAGGATTCATAGCCGAGACTGAGCACAGTGTACGCGTGTTTTCAGAGTTCACGGTGCCGGCGTTAAACAGGGGACAGGTGCACCATCTTTTTTGCCCAGTGCAAGCTCTAACCAAATATTTAAGAGTGGCACCTCTAAATCACCAGGGTGCTTTATGGGTCGCAAGTCCGGGTGAACGATTGATGGAGCGTAAAAATGAAATTTTTACTAGAGAGGAAGGTTTTGACGAACCACAGGCGGGAGTACTGGAGAGTGGTCTTAGTAAGATTGAAATAACTAGAGATGAGCTGTTATCTGCGATGAGAGGACTTGAAGTAAGGAAAGCTATGGGACCGGATGAAGTGTCTGCCTGGGTTTTAAAGGAGTGTGCAGAGCAATTAGTGGAGCCAGTGAGGGACATAATTCAAGCTTCCTTAGATAAAGGACAGGTTCCTGTTGAATGGAAAAGAGCTAATATCATTCCGATATACAAGAATGGAAACCCTGAGGACCCTCTAAACTATAGACCAGTTTCACTTACTAGTATTGTATGCAAGATTTGTGAAAAGCTAATTAGGAAGAGATGGATGAAAATGTTGGAGAGAAAGAAAATAATAACCCCAAAGCAATTTGGATTCAGAGAAGGGACATCTTGTGTTACCAGTTTGCTATGTTATTACAGTAGGGTGATAGATGTACTCCAAGAAAGAGGCGGATGGGTGGACTGCGTCTACTTAGACCTTTCCAAAGCATTCGATAAGGTACCACATAAGAGATTGTTATCTAAGCTTGAGACGCTAGGATGTGTCAGGGGGAGTTTGCTGAAATGGATGGAGAGCTATTTAACAGATAGGGAAATGAGGACCAACATTAGAGGAACTTACTCATCGTGGCGGAAAGTTGAGAGTGGTGTGCCGCAGGGATCTGTGTTGGCACCTCTCATGTTCCTTATGTACGTGAATGACCTGCCGATAGGCATAAACTCTTACATGTCAATGTTTGCAGATGACGTAAAAATTATGAGACAAATAACAAATAAAAGTAGTTGTGAGGAGCTGCAAGGGGATTTAGATAAAATATACGAATGGAGCACCAAGTGGAAAATGAAATTTAATATAAGTAAATGTCATGTGTTAAATATGGGAAGAAGTGTGAATAGACCAAATTGGGAGTACAGGATGGGAGATAATAAAATTAGCAAGGCCGAAAAAGAAAAAGATTTAGGGTTGATTATACAAGATAATTTGTCGCCAGAGAAACATATTAACAAGCTCTTTAGCGGAATGTATGCAATGGCCGGGAATATGAAAGTTGCTCTGAACTATTTGGATGAGACCATGGTAGCGAAAATTATGAAGAGTATGATTAGACCAAGATTGGAGTATGCAGCAGTGGTGTGGTCCCCGCATCTAAAGAAGCATATTCACAAGTTAGAAAGAATCCAGAGAGCAGTCACTAGATTGGTTCCAAGTCTCAGAGAACTGCCATATGAAGGGAGGCTAGACAAATTAAATCTACCGAGTCTAAAAGAGAGGAGAGAGAGGGGAGACATGATAATGATGTACAAATATACCCGGGGGCTGGAGAGGCTGGATAGGGAGGATATATTAATTATGGATACAGGAATAACTAGAGGCCACAGCTACAAAGTAAAAAGACCTACCTGCAAGAACGATATCAGGAAGTTTAGCTTCCCCTATAGATGTATTGATAAATGGAATGGGCTGGAGGAGGAGGTGGTAGGGGCAAGGAACATCCATATTTTCAAGAAAAAATTGGATAAAAAGTAGACTGAGAGACGGGACAACACGAGCTTAGCTCAACTCCTGTAAACTACAATTAGGTAAATACAATTAGGTAAATACACTGGCTTCTCTCTTGGTCGAGGACTTTAAAGAGAAGCATCCCGGCGTTGTGGGTAAGACCCGTGACATAGGACACCCTAGACCCCTCCGGAGTATGTGTTCGGAACATACGAGCTGTGATACTGGTTGTAGGCATTGTATTATAAAATTTCTCTGTAGTATTCATTGCAGGAAATTGTGCTAAAGGCCAATAGTAGTGTTACGACAATTCTTGTTGTAAGTAGCTTTGGCTGTGAAGCAATAGATTTTTGAGAAATCTCGGTAGTGGCAACTACGACTTTTACTTTTGCAGTAATTACTTCTGCATAAGTACACAAGTTCAGTACTTCTGCGAATGTACAAGAATTAATTTATGTTTGGTTATATTTTTAGGAATATATCCACTAGTTAATGGGGTTTATATGTGCACATGTAAACTTATAAGTTTTTAGTTTTCACCACTTACTTTAAGTGGGGTGCCTTCTTAACTAGCAGATCTGTGCACAGAGTCTCAGAGTTAACCCTTTTTCAAGCAGGCTTCTTTGAAGCACGCTCCTGCTTGTACCCCTTTTTGAAGATTTAGGCTGTATAAAATTATGCACCCGAATATCTCTTTTTTACAAAAGTAAGAATACTATGTGGTTGTTTGATTATCTGCTTTTCTAGAGTTATGATATGATTACGAATGTCCCCCTCCAGTCTTAGAAATCAGGCATGTTCATCAATGATGGAGGGGCCACTAATAAATTATAGGTTTGACTCCTGTAAGGAGATAAAGAAAACCTAATATTTAGTAGTGGCCCCGTAATCATTGACGACTGGGGCCCTCCCGACCATCCCCTTCCCATTCGTTGATGTATTAAGGATTTTGGTTTACTTGATATGTCAGTGAAGGAAGAATGACGCCTGAATCAGCGTCTGGTCAAAGATCCACACAAGTACATCCACGATATGATGGAAAGCTTATTGGATAGTTATTCTTATTTTCTTTCTGTTTTTTATTTTTTACAAAGTTTTTTCGTAGTGAGAACCCAATTCATAATGACTGAAGCCATGAGTGAAGTCGCGTGCGCTCATGATGAAGGCTCCTCAGATTTTAAATGCTCTGCGCGGTAGATTCAAACTACGGCGGATTAGTGTTTGAAGAGGATGCCTTATGTAATAGGCATGTTCGTCAATGATTACGGGGCCACTACTAAATATTAGGTTTTCTTTATCTCCTTACAGGAGTCAAACCTATAATAGCACAAATTCCATCCCAATATTATCTTCCCATTGACACATCAGGATTTTAACCCGAGACTTTTGAGTTATTAGCTCAGTAGCAAGACTACTCCACCACACCTAAACTTACAAAACAAGTCAGAAAACCGAATCCCTTCTTTTTAATCATTGCTATTAAATATACAAAGTTAATGATTTGCTTTACAGTTCCTATTATAGCTGTAAATGACTATAGTCAAAACAATGCATTTTCAAGTAAATATTCCTGTATATATTCCTTCTCATTCTCCCTTTCATTCCTGTCTTAAAACCAAATTATCCCAGCTTAACACACTGCTGCTTGCCATAAATTAATGGTCTGGATCTCAAATTTTAGTTGGTTAATCTTTGGGGTGCAGATTAGAAACTTAATTTTCTAAAATTCTGTCATTTCCAAAAAGCTGGAAACGTGTTAGTCTTAACACACTTACGAAAGCTTTGAAAAGATCTTAAGGTATGTATTCACTCACTTGGTTAGTGGTAGTCTTCTTATGGTTAGAATTGGCAGCAGTTCTCTGAACTTTCCCTAGCCACATCTAATTCTGGTGATATTGACAGCTTCGGCCCACCACCGGCAGAAATAGTACTGTACTGTATCTTATACTGTACAGTACACAAATTTAAAGACCGAGTGCTCCACCTGAAGTATTGTTCCGATCTCACGTCCTAATGGCGACGTTCCAGGCAGCCCTGTTCAGAGCTGCCACACTTGTCAGGTTCTTTGATTCAAGATCAGACCACAAGGTCTGATCCCACGTCATTCTTGGTCTGTCCCTTGGTGCAGCTCTCTCCATGTTCATGGACTTGCATTTTTTCACCCAACTTATTTCATCTATCTTATTCACATGTCCAAACCATCCAAGCCTGCTAGTATGCATTTCATCACTGACACTCTTGATACCTAACTTTCTACTCAGCTCCTCACTAGATATCCTATCTTACAGTTTGGCAACACATATCCATCTTACCATTCTCACCTCGTTGCATTCCATTCTGTTGATATCAACAAGTTGTTCACCAGCTACATATATAGTCTTCCTCTTCCCCTCCACGTCATTCTCTCTGCACTCATCCTCTCCATATGCCCAAACCACTCGAGTAATCTTAGGTCTGCTCTCTCCATGTAAGCTATGTCTACCTCAAAACATATCTTTTATTTCACCATTTCTCATCCTGTCATACCATCTTACACCACAATATACTGTACTGGTATATATAGTACCTGTACGTAAGTGAAACTAATGACGGTTACTTTTGATTTTTCCATAAACACTGATTATACACCAAGCTATACATATGCTGTATTACAAGAATAATAAAAAACTTCCAAACATCATCAAAGGGTGTATCCCACAGTATAAAAACTTTAAGCTTTCCCCTAAAATGGTAGTTTCCTGTAAAATACTGATAGAACACTCACCACAGTATGAGCCTGGGCCGGAGTTTGTGTGAGTGAAGCAGAGGATACATCTTGGCTGCCATCACTAAGATAGTTCTCTCCCAGTGTCAACCTGCCACCTAGGTTGCCTCCACTTCCCCACTGCAACATAACACAAGCAAAAATTGCTGATGCAGAATAGTACGGTAGGCATTTAGATGTGTGAGTCAGCCCTATTTACTGCCATTAGGACATGTGAATGAAAAGTTTCATGTAATGTACCTCTTATGGATAATTCAGTCTCTATGTATGTATTATCATAACCATAATGTTAAGTGTCAGATGAAGACCATAGCATCAGCTGCTTCTCTGTAAAAGCAACAGACATGCAGATGTTGTCTATCACTATAATAAATATCCATACTGTACTTTCAAAGTAAAATTGGGTGAAAGTAGAATTGGAGACGGGACGGCACAAGCCTAGCTCAAATCCTGTATGCTACAACTAGGTGAATATAACTACTACCTAGCCATCATGGTGTCCTGCCCTCGTTGCAGTAAAGTTGTGAGCAAGTCTGCTCAAGCACTTTTTTTTTTTTTTTTTTCTATGTGATTGAGGGAGGCAAAAGGCATAACTGCCTATAGCGAGTGCCTCCCCCATAGTTGAAAGAGTGACAGGGCCAAAATCAAGGGACGTTCGAGCCAAAATGCCTGGACACACGGAGTTTGAAGCAATTTAAGTCATAGGAAGAGGGAAAGACTGATTCTGGGAGAGAGTTCCAGAGCTCAGATATTGAGTAGAAGAAAGTTTGAGAGTAACGTTTCACTCTTGGGTTGGAGAGTTGCACAGAGTAGGGGTGGGATTGAGTTGCAAGACGGGTACCACGTGCCCTACGTAAAGGAGGTGGTATGCACTGGGATAGCTCTGAGGAACACTGATTATTATAGTAGCGATAGAATAGCGAGAGAGATGCAACATTGCGGCGGAGAGAGAGAGATTGCAGAGAGTTGGTGAGTGGACGGGAGTTAATGATACGAAAGGCCTTCCTTTCAACTTTGTCTAGGAGAGCGGTGTGAGAGGAACCTCCCCACACATGTGAACAATACTCAATACAAGGGCGCACTATGCCCCTGTACAGAGCAAGAAGCTGTGCAGGGGAAAGAACCCCCTAAGGCGGTTGAGCACACCCAGTTTCTGGGAGGCTGCCTTAGCAAGACTGGTAATATGGTCCTTCCAAATGAGAGCAGAAGAAAAAGAGACACCAAGAATATTGAGAGAAGATGAAGGGTTGATTTTTGTATTGTTGAAGAACAAGGGATAGTCCGCTGGGAGATCCTGACGAGTAGATGGAGAAATTGGGTTTTGGAAGCATTAAAGTTAACAAGGTTTTCTCTGCCCCAATTGGAAATAGTATTTAGATCAGAATTTAAGAGTTCTATGGCTTCATTACGTTTGTCGTTGAGGGATTGCTGGCTGGGGCGTTCTGAAAAACTAATGGAGTAGTGTAAGGTTGAGTCGTCTGCGTATGAATGGATGGGAATTAAGGTACAGTTAAGGAGATCATTTATAAAAATAGAAGAGAATAGGAGATAGGACAGAGCCCTGAGGAACACCGGAGTTTATAAGGTGAGGAAGTGAACAATGGCCGTCCACAACCGCAGCTATGGAACGGCCGGAAAGGAAATTAGAGACAAAGGCACAGATGGAGGGATAGAAACCGAAGGAGGGTAGTTTAGAAATTAACGATTTATGCCAGACTCTATCGAAGGCTTTCGATATGTCTAGTGCAATAGAAAAAGTCTCACCGAAGTCCCGAAAGGAGGATGACCAAGAGTTAGTAAGATATGAAAGAAGATCACCAGTAGAGCGGCCCTTAAGGAAGCCATACTAAAGTTTGGCTGATGAAAAGAATGGTTTCATCTCGACTATGAGAACCTGGATTCTGAGGATTATCCATATACAGTATGGTAAGAAGCCACCGGCTGAGCTTTGTGTGGTACTGCAGCCAATGTCTTCCAACGCCTGACAATATTTTGAGGTGGGGTGAGAGTCTCTCTGAGGTTAAGGAGAGTCTGACTAAGGATGTGGTTTCTCCAATTTTTTAAGAAATTTGGGGTCTGTCAGAGAGGTTTGGGAAATTGAAAGCCAAGACCTCTACTTCTTCAACCTCGATCCAGTCCTTTGCCAGCATTATCAAGAAACAACTGTCCAAGGCACGGCGGTTGAGTACACCCAGCTTCTGGTCCTGTCCCCCTCGGAATGTGATCGCATTTTAGGATATTGTTGATCCAATGCTGTCTGATCATGATTTGGTCACTTTTAGCTTCAGCACCCCGAGACCGTCCTCTTACAATAATATTATATAAATTCAGAAACTATGCGAATGTGTACCAAGTACACTTATCTCGTGCAGTTTGTGCTTCTTCTAATTCTATTAACTCGTCTCATCTATCTACAGATGAGTTGGTTACAATGCATACTAAGTCGCTAGTTCGATCTTTACTAGATGCTGTCCTGTGGTTGAAAGATAATCACTGTACATACATACATACATACAATTTTAAGACTGAGTGTTCCACACATACATGCAGTTTCAGTCTCTTGTCCTAATGGCGGCGTTCCAGGCAACCCTGTTAAGGGCTGCTTCACTTCTCAAGCTTTTGGATTTGAGATCGACACGTATAGTCCGATCCAAGGTCTTCCTCGGTCCACCCCTTGATGCAGCTCCCTCCACAATCACAGACCTGCATCTTTTCACCCAATTTTGTTCATCCATTCTCTCCACATGTCCATACCATCCCAGTCTACTTGTACGCATCTCCTCGCTAATACAGTACTCTTTATACCTAAAAGTCTCCTCAGCTCATCATTTGTTATTCTATCCTGCAGCCTGGCCCCACACATCCATCTCACCATTCTCATCTCATTACGTTCCATTCTGTTGACATCATCTACTTTAATGGCCCTGAAATGAAATGATAGTCCCTGGAATGATTCGTCTATCACCTCTTTCCGAAGACACCGTAGGATAGCTGAATGTGACTGGCATGTGAATCAGACTGATGAATACCCGGTACGTGACTGCTAGAAATACTGTTCTCTTAGCTGTCATACAACGCAAACTTGAATAATATACTGTAGATCCAAGATTAAGTACAGTGGTGTTGATCAGAGAAAACCCTATGGTATTATGGGAAGTTTACTTGAAACAAAATGTATATCTCCTAACCCTATATCAGTGTGTGATATGCAGCTTGCCTCAGATTTTGTCTCTTTCTTTAGTTTAAGGTATCTAACCTACAGGATGAATTAAATCTACTTGAAGTGTCTGATGAGTTCTCTGTTAGGTTCCGAACCCATCACAGCAACTATTAACCCTTGGGATCCGGAGGGCCTCATATGAAGTTTGGTATTTTCAAACTTCATAATTCAGTAGCTACTGATTGAGACCACCTAGAGCAGTCAATTTTTTTGCAAATTGTAGAACGTTTTCTTGTCTGTAGACTGCCGTTGAGATGACATCGCTACGTTGCATGGTTGCCGAGTTCTGATGATTATATAGGCAACTTTTTAGCCGCACATTTTGCCTCACATGAGGCCTCCCGGATTCCAAGGGTTAAAGTACTTTTATCTTCCAACCAGTCAAGGTTAGCAATGTTTTTTGCTCTATTAGGAACACTCAGCAGGCTTCTTGCGTTCTTGATCCTATGGATGCATCAAGGTTACACAACGTTTATGAACATGCAGCCGACCTCGTTTGAGGACTAATATATACATTTTTCTATCTATTGCCAGACGCCGTGTTCCCCGAAGGGATGGCCAAGAACGAAATGCCCCCATGCACCTCTGTCCCCAGTCAGTCAACGCCCCTCCTCAAATCCAGCACCGCTTTCGCTCATATACTTCTTAACTCCATCCTTCCACCTCTCACTCGGTCTATCTCTCCCTCTCTGTCCTTCCACCTCACTCTCGTACACTATCTTAGTCATTCTCTCGCTTCCCATACGTTCCACATGGCCGAACCATCTCAAGGAGTTTCTTTTCACATCTACATCCACACCACACCTCTCTCGTACTTCCTCATTTGTCTGTCTAACCCTCCATGTAACTCAGCACGCACTTCTCAACTAGCTCATTTCCACCCTTCTCACTCTTGGTTTGAGGCTCTTCACGAACGTCCATGCTTCGCTCTCGTAAGCCAATGCCGGGATTACCACACTGTCATGCAAGGACTTCTTTACTTCCATGCTGACCACCCTATTTCTTGTTACTGCTTTTAGCATTCCTAACTTCCTACAACCCTCTTCCCCTGTTGCACCCTCTCCTGCACTTCTTCATCGATATTCCCATCTATACTCAACACACTGCCCAAATGCTTAAATGAGCTGACATTCTCCATAGCCTGACCGTTCAACCTCTCCTCACACTCTCTGGCTGCACCCCTTTCAAAGACCATAACCTTGCTCTTCCCCGCATTTACCTTCAGATTCCATTTTCCACACACTGTTCCAAATATATTTACCAGACCCTGCAACTCCCATTCACTATCGCTCATCAGAACTGTATCATCGGCAAACAGCAGTACAGGCAACTTCAAGCGCCTCAGCTAATCCAAAGGGACCTAAGTGCCATTTTGACACATCTGGCCACATACCTTTTTGGCACATTATTTATGTATGACCATAAAGAAATCCAAGTGGCACTTAGGACCCTTTGGATTTAATTATTCTCTTGTAATAGTTTTGCTTGAATACCTATCTTCAACCCTCATTAGAGAAGCTGTCATATTTGCCTACTGTAATATATAATGTACTCCTCTGAATCGTTAGGTCTGGAGTTTGAGGCCTGGCTGAGAATTTTCTTCAATTTAATATTGTATATTTATTAGATTTTACTAGACAAGGAAAGTTTAGCTTGTTTAGTCAAAGTGTCTAAATATTTAAAGAACACACCGGTATCAATCCCAAGGTCGCAAGCATGTGCACATGCTTGAAAAAGTCAGAGATCAAACTGGCTAAAAAATCATGAAACACTGTCTGCAAGCATAGACTACCTATGCCACTGATCCCAAGTCATAAGGAGTAAGAGCAATTTTTATTAAACCATGGTAAGAGCTTTCTCTACGACCTTTCCCGACCCACATTCCTTATACAGATAAGCGATAAGGGTCAATCTGGGTCATGAAAGCTCTTACCATGGTTTAATAAAATTGCCCTAAAAGACAATGGATACTCTTGGCCATTCCCTCGGGGATCAAGACATCCGGCAATAGATATAGAGAGGATGCTAAGAGCCTACAAGGAGATATACAGTAATCCCCCGGTTAGCGAACAGGTTCCATTCCCAAAAAAATGTACGCAGTGCGAAATTATTTTGCGCGAAATGACGATTTAATGAGATTAATTAATTTGGTTCCAGGACCCTGAATTGTTCCCATATCCACCTATATTACCCATATTTTTGCTCAAACCGAATCAAAATTTGTGAATCTTATGACTCCATAACCCATAATCTATAACTACATCTGCAATATAACATCCAACTGGCCAATAAAACCGAATCAATATTTGTGAATTTTATGACTCCATAACCCATAATCTATAACTACATCTGCAATATAACATCCAACTGGCCAATAAAACCCATAAGCAACACATTAACCAAGTGTAATGGGATCGTAAGGAAGCAGCAGTAATGTTGTTGATTTTGCTACTTTTCCGCTAGGCCTAGAGGTTTTTACTTTGATCTAGCGGCAAATATTTACATCTAACAACACAAATTCTGGTGATATTCTGGAGATTCGAACCAGATTTGATTGATATTCTAGAGACTTGCATTATTCTAGAGAATTTCGGCACTATTGTACTATCTAGCGGCCTTCTAGTGACATTTGAGAATGGACCTAGTGGAATATTTTGTTTTGATTTCGTAACCCTGAATTGCAGGCTCTGGCCATAAATTAAAGATACTATAGCATATACTTGACAAACTTATGGAAAAAGGTTAAGATTAGCATTTAAATCGGTAGTACTTACCGGGTATGTGTTATTCAATTAAATTTGCTAAAATGGGGAAATACACCGACTGCGAAAATCACTTCAGTGGACGAGACGATATGACTGTTGGACTAGGTTAAAACACTGGCATCTATCACTATTTTGAAATAATAACATTTAAAGAGTGTCTTCACTACAAGTTGAGTTGTTTGGGTGTTGAGAAGGTTTGGGGCTAGGTTAGCCTTTGGTAAAAAGTTTGTTAAAGTTATTTTTGGAGTTTGTTAAGTGAGTAAATGGTAGAAATTTGTGATCTTCGTTGACCAAAATTTCGCTGCATGAACGTTCGCAAATCGGGGATCAACTGTACGATAAAAGTAGCATCATAGAGCTTGTTGGTGTCTTGGGTAATATTCTAATTTTTTAAAGCTACCTAGTACTGTACTATACAGTATACATTTACTGTATACTGACCCCTTGTATGCCTGATGGTCCTGCTAAAGCTTCAATGACTGCCTCATGAAGTGTTGGCGGCTGAGGCGGGCTGAGGACGTCTGGTGGTTCAGTCACCACTGGATCAAACTTGGGAATGAGGAGGCTGCCATCATCACCACCTCCTCCTGTATCACTCACACCACCTCTATCATCACCATCATCTATCTCCTCTTCTTTCACTAGGGTTTCCTCTAGAGTTACCTGTAACATAATTATAGCAACACTAATTAATTCCTTAATTGATGGATTTCACCTTGTTTCCCTCAAATAGGGGGCATTAAGATTGAAAACCCCACTAAACCCACAAATTCTACTCCTCAGAGGTACTGTATACCGTCATCTGGGGTGACATCGGACAGGTGGACAACTTCGGACATTTTGGATAAAATGTAAACAAAATAGAATAGCCTAGAGAGAAAGGAGAGTTGGGTTGTGAAAAACAAATATGTAGTATTTAAGATGAATGTTGTAACTAAATGTAGGATAAACTCATAATGTAAACCCATTTATGTAATGTGTGGGGAAAAATCAGTGAATATGAAACAAATAAAACGCATTTTTTGTATGTGTGTCAAACTTCTACTGACCGTAACTAATGGGATGTTGTGAAGACAATTGACCTACACCAGAATGTTCTACAATTATCTGAGAGACTTCAAACACAATTACTTTCTCAATAAAGTCCATCGTATAGTGCTTAGGCCTATAGCCCTAAAATATAGGTTTGATTCCCAAAGGGAAGTAGAGAAAACCTAATATTTAGTAGGGGCCCCGGAATCATTGACGATGTTGCCTATTAGTATAATAGTCTCCATTCAACATCCGCGTCAGTCGTTTGAATCAACCGCCGCGAGGAAGAATAAGAGTCATCTTCATAAGTGCAACGCTACTTCTCTTATGGAATCGTCACAGATCGGGTACCCACTACGAAAAAACTTCGTAAAAAATAAGAGAACAAAAAAGGGAAAAGAATTCCCATCTTAACACTGTTAATCACAAGCTTCCCACATTCGGTGGATTTTCTTGCGTTGTGGCTTCTTGCCGCCTCTCGCCAAGCGCAACGATTCGTCCTTCAATGATATATCAAGATAACTAAAAAATATCAACGAATGGGAAGGGGATGGCTGGGAGGGACGTCGTCGTCAATGATTCCGGGGCCCCTACTAAATATTAGGTTTTCTCTACTTCCCTTTGGGAATCAAACCTATAATTTAATAGTGGCCCCTCCATCATTGACGATGTTGCCTGAATTCCAAGACTGGAGGGGGACATTCGTAGTATTAAAAAAGTCCTCATAACTGTATGGTTAAGTAAAGAAACCTCATAAGAGGAAAAGCTATTTGTATATGTAGTTGTGCTTACAACACAGTTAAAAAAATATTGAAAGAGTGAGAGCAGTGCGTTGCTCCAAAGAAGCCTGCTCCAACAACAGAGTCCTCCTTCCTGAGGTGTTTGTTGTATTGGGTGAGAGAGTTAACAGCCTAACTCTTCATTCCCTTGGGCCGGAACCTATGCTGAGCTCAGCTCGGTTCCCGGCGTAGTCATATTGACAATTATCAAGCCTACTGAAACTAGTGTAGCTAGCCAGGATCATACCTGAAAATTATATACACTGTAGAGCAAATAATTCTTTATTATTCATAAAAACAACATAAGTTGGGCAGTTTAGAATGGAAATATTTACAGAGTCCCTTCCGACCTATTGTAATCTAGTGCAACTAGTTTTGAAAACATAAAACTTTCTTTTATTAATCATCATAAAACCTAAGTTTAAATTAAGCAGTTTCTCAATCGAGCAAACTGAGTTTTATATCTCAATTTTGTGTATAGCCTGGTGTAAACAGCATCCAGGTTTGTCCCCTAAACTTAAACATATTTGTAATCCTGTATCAGGGGGAGTTCCACTCTTGTACTGGGATCCACATATCCCCCCCCCTTTTTTTTTCTGAAGCCTTTCCGGGCGTAACTATCACAGTACATAACACTAGGAATACAAGAACAACAAAAGTAGTGTGTCCGCGGGCATACTTTTAACAAATGTGTGTTTTTTTGTTTTTTTTTAAAGAAAAAGTGGTTTGTAGAAAAACATGGGGAAGTAACATTTGCCATGACAAGCTGTCTTGATGGTCCTTCCTTCGTCTAGTATCGAGCCCCGCTTTCTCGGCGAGGATCAGCGAGTAACTGAGTTAGGTGACTAGGACCGATAGTCCTTCGTAGCCTTTATAATCCCGATTAGGCGGGTAACTAGGCAAACACTCGGGGAACCTAAGCCGGAGGCCTTGACAGGCTTCCGCCGTGACCCCCGCCCTTATCGGAGTGACTTAACCGGCACATAGACATGGTGAAAGGTTGAACTTATATCTAAAACATAATTTGGCCTAACCGGCACCTGGACATTATGGTGAAGGTTGAACTTAATTCGAAAGCCTATATCCCAACCGGCACCTAGACATTATGGTGAAGGTTGATCTTAACCCTAAAACATCATATACAGTTTCTTACAGTTTCTTACAGTAGATCCTCTGGAAAAAGGCAAACTAGGCCTGTGTATCCAGCTCAGTACCAGTACTTGCACTGCTGCGGTCGTTCACGGTGTTGGCGGCGGCGGTAGCAGACGCAACATTTTTACTATTCTGTATTTTTGCTTTATAATCAAACTTCAAATCTTGTCTTCCCCATGCATTATCAAGATTACTTTCAAACTCCCTTATTGATTCGGAATCGACTACATACTGGGGAAGTGCGTTCCACTCATTTACCACTCTATCACAAAATGATTTCTTTGCCTTCTCAAGACTATTTCTTTCTTTGTAAATTTTCTTAAGAGTGTCCTCTCGTTCTTGTTCCCTCCCGCATCAAGAAGATACCTTCACACACATCCTCATCATACTTTCCTGACACTATCTTAACAGTCTCTATCATATCCCCTCTCTTTCTCCTATACGCCAGTGTCCTCAACCTCTGCTCATAGCCCGCGTTCTTCAACGTTGGTACTAGCTTGCTAGCTCTCCTCTGCACTTTCTCCACTGCTTCTATATCCTTTACCATATATGGAGCCCACACCTGGTTCGCATATTCCAGGTGCGGCCTAACCAGCGCTGTATAGAGATTCCTGAAGATTTCTTCGTCAAGTGACACAAATGTCCTCCATATCAGCCCTACAATTCTATTGGCTTTGTTTATCTTTTCCACTAAATGTTCTGAGAAATTTAACTTATTGTCTATCACTACTCCTATATCCTTTTCTACATTCACTTCCTCCATCGCTTCATACATACTGTATCCTACCTTGTCTATCTTGCTTGTCCCAATCCGCATGTACTTGCATTTTTTTGGATGAAAAGGCATTAACCAATGCTCAGACCATCCCTTCATGCCCTCCACATCTCCTTGAAGCAAACCCACATCTTCCTTACTCCTCACTCTTCTATACAGCTTAGTGTCATCCACATACAGGTATACCTCACTTCCATTAGTTATAACTTCAGGTAAGTCGTTGATAAATATAACGAACAGTAGTGGTCCCAACACAGATCCCTGTGGTATATACTATACACCTGGGGCCAGAGAAGTCTCAGGGACAGCGCGGCTAGTCACTTAAGCGAGTAATGATCTGGCTAATTGCAGGGTATTGTACGGCGGGTCATGAGGGATTTGAACGTGAAAAGGATGGGTAATAATTGAACTAAAATGGTCTCGTGACTAACCGGGCCGAAAAAAGGGTCGGTGAGTCCTGATCATCAGCCGCCGGGATTGCAGGTACCACTGCGTCCGTAAGATCAGTGTGGAATGCTAACGGCAAGGAGCAAATGAGTGCGGATATGATTCTATATGACAGATAAACTAGAGAAAGACTAGTGTCCTGAAGGGGTCCGTTTGCTGGAACTTCCAACTAGGTTGACAATAAAAGACCCCGACCGGCATTTTTTTTTTTTTTTTTTTTTTTCTACTTGCCGCTGAGCCGACTCTGACCCTAGGAAACATCTTCCGCTAGGTTAAGTATAGAGAGACAGACCCCGGTCCATAGGAAAAGGATCGCCTATCGCCTATCCCCAACGGCGGGGTGCGATCGTAAAGTGACTGCCGGCAGTGAGCCGAGGACTGGCCTGGCTAAGGGAAAAAATGATGTGTTACATTGGAGCGATCTTATCAAGAGGGACCTGTTAGGGGACCGATATGTCTTAGCGTGGGTGAGAACTTTTCGCCCCGATAATGAAGAGTTAGTACTGTACTTTCATTTAAAAGGAGGCAAGCTGGCGGAACGGGTGCCTCCGGCCATCATTTGTTCAATGAAAAGTGAGATATACTCCAGATGCGGTTCTGCCGGGGTTTTTAACCCTCCGGATCCGGGGGCCCTCATATGAGGCCGATCGCTGTGTCCGGGGCCATTTTTGTACAGTCAAAGTTCATAATTCAGTAGCTACTGATTGAGACCACCTAGAGCAGTCATTTTTTTTGCAAATTGTCGAACGTTTTGTTGTCTGTAGACTGCCGTTGAGATGACATCACTACGACGCGTGGTTGCCGAGTTATGATGAATTTAGCGGCGATTTTTAGCCGCGCATTTTGCCTCATATGAAGCCTCCCGGATTCCTGCCAATTATTTGTTTTGCCTCATATGAGGCCTCCCGGATCCGAAGGGTTAATGGTTTGTTTGCAGAACCGACCCCGTATGGCGGCCGTAGTCCAATGTCCCTGCATAATGAGTTAGTCGCCTTATCCCTTATGCAGAGGGAGGTTATCGGTCTGTTATGCACGCCATGTGAGGTAAAGTCGCTTGACTTTCGGCCGGGCGTGCTTATGTGTGGACCGGTTCCGGTCAGTCAGACCGAAGTCATCAGGGGGGGCGCTGCCCCCCGGGAGAACTTAACACTTGGTCGAACCTCAAAAAACCCTATTGCGCTAGCATGGCCGAGGGAGGGAGGAAGAGCCAGGGAGGACTGGAGTATCATGGATAATAGTACATGTGATTTTAACCATCAGAGCCAGAGGTGAATCCGTCCGCCTGCCGCCAGGGAGAGCTAATGGTGTTTCTTCAAGCGCAACATTACCCGAACATCACGTTCCGTCTGTTCATCTATTACTCTCGCAGTTAAGACAGGGGAGAACAATATTCTATAGTAAGCATTCATAGGCAACGTCTGAGCCATACCGAGTCTGAGGAGCTGACGTGACCGGACTGCCTCAAACAAGGCCGTTCGGATTTCCGTGAGAGTTCTAGCCGGGGCTGGGAGTAGGTACTGTTGGAAAACTTTAACTAATTCCTGGGTTCGTAGAGAGGGATTCGGCAAAGGTTGAGCAATAGACTGGGCCGTGTCTCTAGTTAACAGGAAGCTAATAAATGCTCTGTGGGCCTTGTCTCTGACCAAAAATTTGCATTGAAGTTCAATAGGTTCAGGAGTAATGAGTGGCAGAGGAAAATCTTCCGCCGTCAATTGAGGGGGTATGAGAAAATTAAAAACAGAGAACGGAACTCCGCCCGGTCGTTGTGCTAGCCAGTCAAACTCGGTAATGGGGGGAGGGGGAACTGGTGACAAGGCATTGGATGTAACATCTATAGCAAATTGTTGCAGTTCCTGCTCCCACGTTGTCCACGGCCCATCGCCCACCTCACTCAGATTCAACTCCCTTTGGTCTCCATGAGGACCACATCTATGAAACTTATGAGAAGGCTCCTGCCGTGTAGGCAGAGGACGACAGCTAGAAGGGCCACATCGCTTATTACAATCAGGGCAAATGGGAGTGTCTGGGTGAGAAGGATCCTGGACCGGGGAATCCGCCGGAAGAGGAACCAGCTGACATGGGTCATACACAAAATATTGAAAATTTTCTGGGTCTGGTTTAGCATATATAGGAACCTTTAAGACTGTACCATTAGCGTCTTTTGCCCTAAAGACCTGTTTACGGTTTACTTTAATAGCCCACTCCACCAGCACCGGGACTTCCCCTTGTATTGATTTAAAATATTTATTTGTGGAAATAAAACTCCATCAACAAATTCTAAGAATGGCAGCTGTCTATGGGCCTGGCCATCGTGGCACAGATAGGGGTTTTATGGAAGAGTTTGGGCAGTTTCTCGAGGAATTTTCTGCTAAAACCGGAAGACTTTTGATATGTGGAGATTTTTAATTACTGGGTTGACAGCCCTCATCTGAAGCCATTCTCTCCTGAGTTCCTTGAGTTGACTGATCAGAACAATTTTGTAAACCATGTGTCCCACCCAACTCATATCTTAGGACACACCCTTGACTTGGTTTTCTCTCCTGTGGGTTGTGGTGGTGTTCTGGATGTTGATGTTGAGAATGCTGACCCTAATACCTCTGATCATGCTTTGATTACTTTCAGCTTTGATTTCCCTAAGCCACTCACACATGAAAAAGTAATCAGATTTAGAAATTATAAAAATGCAGACCAAAATTTGGCTAGCAGTGAAGTAAAACAGTACTTGGGAAGTATTGATACTTCCAACCTTACTTCAGATGAGCTGGTGGAGGTACATGGAAATGCACTTAAATTAGTGTTCGATCATCACTGTCCAGAAGTAGAGAAGAAAATCATAGTACGAGATGATTCACCCTGGTATAGCACTCGAGTTAAATTTCTTAGAAGAGCGCGTAGAAGAGCTGAACGTGAATGGCGGAAAAATAAAACAGACTCTACATGGTTGCAATATCTGTCAGCCAGAAGAGCTGTGGTCCACAAAATCAAAGATGAAAAGAAAGTGTATTATCAGGGAAAAGTTGACTCGTGTGGTAACGACCAGAGGAGGTTGGCTTCAATTGTAAACAGTTTACTTGGAAAAACAAGAGTCAGCTTAAGACCTTCTGTGCCCGATGCCGAGTTGGCTGCCAACTTTGTGGCATTTTTTGCTGGCAAGATAACTCGCATAAGACAGGAACTGGATGATGCTTCTGTTGGTGAAGAACTTTCAGTTGTACTCCAACCCCGACACATTCCTAATAATGTCCTCTCATCCTTTCACTCAGTAGAGGTGGACATGATCTCGTCCTACATAAGAAACCCCAATAAAACATTTTGCCCGTTGGATCCCATAAATGTTTCCAAGCTACCAAGAGTCTATGATCACACAGTTGAGTTTATTTCCAAAATAATTAATAAGTGCTTCTCTGAAGGTAGCTTCCCACATTCTGAAAAGCATGCACTACTCCGACCTACTCTAAAGAAACCTGGACTTGATGTTGAGAACATGTTGAACTATCGTCCTGTCTCCAACCTGTCCTTCATATCAAAGATATTAGAGCGTGCAATACTTGACCAATTACAACCACTACTTCAGCAGAATGAAACTATCCCAATTTTTCAGTCTGCTTACCGACAGCATCATTCAACTGAAACAGCATTGATTAGAGTACATAATGATCTAGTTGAGAACATTTGCAATGGTGTGGCCTCACTATTGGTCTTGCTTGATCTCTCTGCGGCCTTTGACACAGTGGATCACGAGTTGTTATTGAGTGATCTTTATGATTGTGGTGTGCGTGACTCCGCTCTCTTGCTTCTTGGGTCGTACTTGTCAGGTAGATCCCAGAGTGTGATGGTAAATCAAGTGGTCTCGGACTCGACACCCCTGCAGTATGGTGTTCCGCAGGGATCAGTTTTAGGTCCTATCCTATTTATAATTTATATTAGCAGTTTGTCTCTTCTGCTTTGTGCACATAATGTCACCTTTCACTTTTATGCAGATGACACCCAGATTTATGTGAGAATCACAAATATAGTTGATATACGGAGTAAGATGGAATTGTTGATGTCTGATATCAGGGAGTGGATGAGAGCGAGAAAACTTAAACTAAATGATGGTAAAACTGATATTCTCATCATCCGAGGAAATAGAAGAGCTGATGATATAGTAGGTGCCCTCTCCATCAATGTGGGTGGATCTCAGCTGCGACCGGCCAACTCTGTTCGAAATCTGGGTGTATATGTGAACTCCCGATTAGACTTCAAAGAGCATGTAAACCAGATAGTTAAAAGTTGTTACTTGCACATCAGAAATCTCTATTTGGTGAAGCCGTTTATAACCAGACGTTGCCTCCTGACCGTGTTGATTATTGCAATGCCCTGTTGGTGGGTCTTCCAAATTATATTTTGAAGAAAGTTCAGTCTGTTCTTAACAGGGCCGCAAGACTAATTTTTGGTGTTCCACCTAGAACTCCTACTACATCTCTTCACATAGAACTGCACTGGCTGTCAGTAAGAGCAAGAATAGAATTTAAGTTGTGTTTGGTGACTTTTAAGGTTCTCAAATTTGGTGAGCCTAGGTACCTTGCGGAGCTGCTCAGGCGCCCACCGGCACACCATGGTGTAGTTGTGCGTCATGACAATGACCCTTTTCGTCTTGATGAACCAAGGGCTTTCCAGCAGTCTTCTTTCTTTGAGAGGTCATTCTCCTACATGGCTCCGAGGTTGTATAACAAGTTGCCGCTGTCCATGAGACAACTGAGTTCTGTTGAATGCTTCAAGAGACAACTTAAGACTTTTCTCTTTGAGAGAAGCTATGATCTTGAGAGAGGTGTCATGACAGATGGCTATAGAGTTTAGGCTATTTTGCCACTGCTAGTGATTGTTAAATGTGTGTTGTATATAAGCCTTCTTTTGATGCATTGATTTTTGTTCTTTTTTCTTTCTCTTTTCGAGCGCTAGTGAATTCTTCGGAAAAATTGGCGCTTATGAGAAATAAGTAACATGCTTATTATTATTATTATTATTATTATTTATGCCCCTTACCCTGTGTTACTGCCATAACCGGAAGCCAGAGCCTGCCTGGCGCTTTAACTATTTGAGACGTTAACGGGACACCCGGCTGGGTCAGTGGGGCCCCGGGGCGAGAACTGGGGGCAGAAGAGGGACCCGGCAGGTTACTTGCCATATGGGTTCTGTCTATTGGGGGTGATAAGCAATGTTGGGTGTCATCAGAACTAGTCAAACTTAGGTGCTCTTGGCTATGAACTGACTCAGAGTCCAGCCTAATCCAGGGTTTTCTAAGGCCAGGAGGTACAATTGCCCAAGGTTCCGCCGGAAGTTCCTGTTCGGGTCGACCGGTGGAAGGGGGAGTTATATTGTGGAACTTGAACCCACCCATGAACTCCAGGTCTCCTAAGCCTAGGAGTTGCGTCGAGGGCCGGCCTAATGGGTCTGGCAACGAACTTTGGGGGACTGTTACGGCCTGCGGTTGAAACTCTTGCCCCGCAGGTCGAGGACGAATTGGTTTGTTTAGTGGTGGGCCCGTGGGCTGCGGGTAGTCAATTGGACGGGTCGTTGCTGGCCCGGCGGAGGGGACTGCTAGAGAGGGAATGCGGTGAATGCCGACATTAATATGAGAGGGGGGCCTAGCTACATTGTGAAGTGGTCCCTGTGCCGGAGGAGGGGTTTGACCCTGTTTAATGGCACACTGGTTTATTACTTTTTGTGACAATTCATTTAGTTGTACAGTTGTCAACTATGCAGTAGTGGTTTGTGTCGGTGGCCTATCATGTTGGTCTGCTTGTATCAGAGTGGCAGCCCGTGTGATAGGTGCCGCTTGTGTCTTATTAGTGGTCATCAGCGACATACTGCTACTAGCCATAGCTGGGTGGGGCGCACCGCAAGCCGGTGACTTCTGGTCACGTGGCTGGGGTGTTGACACCTGGGACAATTTCTACTACGATGACTATTTGTTTTCGGACGATGGAGTTCATCTGAACCAGGTGGGAGCAGCACGTTTTGGGCGTCTTCTCAACGATGCGGTGAAGGATTTTCGGAGAAGAAATCGACTCAGCACAGGACAACCAGGAAGGAGGACCGAAGACAGCGAGGGCGGCAACCTGCGAAGGAATTAAATGCTAATCTGTCAAGAACTGCGAATTTGGATAAAGCTCCACCAACACGACCCAAATTCAAAACCGCCAGGGATAACGACCGAGGACCGATGACAGCCATGAATGTAAATGTAGATCCGATCAGAACCAAAAATTTGATTAAAGAACGTTCTGCGAGTTCTAAAACCGCAACTTTAAAGGTTTTCTATGCAAACGCTCGTAGCATACGCAATAAATTTTCAGATTTAGAGGAACTAGTGTTTACTGAAAATTATGATGTGATTGGTATAACAGAATCTTGGCTCAATACAGTAGATAGAGACTTTTTAGCAGAGTATTCACTTCCCGGTTATGTAATGTTTGAGAAAAGCCGAATAAATAAAAATGGAGGTGGCGTTTTATTTTATATCAAAGAAAGTCTTAACCCGACCCTCTTGTCAAAACCTCAAATTGTGAACGTCGACACATCTTTTGTGCTAATAAAGAATAATAAAGGTACAAAAATAATACTTGCATTAATATACAGACCTCCAGCTCAATCAGTGCAAACTGACCGAGAAATTTATGAACAAATTGCAGATGTAAGTAACTCACAGGATACCATATTTTTTGGCGACTTTAATTTACCTGTGACCAAGTGGGGCGATACTCTTACTTCACACTCCGGACATGACTTGTATACGAACTTGCAAGAGAGTTCGCTTTATCAATTTGTTCGAACACCGACCCGTGGTAATAACGTTCTTGACATTGTACTTGCAACAAAAGAAGAATTAATAGAGAATTTGAATGTTGGTGATGAATTCAGTAACAGCGACCATCGTACGATAACTTTCACTTTAAACTTTACTAGTAACGAACCAAATAGTAGCATCGAAAAAGTCCCTAATTTCAAGAAAGCAAACTTTCATAAACTTAGAGCTATGTTTAAAGAAACTGACTGGAGCTTTTTAATTAACAATAACGACATAAATACATCTTGGAAGTTATTCGAAACCACTTACCTAAAAGCAGTGCAAGACTGCATACCATCGAAAATACGGCGTCCAGGCCATAATAATAAGCCCAAATGGTGGAATAAAGATATTTCAAACTGCCTGCTTGCTAAAAAATTTGCTAATGATAGATTAAAATCCTCACAAAATGACGAAGAACGGGTGAAATTTGTAGAGCTACGACGCAAAGCCAAAAAGTTAATTAAGCAAAGTAAAAAGACCCTAGAGTTACATATTGCGAATCAAAGTAAAACAAACCCGAAAGAATTCTATAGTTATATCAGAAAGAAAAAAGTAGTTACTTCAACTGTTGGACCGTTAGTCGATGAAAATGGAGAATACACCAAAGACGAAGTACAAATGAGTAATGCCCTCAATACCTTCTTTGCATCAGTTTTTACAACAGAAGACCTCAATGATATCCCTACACCATCGCCGATTCAGATTGATAATTCAGATGTTCTAAGCAATATCACCGTTACAGAGAGAGAAGTATTGAATTGTTTAGATAAACTCAAGGTAAATAAAACGCCTGGACCTGATACAATCTCGCCTAGAGTTCTAAAGGAAGCTAAGGATGAGCTCTCCAAACCACTGACATTACTATTCAATAAATCCTTGCAGTCTGGAACTATGCCTGATCAGTGGAAGATAGCCAACGTAACACCGATATTCAAAAAAGGCAGCAAATCCCTACCCAGTAACTATCGTCCAATTAGATTAACCTCAGTTGTATGTAAAATGCTAGAAACGGTCATAAGAGACAGACTCGTAAATCACTTAGAGGAAAATAACATACTTAAAGATACTCAACACGGCTTTCGTAAAAAACGTTCCTGTTTAACAAACCTCTTAGACTTCTTCCACGATATCCTCAACCTCTACGATGAGAGTAAAGCTGTAGATATTATATACCTTGATTTTCAAAAGGCCTTTGACAAAGTTCCCCACAAACGTTTACTGCTAAAACTAAAGCGCATGGAATACAAGACGGTGTGTTGAAATGGATAGAAAATTGGCTCAGCGACAGAAAGCAAAGAGTAGTCATAAACGGTAAGGCATCTAAATGGACCAATGTAAGTAGCGGGGTACCCCAGGGATCGGTACTAGGACCAATTCTCTTTCTAATTTACATCAACGACATAGATGAGGGTCTCGCCTGTACAATCTCAAAATTTGCTGACGATACAAAAATTGCAAATAGCGTACTCTCAAAAGATCAAGTTGACGATATGCAACACAATCTAGATAAATTGTCACATTGGGCCCAAATTTGGCAAATGAGTTTCAATGCGGATAAATGTAAAGTACTACATATCGGATACCTAAATGAGAAAGCAAACTATTCGATGAATGGCACTCAGCTTAAGAATGTAAACAGAGAAACCGATCTGGGAGTAACAATATCGAGTAACCTAAAACCGAGTCAACAATGTTCAGAAGTTGTTAAGAAGGCAAACAAAATAATTGGCTTTATAGGCAGATAATTTGAGCATAAATCCAAAGACGTAATCCTAACCCTTTACAATTCCTTAGTCCGCCCTCTTCTGGAATACTGCGTTCAATGCTGGTGCCCTTATTACCAAAAAGACAAACAAGCTAGAACAAGTTCAACGTAGAGTTACCAAAATTATACCTAGCCTAAAGAACAAACCATACGAAGAGCGTCTTAGAGAATTAAATCTATTTCCTTTAACCCAGCGCAGATTAAGAGGTGACTTAATTCAAGTGTTCAAAATCATCAAAGGCATCGACAATATGAACTGTAGTAAGTACTTCACTATCGACCAATCTAATTACACGCGGGAAACGGTTGCAAAATTATTGGTAAATCTTTTAACTCACACGAATCTAAGAATTTCTTCTTCAATCGAGTTGTCAACTTGTGGAATGGGCTTCCCCGAGACGTTATAGACTGCAGCACCGTTGATTCATTTAAATTCCGCCTAGACAAATATCTCGCATCAAACCCGCGTCTGACTGCGTTTGTAAATGAATAACTTTATTTTATCCTCCCCTCAGTTACTAACCCATATGTCCCCTACTAACTTCCTAGTCCTGCCACGTTAGTGGCAGGGCAGTAGTTCCCTTTCCAATGTTCCCTTACCCACTCTAAACCACTGTTTGGACACTTGATCCTCAGTGTTTTGGAGGACAAGCAGCCTAGAAGGGTCACTAGATCTGTTGTTGCTTGATTTCCTTTGTACTCCTTTGTACTCCTTTGTACTTAATGGGTTGTTCGCATCCTGCGAACCTATATCTTTGAGGGCGGCTGTTAAGCCGGGCTGGTCCGTAGAAGGAGCCAGGGTTGTCGCGTGAGACCTGATGGTCGTAACCGCGTGTAATGTACGTACACCCGGAGACTGAGTAGGGGTATGAGCCCTGACTTGGTGAGCCTGTTTATGTGACAAAATTAACTGAGAACCTTGAATCCTAACGTGTACAGATTGTCTTTAAGTCTAGTGGCAAGGTGAGGTGGGTCGGCGCCCGGCTCAGGGAGACCGGGACTAACCCCCTGCGTCTCTGAGGAGGTCGCTGGACCCACTCCCGGTGATCCCGTGGGATCCACTTGTACAGAATTAGTTGTTTCATTAACCAGTAACACACGTCGTGGTGGGCTCGAAAGCCGTCGGATCTTGTCAGGCAGGTATTCCGTACTGTCCATGCGCCTCAGTTCGCCCGCCGGGGGAGCCGGTTGGGTAAGGTGGAGGCGGTCCGGTGATATCAAGCGGCTTCTCTTTGTTGGAGGAGAGGAGCTCTGATCGGATGTCATGGAGGACGTAGGGGACCCAATGGTCAACAAGGGTATGGGGGAGTTCTGTGACTGGTGAGCTATATGATCATAAAAAAAGTAAAGCTGAACGACCCTTAAAAGTTCTGGGTTATCACATGATAGTTCTTTGTTTGCTACCTGGAAAGCATAGGTTTTAAATTTAGTCTTTACTTCAATGAGCGTGAGTAAACATGACAAATCTTGGCCCGCCAGCCATTCTGCAAACAAATCGGAACAAACTGGACACGTACGAGATGTCCACTTGAAAGAGGTTTTGTTTAAACACTGAACGCACCTGATACATTTGTTATGGGCCGGTATTGGTAGCAAAAGAGACGAGGGGGTCGAGCATACCTCCCCGGCGGGAACGGCGCGGTATCCGGCTGTCCTGGGTGTCCACCTGGAAGAAAAATTTCCAGGAATCAATGCTCATAAGGACATAAAGGGAGAGTCTCACTTATCCTAACCTCCCGGCGTAATAAGAATAGGAGGCCACGGCCTCCCCTTTCTTAGCACCCCTAAGAGGGCGTGAAGATCCTCCTCCCATGCCCCTGGGTAACATGAGGGGATACTCTCAACTGAGGGCCCCTGTGACGGCGTATGCCGTAGCGCAGGGAGCCCTTTAACGGCGGACCGCTGTGTGCTCTGTAAAGCACAAGCAGTCCCGGATTAGTTTACCCACTGAGCCGCCGGTAAGGCGAGATAAACTTCATTTAAGGTAAGCGTGCTAATCGATGGACACACGTGCGGTGTCCGCCGGGGTCTATTACCCGCTAGACCGCCGGCACGGCGGGGTAAACAACCGTAATATTCCCCCTTCAAGAACTGAGCAGGCCGAAGACCGGGGAGGGGGCCCCTGACGGTGGGTAATCGTAAACGAAAAACATGATGACTCGTAGCTCTCGTAAACGCCGGGAGGCGGGGCCAAGGTCCGAGGGGTTGAAAAGCACTACCAGATCTACATCGACGTCCGCCGGATTCCGGAGGAACCAGGGACCAGGGGTTAGTGGCGATGCCACACCTACTGATGCAAAGCCCCGGCGAGGAAGATCTGAGCTCGTGAACACGCCGGAACGGCGGACCGACTAACGGTTAGAACCGTAGGCCGGCGGGTGCCCAACCCCGAAAGGGGTTGAAATAGGGGAGCTATCCCCCCGCCAAAGGCAGCTTTCTAGGGCCTTGCCTAGCTGTTGCTGAGAGGATTGGGTTCTAGTCATGTGGTGATGGGCTGGTCTATCAGAGTGAGAACTGAGCGATCTCTGCCATACCCATAGCTTACTCTGACTGTGCCTTTTACTTGTATATTTTCTAGATCTCGAGTGACGGCGTCTTTTCCGTGGATTGACCTCCCAATCTACCAAGATTGGAAGCCAAAGCGTCACATTTTTCCTTTGCCCCTCAACTTTCTCTTCATAATTGCTGAGGGGCACAGGGCCTTGGGTGGAGCTTTGGCTTTCCGGGTGTTTCCTCACCCTCCTCAGCTCCCCGCCATGGAGTGGCTTCGTTCACCCAGGTTTATTGTGGTCGGCAGGGAGGGTTGTGTGGGGGGCGCTCGGTTATGGCCTTGGCCTTGCTCGGGGCCTTGGGGCTGTTCGGCCAGGCAGCTTGGGGAACAACAACAACAACAACCGTAGGCCGGCGAGCCCAGCAAAGTGAGGGGGGGGGGGAACCCGAGCAAGGCACTGCTGAGGAAACACACCCTAAACGCACTCACTCCCACGCTAGGAACGCGTTGCCGGACTCCCGGCAAGTGGCACACTAACCACCGGGAGACCACAACTCACAGGGGACATGATAATGATAAAAAACAATCATAGTAATAATAAAACACCCCTTGAACTAGATAACCTATCGGTTTATCCGGGGAAAAAAGCACAGACCACACGAAGAACTGAGAACCCTGCCACGAGGCGAAGAGAAAAAACCCCACGAGGGGCCTCTCCTCAGGCTCCAATGCCGGAGGACGCCCCAACCACGTGGGGTGACCTTAACCCTGGTGCGTCTGCAACAAAGACAGGATCCGTAGATCCTCAAGCCGTCCCTAGGAACAGCAAGAAACTTAAAGGAAAGCCTCCTAACTAAGTAAAAAGCAAAAACTAAGGCGCCTAGCAACAATGAAAAAACACCACGAGGGGTGGCAAAAATTGAACACAAGGAGAAGCGCCTATCGTACCCTAATTTTAACACTTCCTGCGGGCCAAATATAACACAACCCGTGCTAGCTAGTCTAAACCCTGCTCACTATCTCTCAATTGTTAAGGTGGCAAAAATATGTGTGTGATAACCCGGGTTCGAATCCCGGTGGATCATATATACTTTAATTAATTTCATTGGGGGTGTGGTGGTGAGATTAATAAAAATAATATTATTAGTAGGTTTAGGGATATTTCTTCGAGAGGCCGGTCTATATGATCTGTGCCCCATGAATATTCTTTCCTCTCACTTAAACAGTAGGCTACCATAGTGCGGTTGGGAATATGAACATGATTAGATTAATATCCAGTATTCGAGAATGGATAATAAGTCGTAGGCGTGTACATAAACCTTTAACCGTCCTGGTGGTGTAATGGTTAAGGTGGCAAAAATATGTGTGTGATAACCCGGGTTCGAATCCCGGTGGATCATATATACTTCAATTAATTTCATTGGGGGTGTGGTGGTGAGATTAATAAAAATAATATTATATACAAATGAGCAAAGACTCACTAGAGGAGAGCGAGCGTCGAATGAAGCCGGAGCGCGGGGGCACTGGTTTTGACGTTAGGCCCGCGAGGAAGAGAAGGACGAATCGTTGCGCTTGGCGAGAGGCGGCAAGAAGCCACAACGCAAGAAAATCCACCGAATGTGGGAAGCTTGTGATTAACAATGTTAAGATGGGAATTCTTTTCCCTTTTTTGTGCTCTTATTTTTTACGAATTTTTTCGTAGTGGGTACCCGATCTGTGACAATTCTATAAGAGAAGTAGCGTTGCACTTATGAAGATGACTTATTCTTCCTCGCGGCGGTTGATTCAAACAACTGACGTGGATGTTGAATGGAGACTATTATACTAATAGGCAACATCGTCAATGATGGAGGGGCCACTATTAAATAGATACTTTTCATGTTGCTCACATTTAATGAGGTGATTTCGTACGTAATTTGGAGTGACATCAGATATTGCTAAAAGCAAATGTACCGGTATGTATGTATGTATATACTCAGCCACATACCCCATAGCTGGAGGTGGCTGACTCGAGACCACTTTCGCGTTCCCTCGCACCTTTCTGTCTCATCTAGTAGATGAAATTTAGAAGGGGAGGAGGATTCCTAGCCTACCATCCCCAGAAGGAAATGTAAGACAGTTAAAAGAGACAGACAGAAAATAGTAAGTAAAAAGTAAATACTGTACCAGTAGGAAAAAATAAATAAATAAATACAGTATATATATATATAATCTACCGGTATATATTGTCGCACAGATTATCGCTTGCATGGACCTAACGACCTCTTCCCCTCTATCTATCTACTGTATCTTTCCCCTGTATCTAATTATCTTCTTTATTAATGAACAGAATTAATTGTAGTTTCATGTTTGTTTTAATCATTGTTTAATAATATTTTTGAAGAAGTTGGGTCATAAGTGTGGTAGCTGGTTCCATGTCAGTTGAACCAGTGCCACTTTAACCAGTGCTAACTCAACCAGTGACCATTTCAACCAGTAACCTAACCTAACCTAACCTAACCTACTAGTTAAAATGGTCACTGGTTGAAATGGTCACTGGTTGAAATGGTCACTGGTTAAAGTGGCACTGGTTCAACTGACCTGTCACTGTGGTAGCTGTATATGTTTTCAAGGAGTTATTAGTCTATGTGTATTTGAATGAATGTTATTAATTTTTTGTGTTAGGAAAGTTCTAAGGTATACATTGATGCAAGAGATGGCCTTTTTAAGGCTTTACATATTGAAACCAGGCTTAGAATACGTCAAATATGTCCGAAGTCACTCCAGATGACGGTACCTATACATTAACCCTTTCAGGCTCCTAAGATCCCATATTTGTGTCCTATGTGTATGAAGGAGACAAAAGGCAGTTGCCTGTAACGAGTGTCTCCCAACAAAGCCAAAAGAGTCTATCTATCTATTGCCGGACGACATGATCCCTGTAGGGGTGGCCACGAATGAATCGACCCATGCACCTGTCCCGAGTCCCATCCAGCACCACTTTCACACATATACTTCTTAACTCCATCCTTCCACTTCAATTTCGTACACTCTCTTAATCATTCTCTCGCTTCCCATACGTTCCACATGGCCGAACCATTTCAAGGTGTTTCTTTTCACAATTTCCAGCACATCTACATCCACACCACACCACTCTTGTACTTCCTCATTCGTCTATCTATCCCTCCATGTAACTCCACACGCACTTCTCAAGTAACTTATTTCCACCCCTCTAACTCTTGGGTTGTGTCTCTCCAATAACGTCCATGCTTCACTCCTGTATGTCAATATCGGGATTACCACACTATCATGCAAGGACTTCTTTACTTCCATGTTGACCACCCTATATCTTGTTACTGCATTCAGCATTCCTACAACCCTCTTCCCCTGTTGCACCCTCTCACGCACTTCTTCATACTTCCATCTTTACTCAACACGCTACCCAAATAATTAAATGAGCTGACATTCTACATAGCCTGACCATTCAACCTCACCTCACACTCTGTGACTGCACCCCTTTCAAAGACCATAACCTTACTCTTCTCCGCATATACCTTCAGATTCTGTTTTTCACACACTGTTCCAAACAGATTTACCACACCCTGCAACTCCCATTCACTATCGCTCATCAGAACTGTATCATCAGCAAACAGCAGTACAGGACAACTTCCACTCATTTCCTTCCCTCATCAGTGGTACACCAACATCTATTGCTCTTCCTTGTATTTCTCTCATGATTCCATCCATATATATATATACTGAACAACCATGGGGACATCACACATCCTTGCTTTAACCCAACATTCAGATCAAAGAACTCGCTCTGTTCATTCTCCACATGTACTGACGCCTTTGCACCTTCATGCATGCTCTTCAGTGCTTTCAGCAACTTGCCATCTACTCCGTATATTCTCAGTACTTTCCATGGACCTTCTTCATCAACTCTACTCCATATTTTATTTTTTCTATGTGAATGAGGGAGACAAAAGGCATAACTGCCTGCAGCAAGTGCCTCCCCCAGATTTCAAAGAGTGACAGGGCCGAAATCAAGGGACGTTCGAGCTAAAATGCCTGGACACACTGAGTTTGAAGCAATTTAAGTCATAGGAAGAGGGAAAGACTGATTCTGGGAGAGAGATCCAGAGCTCAGCTGTTGAATAGAAGAAAGTCTGAGAATAGCATTTCACTCTTGGGTTGGAGAGTTGCACAGAGTAGGGGTGGGATTGTGTTGCAAGGCGGGTACTACGTACCCTACGTAGAGGAGGTGGTATACAATGGGAAAGCTCCGAGGAACACTGAATATTGTAGTAGCGATAGAATAGCGAGAGAGATGCAACATTGCGGCGAAGAGAGAGAGATTGCAAAGAGTTGGTGAGTGGACGGGAGTTAATGATACGAAAGGCTTTCCTTTCTACTTTATCTAGGAGTGCAGTGTGGGAGGATCCTCCCCACACATGTGAACAATACTCAATACAAGGACGCACTGTGCCCCTGTACAGAGCAAGAAGCTGCGCAGGGGTAAAGAACCCCTTGAGGCGGTTGAGCACACCCAGCTTCTGGGAGGTTGCCTTAGCGAGACTGGTAATATGGTCTTTCCAAGTGAGAGCAGAAGAAAAAGATACACCGAGAACATTGAGAGAAGATGAAGGGTTGATTTTTGTATTGTTGAAGAATAAGGGATAGTCCTCTGGAGGTTCCTGACGGGTAGTAAGATGGATAAATTGAGTTTTGGAAGCATTAAATGCAACAAGGTTTTCTCTACCCCAATTGGAAATAGTAGCTAGATCAGAAGATAAGTATTTTATGGCTTCATTACGTTTACTTTTGAGGGATTGCTGGCTGGGGCGTTCTGGAAAACTAATTGACTGGTGTAAGGTAGAGTCGTCTGCATATGAATGGATGGGACTGGATGTACAGTTGAGAAGATCATTTATGAAAATTAGAAAGAGAATAGGAGATAGGACAGAACCCTGAGGAACACCGGAGTTGAAAGGATGAGGAAATGAGCGATGGCCGTCCACAACCTTACCTTACCTTTGGATACCTTTGGATGTGTTCGCCGCTCCTCTAGCGGCACCAAGGAGCGCGACGCCCCTCGTTATGGGTGGTGATTTGGTGCAGTAGACTGTTTGAAGCGACAGCTCGCTCCCTTGCGAGGATGGGCTCGTCTGGCACTTTTTCCAGTTCGACATCTAGGGCTCTCTTGAAGTTGTCTAACGAGATGTCCCTCATGTCTCTTACTCGCCGTGGGAGTTTGTTGAAGAGACGTGGGCCTCTGTGTGATAACCAGCCCTCTCGCAGAGAGCCCATAGCACCCCTGTTATTCATCCGGGGGATTTCGCATTCCCAGCCTCTCCTATCACTGAATTTCATGACTATCGGAGTATGTAGGTTTGGTACTAAACCCTCTGCGATTTTCCATGTGTATATTATTAGGTAACATTCTCTTCTACGTTCCAGTGAGTACAGATTCAGTGCTCTTAAACGCTCCCAATAGTGTAGATGTTTTATCGAACTTATATGCGAAGTGAAATTTCTTTGTACACTCTCTACGTCATTTATTTCACCTGCTTTGTATGGGGATGTTAATACGCTACAGTATTCAAGCCGCGGTAGCACTAGAGATTTGAAGAGCGTTATCATAGGCAATTCACCGCGTGTTTTAAAAGTACGCAGAATCCAACCCGTTAGACGTTTCGCAGCCGCCACTTTGACCTGGTTATGTACTTTGAAACCCATATTTTCAGACATTAATACCCCAAGGTCTTTCACACTGTCTTTCCGTTCTATTATGTGGTTAGATTCTGTTAAGTAATTTGTAATTTCTTTAACACCATTATTATCTCCGTACCGTATTAATTGGAATTTTTCCTCATTGAATTGCATGTTGTTTTCCCTGGTCCACTGGAACACTACATTCATGTCTTCCTGCAGTCGGCCCATGTCCTCTTGTGTGTTTACTATCTTGCTTAATTTTGTGTCATCAGCAAAAGACGACACCGTACTGTATCTGGTGTTGGTATCTATGTCGCAAATTAGTATGAGGAACAGAAGGGGCGCTAGCACTGTTCCTTGAGGCACTGAGCTTTTGACATCCGAAGGCTCAGAAGTGACTTGGTTTACTGCTACCGATTGTTTTCGGTTTACGAGGAAATTGTATAGCCACCGTCCGATTTTCCCAGTTATACCTTTTGCTTTCAGTTTGTGGGCTATTATACCATGGTCACATTTATCAAATGCCTTAGCAAAATCGGTGTAAATGACATCCACGTTTTTCTTTTCTTCTAGCGCTTTAAGAATTTTGTCATAGTGTTCCAAAAGTTGTGAGAGACATGATCTTCCCGCTCTGAACCCATGTTGACCGGTGTTGTGTAGTTCATTTGTCTCCATGAATGTTGAAATTTTGCTTCGCAGGACTCGCTCGAAAACTTTAATGATGTGAGAGGTTAGAGCTACCGGGCGGTAGTTTTTTGGTAGTGCTTTACTCCCTCCTTTATGCAGTGGGGCAATTATTGCGTTTTTCAAGCTATCAGTGTCTAGACTCCTTCTCCACATTATAGCCAGGGGTTTTGAGAGGTTTTCCTTACATTTTTTCATTAGGATCGAATTCCATGAGTCCGGGCCTGGTGCCGAGTGGGATGGCATGTTGGAAATGGCCTCTTCTATGTCTTTTGAACCGAAATCAATATCCAGCATCTGAGGGGTTTCCGTGGGGGAGGTTTCCATAAAAAATATATTTTGGTCTCTGATGACTTTTGTTTCATCAGGCAACCGCAGCTATGGAACGGCCGGAAAGGAAATTAGAGACAAAGGCACAGATGGAGGGACAGAAACCGAAGGAGGGCAGTTTGGAAATTAAAGATTTGTGCCAGACTCTATCGAAGGCCTTCGATATGTCTAGTGCAACAGAAAAAGTCTCACCGAAGTCCCGAAAGTTGGATGACCAAGAGTTAGTAAGATATGAAAGAAGATCACCAGTAGAGCGACCCTTAACCCTCCAGCCCCGGCTATGTATTATATATATATTCCCCGAAACCCGGGGTTTTGGCCGAAAAACGCCTAGGCTACCGTATCTTTGTTATTCTGACTGCTTCCGCATTCCCGCGCATCCCCAAGCATAGCTGTGTTTCTTACCTGTAGAATGGCGTTAAGTAGAGCTCTCTAAGTCAACTGGTTCAGTTGTGATGATGATTTCATTGGAGATAACTTTATGGCAAAAACAGCCACTTTACACTACTTTTCGATACTTAACAACAACATACAGGCACACACGAACAAGCGACGCTCTCCTTCTTGTGGCCGGAGATGTGGGGCGTCGGTCCAGCCGGCTGTTGTTTACATGCGTCGGACCGACGCCTCGCACACCAAGCTCACAGGCTTTCAACCACTGGGCATTAAAGAGCCCTTCCGGGCAGCTCTGGTATGCTTTTTTATGGGCGTTCCAAGAGCCCTTCCGGGAACGAAGGGTTAAGGAAGCCATACTGGCGAACTGAGAGCAGATTATGAGAAGAGAAATGCTTAAGAAATTTGGAAGCAAGAATAGTTTCAAAAACTTTAGAGATACAAGAGATGAGAGCAATTGGACGATAGTTTGAGGGTTGAGAGCGGTCACCCTTCTTTGGGACAGGCTGAATGAGAGCAAACTTCCAGCAAGAAGGAAAGATGTTAGAGGAGAGACAGAGACAAAAGAGTTTGCATAGGCAGGTGGTCAGCACGGAAGCACAGTTTTTAAGAACAGGAGGAACACCATCCGGACCGTACACCTTCTTAGTATTAAGCCCAGAGAGGGTAGAAAGTACATCTTTAGAAGAGATTAGGATATTAGGCATAAGTAGGAGAGAGGGGGGGTGGAGAGGGAGGAATAGCACCGGAATCATCCAAGGTAGAGTTTCTGGCAAAAGTTTGAGCAAAGAGTTCAGCTTTGTCAGAGGAAGAAGTGATGGTTGTGCCATCAGAGTGGAAAAGGGGAGGGAAAGACGAGGAAGAAAAGTTGTTGGAGAGGTTTTTGGCTAGATGCCAGAAAGCTTGGGAAGAGCTAGAGTTGGATAGTTCAGTGCATTTATTATTGATGAAAGAGTGCTTGGCAAGTTGAAGAACAGATTTGGCTTGATTCCAGGCAGAAACATAGGAAGAATGAGATTCTTGAGTTTTAAGGCGTCGGTACCGTTTGAATGCTTCCTCCTTGTTGTGAACAGCAGTAGAACAAGCGTCAGTAAACCAAGACTTTTTTGTATTAGACTGAGAGAAAGTACTTTCCATGGACCTTCTTTATCAACTCTGTCATAGGCCTTCTCCAAGTCCAGCATACAACTTTAATCCTTTCTCCCGATATTTCTCCACAACACATTTCAAGGCAAAAATCTTATCTACACATCCTCTTCCCTTCCTAAACCCGCCCTGCTCGTCACCTACCCATTTCTCCATTCTCGCTCTCACTCTCTCGACCACTAACCTACTGTACATTTTCCCTACTACGCTTAGAAGACATATCCCCCAGTGATTGCCACACACTCCTCTTTCCCCTGTACCCTTATAATAGGGGATTATTATGCCTATCTTTACCACACACTCCTCTTTCCCCTTTACCCTTATATAAGGGGATTATTATGCCTGTCTTCCAGTCATCAGGTGCACTTCCCTTCTCCCATACTAGTTTACACATTTTCCATACCCATTCAATCACTATCACACCACCATACCTCAGCATTTCCCCACGACTCCAACTATTGCTGATCCCATACCCTATCCAACTATGTTTGCTGGCGTTTCATCCCTTACGTTCAACAATTCGTTGAAGTGCTCCCTACATCTCTCGACTTTCTCTTGCTTCTCGGCTAACACACTCCCATTCTTATCTTTCACACTCTTACTAATTCCCTTGCTACCATCCCTAACTTTCTTGACCCCTTTCTAGAACAGTTTCTTACACTCCCTCTTACACTTAAATTCTTTCCAAATTCCTCATCTACTCTTCTCTTACTTTCCTTCACCACTCTCTGTTTCTCCAAGTACCTTAGTTACTATAAATGAAGGGTAGTGGTACGGCTGGATGTGTGGTGGGCGGGCTTATAGTGGTAAGGTTTCGCTGCATGTTTGCCTGCTGAGACCGGAACCTCTCCGGGAGGTCTGGGACCTGGGAATCTTGCTGGATACCCCAAATGGGCCTGGGACTCTGGGTCTTCTCCTGGGCGACCTAGATGTGTGTGAATATGTGTTTTGTTTTTGTGTATTTTTTTTTTCTTTTTTGTTGTTGTCCCTGTTCGGGCTCTGTCTCAAGTCGGCCACCCCCAGCTATGGGGTGTGTGCCTGAGTATATAGATAGATAGGTAGATAGTATGAAGGAGACAAATGGAAAAGCTGCCTGTAACAAGTGTCTCCCCCAAAAGTTTAAAGAATGACAGAGCCAAAATCAGTTACAGTAAAAGTCCGATAATCCGACGACTGATAATTGGAATCTCCCAATAGTCCGAATTTTTTTAAATGAGGCCAAATCCGAATTCACCCGATAGTCCGAATTTCAAAAAGTCCCAAAGTCCTCTTTTTGAGGCATTAGACCATCCAAAACCCACCCAAATAACACAATGGTACACACACATATCATATGTTCATTAAATCACTTTAAAAGTTTATCATTATGTGTCATATTGGATGTATAGCGTTATATTGTGCATATGCATAATCTATATTGTGTTCAGGTTTTCGTCAGGCCATTAACCCTTAACCCTCCAGCCCCGGCTATGTATTATATATATATTCCTCGAAAACCGGGTGTTTTGGCCGAAAAACGTCTAGGCTAGGCTACCGTATATTCGTTAATCAGACTGCTTCCCGCATTCCCGCGCATCCCCAAGCGTAGCTGTGTTATTTACCTGTAGAATGGCATTAAGTAGAGCTCTCTAAGTCAACTGGTTGAGCTGTGATGATGATTTCATTGGAGATAACTTTATGGCCAAAACAGCCACTTTACACCACTTTTCGATACTTAACAACAACATACAGGCACACACGAACAAGCGACGCTCTCCTTCTTGTGGCCGGAGAGGCGGAGCGTCGGTCCTGCCGGCTGTTGTTTACATGCGTCGGACCGACGCCTCGCACACCAAGCTCACAGGCTTTGACGTCATGGGTGTTTAAGAGCCCTTCCGGGTAGCTCGTGTATGCTTTTTTATGGGCGTTCAAGAGCCCTTCCGGGAACAGAGGGTTAAAGAGCGGCGCTCGACTTAAGTCGTGAACCAATTTGCAGCAAGTTAGGAGCATTATTAAGGCTTTTAAAGGGTTAAAATAGAGTGCAAATGGCCGGGAGAGCAGCGGGCCAGACAGCCGACTCCCAGAGCTTACCGCCGCCCATTAACTCATGTTCCCTGTGTTCTCGAGAGGCCGGCAGTGTAGCCAGTAGTGAGCATAGCTGGGAAAAATATACCGATATATGCTAAACTTCCATGTTCGTGGCACCACTGCAAGAGAACCACGAGTGCTACGTAGCTCGTTCTGGTCTCATTTTGAAGCTTTTAGTGCCTATTTTTTTGCTAAATATTTTTTTGTTCATGCAGATGCTTGATTTATCATGCAGGAGGGCCTGAATATGCCCAAATGAGCCCAAAACACCCCGCTAGACAAGGGTTAATACACAGGTTCATAGGGGTAAATTCCAATAATCCGAAAAATCTGGTAATCGGAACGAGGCCCGGTCCTCTGCTATTCGTATTACAGGACTTTTACTGTACATATATATGTACAGTAATGTATTTGCATGTCTTGGAAAAATGTCTGATGTGCTTGTTAAGTGTAGTGAAATGAATATGAGGTGGTGTTTGTGAGAGTTAGCTGGTGTAGGTCAGGCACAAATAGAAAAAGTGGGGGAAGCCAGGCAAATGAAACAGGAGTTCCAGCAACTCCTTAAAGGCGGCTTTCTAGGGCCTTTCCTAGCTGATGCTGAGAGGATTGGGTTCTAGTCATGTGGTGATGGGCTGGTCTATCAGAGTGAGAACTAAGCAATCTCTGCCATACCCATAGCTTACTCTGACTGTTCCTTTTACTTATATATTTTCTAGATCTCAAGTGAAGGTCTGTGAGAGAGTCCTTGAGGGTTTGATCAGGCAAAGCATCTCTATTGATGATATGCAGTTTGGTTTTATGCCAGGACGGGGTACAACCGATGCTATCTTCATAGTCAGGCAGATACAGGAAAGATACTTACTAAAAGGCAAGGATCTTTACTTTGTGTTTGTAGACCTGGAGAAGGCCTTTGATAGGGTGCCTAGAGATGTTGTGCAGTGGGCTATGAGAAAACTTGGTGTGGAAGAGTGGCTGGTGCGTGTGATAATGAAGATGTATGAGGATTCGCGAAGTGCGGTGAGGGTGAAGGGTGTACTGAGTGATGAGTTCGCAGTCCGTGTTGGAGTCCATCAGGGTTCAGTGTTAAGCCCCCTCCTCTTTATTATGGTCTTGGAGGCACTGTCTAGAGTTTTTAGAGGCAGACTCCCGTTGGAACTGTTTTATGCAGACGATTTAGTCCTAATAGCTGACAGTGTGCAAGATGCTGAGGCCAAATTCAGAGAGTGGAGAGAGGGCATGGCGAGCAAGGGTTTAACCCGGCAAGTGCGATAGGCCTCACGGAAGGCTTCCTATAGGGAACGCGATAGGCCTCACGGAAGCAAGACCATAAAAAAAGCCTTCCAAAAAAAAAAAGGGCCTATCAAAACAAATGATTTTGTCTCTAGGTGAGATAATTCCCCTATAGTACTCATCCATGTGTTTCTCACCCCTCCCCCTCCCCTCCTTCCCCCCTCCTCAATTATCACCTATTTTTCCTCTTATTATC
This sequence comes from Paralithodes platypus, assembly GCA_032716605.1. NCBI lineage: Eukaryota > Metazoa > Arthropoda > Malacostraca > Decapoda > Lithodidae > Paralithodes > Paralithodes platypus. The sequence goes on along the minus strand of CM064516.1, from coordinate 23,188,680 downwards.
ATCATTTATCAGTTATGTAGCACAAGTGGGTTGCATAAAAGATCGTTATGCAACACCCAGACACCGGCACACACCGCCCCGCTCGTCTCAGTTGACTCCCAGACAGCGAGAGGGGAGGGCTGCCTGTGGCTCTCTCTCGCCTGAGATTATGACCGGGTGGCCAATATCTTCGTTTTTCACCACCCAAATGCTTTTCCCACTTATTTTAGCACTCTTGAAGGTTCATATATACATCATATATGTAAAATAAAAGCATACCGAAAACAAATAATGCTTTATATTGTAAATATAACGAATTCTGTCAGAATCCAGGGCTAGAAATGCACAAATAACTACCCTAGCACCTAGGTCTATATCGCGCTTGTCAGGTTAACCCTTGCTTAGCGGGTGCTCTGTGGCCGTTTTGGGCCTTTCCGGGCCGTTCTGACTGCTATATCAACCATCAGTATGAAAGGAACTGTATTGCGCCAAAAACTAGGTGGAAATCGCTACACAATGACGCCACATACAGCTACGTAGCACTCGTGGAACACTGACAGTGTTACCTCGAAGATGGAAGTTTAGCTGATTTTGCTACCTTGCTCACTTTTAGCGAACTATTGGTTACACTGTCATCCTCCCGTGCGGTGGGGGAACTGGAGTTAGTGTGGGCCGGGAGGCCACAGATGTCGGACGTATGGATCATTACTATCCCACCCATTTTCACTCGATTTCAACCCTTTTTTCACCCGTTTTTTGCCAGTTTTTTCAACTCGACTTATGTTGCGCGCCGCTCTTTAAGGGTTAAGAGTCAATATTAACAAAACCAAGGTTATGCATTGTAGATTGAGACGAGGCAATGTGGAAAAGAGCGGTGCATACCCATGTGCAGTGTGGAAAGGGAGTGGGCGCTAACTCAATTCAATGTAGCATCTGTCGATGTTGGGTACACCATGGGAGTAAGAACTGTAGTAGAATAAAGGGACCCCTGCCGAAGGATAAGTCAGAAATAGAGAAATTTGAGTGCGTAGTGTGCAAAGGCGAGCTTGTGTTAGGTGATGATCCTGTGGCTGTGAATTTTGGAAATGAGTCTTTGGAGCTGGTGAACAAGTTTTGTTACCTAGGAGATACCATCTCTGCCGGTGGTGGGGCCGAGGCTGCCACTGTTGCTAGAATTAGGTGTGGCTGGGGGAAGTTCAGAGAACTGATGCCAATCCTGACCATGAAAAGAATGCCTCTCCCCCTGAAGGGAAAGGTGTATGCCTCATGTGTTAGAAGTGCAATGAGGTATGCCTCAGAAACATGGGCCGTTAAAGTAGAGGATGTCAACAGAATGGAGCGTAATGAGATGAAAATGGTGAGATGGATGTGTGGGGCCAGGCTACAGGATAGAATAACAAATGTTGAGCTGAGGAGACATTTAGGTATAAAGAGTATTAGCAAGGTGATGCGTACAAGTAGACTGGGATGGTATGGACATGTGGAGAGAATGGATGAACAAAATTGGGTGAAAAAATGCAGGTCTGTGATTGTGGAGGGAGCCGCACCAAGGGGTGGACCGAGGAAGACCTGGGATCGGACTATACGTGCTGATCTCAAATCCAAGAACTTGACAAGTGAAGCAGCCCTTAACAGGGTTGCCTGGAACGCCGCCATTAGGACAAGAGACTGAAACTGCTCTTATGTATTTACCTAATTGTAGTTTACAGGAGTTGAGCTAAGCTCGTGTTGTCCCGTCTCTCAGTCTACTTTCATCCAATTTTTTCTTGAAAATATGGATGTTCCTTGTCCCTACCACCTCCTCCCCCAGCCCATTCTATTTGTCAATACATCTATAGGGGAAGCTAAACTTCCTGATATCGTTCTTGCAGGTAGGTCTTTTTACTTTGTAGCTGTGGCCTCTAGTTATTCCTGTATCCATAATCAATATATTCTCCCTATCCAGCCTCTCCAGCCCTCGGGTGCATTTGTACATCATTATCATGTCTCCCCTCTCTTTTAGACTCGGTAAATTTAATTTGTCTAGCCTCCTTTCATATGGCAGTTCTCTAAGACTTGGAACCAATCTAGTAACTGCTCTCTGGATTCTTTCTAACTTGTGAATATGCTTCTTAAGATGCGGGGACCACACCACTGCTGCATCTTGGTCTAATCATACTTTTTATGTGTGGAACACTCAGTCTTAAAATTTTATGTATGTATGTATGTATGTATGTATGTATGACGGCGTCTCTTCCATGGATTGACCTCCCAATCTACCAATATTGGAAGCCAAAGCGTCACATTTTTCCTTTGCCCCTCAACTTTCTCTTCATAATTGCTGAGGGGCACAGGGCCCTGGGTGGGTCTTTGGTTTCCCGGGCATTTCCGCACCCTCCTCAGCTCCCCGCCATGGAGTGGCTTCGGTCACCCAGGCTTTATTGTGGTCGGCTGGGAGGGTTCTGTGGGGGGTGCTCGGTTATGGCCTTGGCCTTGCTTGGGGCCTTGGGGCTATTCGGCCAGGCAGCTTGGGGAACAACAACAACAACTCCTTATCATATGCTTATGTGGCCTTCCCTGGGTACGGTACTGCGCTGCTTGAATGGTGCCTACAATATCCCCAATCAACCTATCAAGAATTTCCACAGTTATATCCCTAGTACTCTACTTCAACAATACACAAATCAACCCTTCATCTTCTAGGCCTATTCACTAGACGAAACGTCTAGTGAATATAGTAAAAGGACAAATAATACAAAAGTTGAAATAATATTTAACACCTAATTGAAATAAATAACGGTAATCATGAACTTAGAAAACCTAAAAATATTATATCATCTGAGTGATGAAATTAAACAAACAGTGAGAAATATTGAAAAACAAGTAAAAAGTTAATGAAAAATAAATATGCCTTGGTCTTTAAATTGTTTTGCCTCGATATATACTGTATATACTGATATAGATATATAGATATATATATATATATATATATATACAGTATACTGTATATATACAGTATATATATACCGGTATATATATATACCGGTATATATATATACAGTATATATATATATAGGCTATATATATATATACCGTATATATATATTAGGGTGTCCCATGAAATCGAAGTTGAATGACGTTTTAATCCACATGTTCCTTTTGCTCAAGAGACCCACACAGTGAAGTACTAATCCATTTGTTTAAGACTTAGGGGTCCCAAGATTTATTCTCCTCCAGGGCATTAATAATAACAAATTCAGACAATTAATTAATTTCTAATGTATTCATAACTAATATCAAAATCATTTTTCATTACCATTTGTCTGGTTATTATTGACAAACAAATAGTATACAGTATAAGTAAATCATAAACATGACTATAAAAATGTAGTAATCAAATCAATATAAGGGAAGAGACATAACAAATATCAATAGCTTTGTAAAATAAAAAACAAATTAGTTACACAAATACCTACCAGCATACTTGTCCAATATACATCACATATTGTGAATTATGGTTGAATGAAATTTCACTAGGCCTACACAGTAAAATTACATTACGTAAATTGGTTTTATAGATAATAAATAATAAATTTCTGAGGCATATTAAAAGGACATTAATTAGTTTCATAAGTAATTACCATCTTAGTAGTTCAATATATAACTCAAACTACTCAAAGCAACGAACAAAACAGTCTTCACTGCAGGCAGGCAAGAAGTAAACCGAGAGATAACAATAAGTCATTAAAACTCGGGACCCCTAAATGCTGTTCGATCTGGCTGAAACTTGCATAAACTCATTTCCTTGGTATATTGAACACAGAGATTAATGTGGATGAAAATTCCTAGCACTTTTTTTTATATCGCTATGGGACACCCTTATATACTGTACAGTATTATACAGTATAGTTTTTTTCTTTGAATTGCAACATTGTAAAGTAGGCTAACATTATCAAGCATTAATGAATTCCTTTTAAGAAATAAGTAACCTGATGATTATAATTATTAAAAGATACCTGTACCAGTACAGCACAATAGTTTTTTCCTCTGTGTTACGGAAACCCCTTTTCCTTAAAGGTATATGGTACAGTACAGTAATTAGCTAGGATAAATATTGACTATTATTATATATAACTCAAAAGATTTCAGCAGTGAGATAAAGAGTACAGTAGAAGAGTACTATCCATGTCAAACTGGTAAGGAATGTAGACCCACCTGAACTTTGTCAATGAGGGGTTCCTGAGAGGTGGAGGGATAATCTGCTGGTGGTTCTGGTTCAAGGCTCACTCTCTCTCTTCGGTCTTCACGATCATTTACAGAACACACCTCACTACTTGGAGAATCTACTTCAATTTGCTGGGAGTTCCTTGGAGGAGTGTGAATGGAGGAGGGGGCTTTGTTCTCGCGTGATCCTGTAACGCTCTCTCGTCTCAAGCGTTTCGGACTAGGACTTACTTGATCAATGAGAGAATGTACAGGTTTTGTTGAAGAATAACTTTTTTCAATACTTGAACTAACAGATTGTCTACTTCGCACAACAGGGCTGGTTCTATTATCAATTGCTTGCTGATTACTTGCACTTTTTTTATTACTATTTGGAGGTTCGTCAGGTACAGCTAAGCCTTTTATTTCTAGCAATTCTGCTACTTTTATTAGCCTAGCTAAATTGTTTTCAGAGACATTTACATACCCTGCATACATATAACTCAATAAAGCTTCAAGCTCTTGTCGGTGAATTTCACTTAGCACTATAACAGGATGTTTGCACGGTGTCCTTTCAAACATGTTCTCAAAGTATTCACTGCATGTTGACAACACTAACTTGTGAACTGGATAAAATTTTCCTTCACAAGCTAAAGTTACATCTGTATACCTTTCCTGTGAAAGCAAACAATATAAGTTAGCAATTACATACTACTCAGTATTGTTAATATAATATATAAATTTTCACAAATAAAATATATACAATAAACAATCATCAAATATACAGATACACAATACTAGTTTAGGCTAATTCAGTAAAAAGTACGAAACATTATATACCTTGGCTCTGAGTGTTGTTAATGTGTGACAAAATGTAGTGCTGTGGTTGTTCCAAGACAGCGATAACATCCCTTCACCCATCTTGACTAGATCATTCACCTGCAAAAGAAATACTGTAGTTAAATGTTTAAATATAACATCATCACACGGTATTGATCAACATGATTGTTCCCCTGAAATGCATATCCTCTTTTAATCTAGTCTACTCTGATTTGCTGATAATAGGGCAGCGATAAAAAAGGTATATGATAACTAAGGCAGAATGTGCTTAATGATTGAATAAGCGCACTCACAGAAGCTACTTATCCAACAAAATCTGTCTGACTCATTTGATTAATGGGTAGATGTGGTCCATTGTGATAATTTAAAAACTTACCAAGGACCATCAATGTCTTAATATCCTTACTGTTTCTACCTGATGATGTTGGATGGCCTTGATGAGTAAATGTAAGTTTTTGAAAGGGATCGATAAGGACCTGTCCCTCATTCAAGTCATTTCCAGAAGACTCAAAATACAATATCTGTAGCATCTGCCACTGCTGGGTACACCATGGGAAGAAGTTCTTCACTAGGATAAAGGGAACTCTATCGAGGAAGAAGTCCGAAGTTGAGAAATTTGTATGCATAGTATGCAAAGATGAACTTCTGTTCAATGACCGGCTCAACTTCAGTGCATACTTCTTCGGCAACTTCGGCAATGAGGTACCATCTCCAGATGGTGGACAAGTTTTGCTACTTGGGAGATACCATCTCTGCCGGTGGTGGGACAGAGGCCACTACTATCGCCAGAATTAGATGTGGCTGGGGAAAGTTCAGAGAACTGTTGCCACTACTTACCATGAGAAGACTCCCTCTCCCCTTGAAGGGAAAGGTGTACGATTCATGTGTTGGAAGCGCAATGACATATGCTTCAGAAACGTGGCATGTCGAAGCAGATGATATCAACAGAATGGAACGTAACAAGATGAGAATGGTGAGATGGATGTGTGGGGCCAAACTGCAAGATAGGATATCTACTGAAGAGCTGAGGAGATGGTTAGGAATCAAGTGTATCAATGATGAGATGTGTACTAGCAGGCTTGGATGATTTGGATATGTGGAGGATGGATGAACTTAGTTGGGTGAAAAGATGCAAGTCTGTGAACATGGTCGGATAAAAATACTGTAGTCAAGGGAACAGGACAATACGAGCTTAGCTCAAATCCAGTATAGTACAACTAGGTAAATACAAAGGGGTAGACCAAGAAAGACATGGGAACAGACCTTACGGTCTGATTTTTAATAAAAAAAAACTAATACAGTGTATGTGAGGCAACTCTGAACCTGGCTGCCTGGGACACCGCCATTAGGATGTGAGACCGGAATCGCACTTCATGTGGAGCACTCAGTCTTTAACCCATCGCCCTAGGCGTGTTTGAACCCTCCCGCCACTGCTGAAATATCATATTTTCATGATTTCAGATTTTCTCTGCCCCAATCGGAAGATAGGCGTGCTATTGCTATGGACTCGTCATTTTAATTTTGGAGCGATTGCATGCTGGGTTGTTGTGAAAAACTAGTTGAATAGTGTAAGGTAGATTCATCAGCATATGAGTGGATAGGACTAGATGTGCAGTTGAGGAGATCATTAATGAATATTAGAAAGAGAACTGGAGACAGGACAGAATCCCGAGGAACACCGGAGTTGATACGTTGAGGAAGTGAGCGATGGCCGTCCGAAACTGCAGCTAAGGAATGGTCAGGAAGGAAATTAGAGACAAAGGCACAGATAGAGGGGTAGATACCGAAGGAGGGTAGTTTGAAAATTAGAGATTTGTGTCAGACATTATCCATAACTCGCTGGTATGCACTGAATTTCTAAATAACAGTAGGCTAATGAAGTGGTGGAAGTACTTGGAGTTAAATAGAATCCAAAAATTCAGCAGTTATTGCCACATACAGATCTCCTGACTCATCCTTAGAATTCAAAACCCAGCTCAAGAAGATAAAATCAGAAGTGGAAGCCCTGGGGAGCTTGACACCAAATATTATGTGGCTAGGAGCTCTTAACCTATCAAACATCAAGTGGAGAAAACTAGAAATCCAAGTAGTGGCGAATAACACCGGAGAAGCAAATACGAGAGCTATTTAAACTTTGCGACCTTTTTAGTCTTACCCAGCAAATTGCTAAACACACACAGGAAAACAACATGTTAGACCTTGTCTTCACTAACAATGACTCCTTAGTACACAGTACAGGTATTAACTTCTTGGACACAACATACTCTGATCATAAATACATTTAAATCAAAACAACCTTAGCAAGTGTACAGACAACCTCAGAAGCAAGACCCAAAACCGTCCCTTTCAGCAAATTTATCTTCAATTACACAAATATTCGGTAGGAAGAGGTAAACCAAGAAATGGAGGAAATAGACTGGGAAGTTTAAAAGAATAACCCGACACCATCAAAATGTCTAGTCCTAATTAAAATGTAAAACTTGCAAACTAAACAAACCAAAATTGGGACAAGGACAATATAAAGTCAAATTAAATTATCAAAATCGCTATGTGGATACAACGCTTACTAAAATGAAAATTATTGAATAAAAGAACACAATCCACCACATAGGGTGTACATTACTACATGAGCAAGTTAATCTGTTTCCCAAGCAAACTAATCGCACATATAACAACGCACTATCGTCACGTTAAAGGCATTAGTCAAGTTTGGGAAGTCCGGGACGTTCTGGTAAATTTTACTAAACTCTGCATGAATAAAGAAACTACATGTTAAATGTCAAAATATTATTTAAAATCAAATTTGCAACATGACAAGACATTAACAACAGAAACCATGACCCAAATCTGTATTCACCACATACCGGTACCTGAAAGACAAACAAGACGAAGAAGCAAACAAGAACGTGAAAGAAGCAAGCTGTAGAGAAGAAGCTAATAACACAATGACACACACAGTAAAATTTACAGGACAAACAAAAGGTCAAAATAGATAGAGGAATAGTAGAAACTAAACGGCTAAGAATCTCCTATGAACTACTGTAGAACAAATAGAAGAGGAGAGCAATGCTATTGCAGGTAGGCTATAAATGAAAATTCCAAGTACGGTACTGTACTGTACAGTATATAGGCCTATGCCAAACATGAGGCTAAAACTGCATCAACATTGGTCATCTAAGTAAAATGGATGGGTCATTTACAGGGGTCAAAATAGACGGAAACTTAACCGCAAGCGATCGACCTATGTAGCCTAAACCTGACAACCATACGCCCGGATACTACATCTTTCCCAAAAATAATTAGTGATAGGACTAGGCCTAGTTTCGGTAATAGCCTAAGTACCAAAATTGCATTTGTTTATGTGCGGTGCAGTACCGCAATTCAGTTTTTTATGTCATAAATTGGGGTTTTTAAAGTTGTTGATATCACAAATCCTCTATGGGGATAATATTGAGAATATTATTGCGAGTCTAGGCTATACGTACCTAGGAGGCTAGGCCTATTGCCTCTAATAAATTATTTCGTTAAGGATGCAGTATTCGGGCGTATCGTCCGCCTTGCGGACGCTCACGATCATTTTCCCAGCTATTATGACTGCTGTGGGATACAATAATAGGTTGAGTTGAGGGGGGCTTTGCCCCCTCTCACCCCCATGACTTATTGTCATCATCATATATATTGCCAGCAGGGGGCAAATAACAGAAAACATAGGGTAGGATCGTTAGTATCCAATCAAAAAGGGCTATTTACTGATTTTGGCTGCCAATTTCAACAAGAATTAAATACAAATATACTTTTGTTTACCCTTTAACACCCACATCAGTAATGAAAGTTTATATTAAGAGTAATGTCAAGTGTCTGTGATTTTTTTTTTATTATATATATTTTTATACTGTATTACCTGATTGGACTTAATGGTAATACCGCTAAGTCCAATCACTTGACAGCTAATTCCAATCACGTACCATTAATAATCCAATACTGTATATATATTATAGCTATTCCCTTTAGTATGGTATATTATTTTGCAACATAAAACCTACATTTAGTCTAATTTATTTCAAATGTTACGACCGGGACTCGTATAAAACAAGGGCTCTTAATCATTGGACTAGAAAGGCAAACAGCCACAACGGTAACACTAGATCCAACCCTCGAACTTATAATGCCGGCGCACAAAAACACCTATACCCTCCAGAGTTAAATCTGCGATAACGGGGTATCCTATAACTCGGTATAAATGCACTACTACTACAGGCTGATGATCTCTGATACAGCCTGATCACAACAACATACAATTACTGTACGTTAATAAGGTATACAAGGAAAAGATAGAGATCTTAATTAAATCACTGCAATGATTTAATGCAAACAAGAAGAAGGTATAATTAAAGTTACTCTAAACAATAATAAACTGTCACTCCTATATTAAAGAAAGTGAATGAAAGTCCTAAAGCATCGAGCAGGAATCTTCTGAAGAAAGTCTGATGCTGCTTAAGATGATCGAATCGGATTTTGAACTGTTATATAAAGCAGGAACAAGATATGACAAGTGTAGGGACAGACAGTGTTAACTGACACGGGAATAACGATAAATGCACAATAGTATTATCTCCAACAACAAAAGAAGTACTTCGTCAGGCAACTCAAAAAGCCTGCTCGGGTTGTGCAACTCAACAACAACCAAGGCTTACAATCAACGTGAACAAAAATGCTCTGCATACATAACATAAGAGTTTATAAACTTAATCGGGTGTCTGCTAGGCGAATAAAGTCTAGCTGGGATGTAGTAGGCTAGGAAACAATGGCTGAGCAAGCAGCTCGTAGCCTAGCGAGGTCCTTAAGACTGTACGGCCAAATTACGTTAAATGACGGGGTGCTCTCTTGAGAGATCCAGATCGCTAGTATCTGGTTCTCTCCTGGCGACCCTCTCAAAGTCAAAGCAAAACGAGTTAGCACAGTGTTGGGTGGCAGAGGCAAAAGCCCTCACTCGCAACACAGTGCTAAACTCACAAGGTACACAGTCAGAAAGACCACCTAGGCTTCCCACGTCTCCGTTGCGATTGTACAGGTTCAACAAAACCTGGTACACATCGGAAATCACAACACAAGTAGCCTTACCCCAGTCTAGCATTAAATAGCCCAGCAGACAGCCAAGGAATAGGTAGGGAGACACCGTGAGTGTGTCGAACCTCTACAGACAAAATGGTAACCCCTCCAAAATGCCTAACTAAACATGTAATATCTGACAGCTTCAGCATATAATACGATGGCCGATATATGAAATCGTGCAGAACCAAAGGGGAGTTATGATATTAAATAGATTAGAAGAATGAGAGGTAAGAAGTTGAGAGAGAGAGAAAGTGTTCTATAGGTAGAAGTCGGGGGACAGGTGGCAAGGAAGATGTTAAGGGTATGCTGGTCAGGCAAGCTCTGAGCAAGGAAGACAGAGGCAGCAGGAGTGCGGGACTACTTCCTGACGCGGCAGGAGGGTGGTACGGCAGCCAGCCACTCAGAGGGCCCGGCCGAGGCATGACGTCACCGAGGCAACGTGTAACCCTACGCGACTACCCTCTGTCTCCTGTACTTACTCACTCACACTCTCTAGCTGTATCATTCAGTCTTATACATCAAACTTATAACTGATGATATAAAATATAATGAATTGTCACAGGCAAAAATAAAGACCACTTCTGTACTGCCTGTGACATGACGATTCACAAGAAAGAAAGTACAACATTGTAGATAGACTGTAGCCAAATACATTGCCCTGGCGAGTGTTAGCGAGTGGCCAAGCAAGCGGCTGAGCCCACGTGGCGTTCTGCTAAGCTGCAGGCGTCACACAAAATATAACCTTTATTTTGCCCTTTTAATGACAAAATTAAGCAAAATTATTTTTTTTAGAAAAATAAATAAAAGATGAATAAAGATGATATTAATGATTTATTAACCCACTGAACCCCAGCTAGTTTATAATAAATGTACCACCAGCAGGTTTTGAAAAAAAAAAAAAAAATCCAGAAAACACCAGGAATGGGTTAGGAATGAAGGAAAACCCACAAAAAACGATCCCCTAGGTCATTAACCCTCCAGCCCCGGCTATTGTAATCTATAATTTCCCCGAAACCCGGGGGTTTTGGCCGAAAAACTACTATGCCTAGGCTACCGTATCTTTGTTATTTTGACTGCTTCCGCATTCCCGTGCATCCCCAAGCGTAGATGTGTTTCGTACCTGTAGAATGGCGTTGAGTAGAGCTCTCTAAGTCAACTGGTTCAGTTGTGATGACGATTTCCGTGGAGAGAACTTTGTGGCGATATCAGCCACTTATCACTACTTTTCACTACTTAACAATAACACACAGCCACACACGAACAAGGACGCCTCTCCTTCTTGTGGTCGGAGATGCGCGGCGTCGGTCCAACCGGCTGTTGTTTACATGCGTCGGACGGATGCCTCGCATACCAAGCTTACAGGCTTTCAAACTGCCGGAGCCTCGGAGCCCTACCGGGTTCCACGGGGGGTATTTGTTATGGGTGCCTCAGAGCCCAACCGGGCCTGGTGGGTTAAGGGGTCCTACGGTGCGCCCGAAAGTCGGATTTACAAGAGGGGAAAATTGAAGGCAAAAACACCCAAAAACAGGTTTTTGCACGCTCACACGGTTGGACTTTGAGAGTTTTCAACCATCGGCATGGTTGCGTGGGATACTTACACAGTTCCCATACAAATCTGAGCCCTCTAGGTGCCATAGGACCGGAGTAATTAACAGTGACGCAACGTTGTCGTCGCTGGGGTTTAGCGTTACAAACATTGCCGCACATAAAAATAATGATTTTAATGGCTAGGATACATTATTCTGATAAACCCTTTCAGACACAACAGATCACAACTGTAATTTTTCTCCCGTTTCTTACGGCAACCCGTCAGGAAATTAATTTTTTATCAGCTTAAGAAATATCTCTCTTTATTTGTTCTTTTTAAATATATGATAATATATGATAATATATGATAATATGCTAGCCGAGAAGCAAGAGAGAGTCGAAAGATGGAGGGAGTACTTCAATGAGTTTTTAAATGTAAGGAATGAAGAGCCAGCAAACATAGCTGGATATGGTATGGGAGGGAGAAGAAGAGAAGTAGTGGAGGAGGAGGTGGGGATCAGGAGGTCAGAAGTGTGGGAAGCCATGAAAAGAGTGAAGTTGGGGAAAGCACCAGGAACAGATGGAGTGTGTGGGGAAATGTTGAGGTATGGTGGTGAGATAGTGATCGAATGGGTATGGAAAATGTGCAAACTAGCATGGGAGAAGGGGAGTGCACCCGATGACTGGAAGACTGGCATATTAGTCCCCCTATATAAGGGCAAAGGGGAAAGAGGAGTGTGTGGTAACCACCGAGGAATATGTCTTCTAAGCGTAGTAGGGAAGGTATACAGTAGGGTAGTGATTGAGAGAGGGAGAGTGAGAACGGAGAAATGGATAGGCAACGAGCAGGGAGGTTTTAGGAAGGGAAGAGGATGTGTAGATCAGATTTTTACCCTGAATTAAGTTGTGGAGAAATATCTGGAGAAGAAACAAAAGGTGTATGTTGCCTTTATGGACTTGGAGAAGGCCTATGACAGAGTGGATAGAGAAGGGTTGTGGAAAGTACTTAGAATATACGGAGTAGATGGCAAGTTGCTGAAAGCAGTGAAGAGCATGTATGAGGGTGCAAAGGCGGCAGTATGTGTGGAGAGTGAGCAGAGCGAGTTCTTTGACCTGAATGTTGGTTTGAAACAGGGGTGTGTGATGTCCCCGTGGTTGTTTACTGTATACTGTATATGGATGGAGTCATGAAAGAAATACTATCAAGAGCAGTGGATGTTGGTGTATCGCTGAAAAGGGAGGGAATTGAGTGGAAGCTACCTATACTGCTGTTTGTGGATGATACAGTTCTGATGAGTGATAATGAATGGGAGTTGCAGGGTCTGGTAAATGAGTTTGGAACAGTGTGTGAAAAACGGAATTTGAAGGTAAATGCGGGGAAGAGCAAGGTTATGGTCTTCGAAAGGGGTGAATTCACAGAGTGTGAGGTGAAGCTGAACGGTCAGGCTATGGAGATCGTCAACTCTTTTAAGTATCTGGGCAGTGTGTTGAGTAAAGATGGGACTATGGATGAAGAAGTGTGGGAGAGGGTAGTACAACAGGGGAAGAGGGTTGTAGGAACGCTGAAAGCAGTAACAAGAAATAGGGTGGTCAGTATGGAAGTGAAGAAGTCCTTGCATGACAGTGTGGTAATCCCGACACTGACGTACGGAAGCGAAGCATGGACGTTGGTTGAGAGACTCAGACCAAGAGTGAGAGCAGTGGAAATGAATTACTTAAGAAGTGCGTGCGGAGTTACATGGAGGGATAGACAGACTAATGAGGAAGTAAGAAGGAGGTGTAGTGTGGAGGTAGATGTGCTGGAAAGTGTGAAAAGGAACAACTTGAGATGGTTCGGCCATATGGAACGTATGGAAAGCGAGAGAATGACTAAGAGGGTGTACGAGAGCGAGGTGGAGGGACAGAGAGGGAGAGGTAGACCGAATGAGAGGTGGAAGGATGGAGTGAGGAAGTACATGAATGAAGGCGGTGCTGGTTGGGGGGGAGGGGCGTCGAATGACTTGGGACAGGGGTGCATGGGGGCGGTTCGTTCGTGGCCACCCCTTCGGGGATCACGGCGTCAGGCAATAGAGATAGATAGATAATATTTTGACAAGGAGAGATGATTAGATACTAAACCCAAAATCCTTGATGCGTTAGTATCCGATCACAAAATATTTTCCTTTCAAAATGCAGTTTAATGAAGACAAATTTCAATTAATACGATACGGAGATAAGGATTTCGTTAAAAGAGAGCACAAGTTACATAACAGAATCCAATCACATAATAGAACGTAAAGACAATGTGAAAGACCTTGGGGTGATAATGTCTGAAAATATGGGATTCAAAGAACATAACCAGGTCAAAGTTGCAGCTGCGAAACGGCTAACAGGTTGGATTCTACGAACATTTAAAACTTGCGGTGAATTGCCTATGATAACACTCTTCAAATCCCTGGTGCTATCGCGGCTAGAATACTGTAACGTATTAACATCCCCATACAAATTAGGTGAAATTAATGACTTAGAAAGTGTACAAAGGAACTTCACCTCACATATAAACTCAGTAAAACAGTTACACTATTGGGATCGCTTAAAATCACTAAAACTGTATTCATTGGAATGTAGAAGGGAACGATACTTAATAATATATACGTGGAAAATTGCAGAGGGTTTTGTACCAAATCTACATACACCAATAGCAATGAAATTTAATGATAGGAGAGACTGGGAATGCGATATCCCCAAGATGATAAATCGGGGGGCTATGGGCTCTCTGCGAGAGGGCTGGTTATCACATAGAGGAGCACGTCTCTTCAACAAACTCCCGCGGCGAGTGAGAGACATGAGAGGTGTCTCGTTAGACAGCTTCAAGAGAGCTCTCGATGTCGAACTACAAAATGTGCCAGACGAGCCCATCTTCACAAGGGTGCGCTCCACCTCTTCGAATAGTCTGCTGCACCAATTCTCAAACAACAACGAAGGGCGGTGTGCTCTTCGGTGCCACTAGCAAGAGTGGCGAACTCCACATAGGTGAACATAGGTAGGTGATTTAATTTTACATGTCTTACAGGATTAATAATTTCCCTAGCACCTATATTTTGTTATATAATGTGGTGTGTTAGTATCCGATCACTGATCCACAACTGTGGTCGACTGGTTGACCACTGTGGTCAACTGGTCGACCACCGTGGTCAACTGATCTACCACTGTGGTCGACTGAACGACCACAGTGGTGGATCAGTGATCGGACACTAACACACCACATTATATAACAAAATATAGGTGCTAGGGAAATTATTAATCCTGTAAGACATGTAAAATTAAAAAATAATATGTAGCATAAAGTGAAGCATTTTGAAAGGAAAGTATTTTGTGATCGGATACTGACGCATCAAGGATTTTGGGTTTAGGCTAGTATCCAATCCCCTCTCCTTGTCAAACTCATTTGCAATATACTGTAATCAACTACTGTATCCTCATTTTCCATGTGTTATTCCAATATTCCACTACAATATATTACAGTATCATATATTTTGAAAAGAATAAATATAGAGATAATTTTTAAGCTGACAAAATAAGTAATTTCCTTACGGGTTGCCGTAAGAATCAGGAGAAAAATTACAGTTGTTTACATTCGGTGTACGGTAGAAGCTAAACTATTTATCCATTTAATTTAATTTTTTTTCACACAATACTTGTACTTAGCTTTCATAGAGTTCTATCTTCTGGGTCAATATTTACGAGACGCAATAATATACAGTAGGTAACACATTTCTAATATAAGTTTTGGGTTCCTATCATCATATGCTTCATTGCTATATCATTTTTATCCTTGGGAAATAAAAATAATTCTTGGGATTTTTCAATTTTTTCTTGGGATTTTTTTTTTTTTCATTAACCTAACCAAAAAACCTAACCTAACCTAATAGCCCCCAAATACATTTACGTTAGGTTAGGTTAGGTTTTTTGGTAAGGTTGATGAAAAATCAAAAACAAAAAAACAAAACAAAAAATCCCAAGATTTTTTTTTTCTTTTCTGGGGATAAAATTTATATAGCAATGAAGCATAGCCTATGAAGATAGGAACCCTAAACTACCATTAGAAATTTGTTACCTATATTATTGCGTCTCGTAAATATTTACCATATTCTGTATAATTAAGGTTAATACTGTATCTTTTATAGTTTTGTTAGTAGCCTAGCAATTTTGGAACGAGTTGTGTATGTCGTGTAACACATAAGTTGATGTCAAACAGCGGGGGAGTGGGGGCGGCAGCCCCCACCCATAATACTAGGATAGGTTAGGTAAGGTTGTTAAGTTAGGCTAATATCCTTTCAAAGGGGTATAGTAAACACTAGGATATACCCGGTCAGAGGTAGCCAGGTGATACGCCCGATAACACAACTCGGGATGGATGTAGTTACCGGGTGTACGGTCGTCATGTTTACATGGGGCGATCGCCGCGGTTAACTTCGCGTCTATTTTAACGGTGATTTTTTCTGTTATTTTCCCCCTGCTGGCAATATATATGATGATGACAATATGTCATGGGGGGGTGAGGGGGGGGGGGCAAAGCCCCCCTTCAACATATTATTGTATCCAATGGCATTCAAAATACAGTAGATGGGAACTTGACTGCAAGCGTCCGACGCCTCCCCCGCCGCCGTCGTGTTTACATTTGTCGATCGCCGTGGTTTAAGTTCGCGTCTATTTTGACGGCGATTTTTTTCAGGTTATTTGCCCCCTGCTGGCAATATATATGATGATGACAATGTCTTTGCCCCCCCCCTCAACATATTATTGTATCCAAAGGCAGTAAAAATAGACGGGAATATGATGGCAAATGTCCGACGCCACTACAAGTAGAGTAAGCGATAATGTTCAAGGACACTACATCCGCCTTATTAGAAACAATTTATTAGGGAAAATAGGGACCAATAGACTCGCCATATTTTTCTCATTATAGGCCTAGTCCGCATGGAGGAATTTCGTTATCGACACTTGAAAAAACCCTATTTCACAGAAAAAATACACCAAAAATCTGTCAAAGATGTCAAATAGCGGGGGTGTGGGGGCGGCAGCCCCCACCCATAATACTAGGATAGGTTAGGTAAGGTTGTTAGGTTAGGCTAATGTCCTTTCAAAGGGGTATAGGCTAGTAAACACTAGGATAGCCTATACCTGGTCAGAGGTAAGAAGAAGAAGAAGAGTCCTGATGTAGTCTCCTTGAATGTTACCGTGTAAACAATGATGGCGGTACGCCCGCTCTTAACATTCTTGCCGCAGTTTTTTTACACTAAAAACTGAGTGATTGGATACTAACGTTTCTACCCTAGCCGACAAAATAGAAGGGAACTTAACCTCGAGCGATCGACCTATGTAAACATGACGACCATACGCCCGGATAGGCCTAGTACATCCTTACCATTATTTCTAATAGTGCTGCGAAGCAGCGAAAGACATCTTCAATTATATCGAATTATCAATTAGCCTAGGTTATTTCCATATGGATAGCACATATAACTATAGGATAAAGCTACAGTTATACTACCCCTATTTTGTCGCTATTCTGTTAGTACTAATAGGTTAATATTATTATTAGTAGTAGACTTAGTATGGTTTGATGATGCGCAGAAATGCAGATTTGACTTGAAATAGGCCTAGATACATTGAAGTATTACAAACCTACGGCAAAGTGAGACTCGTCCGCCGTGGTTTGTTTACCTGGGTGTACAATTGGTTGGGCCGCGGCGTACTAAGTACTTGTTTTTTGCCCCCTGCTGTCAATATATAGCCTATGATGATGACAATAAGTCATGGGGGGGTGAGGGGGCCCGGGCGGCCCCGGGGGGCAATGCCCCCCCTCATGGGGAAAACGGTTTGGTATATATTAAGCAAACCACCCACCAATTTTCATTACAATTTTGAAATGCATGTTGGAATCCCTATAAACTGTACTTAATTTTTATGTAAGTTTGATAATTTGGAAAAATCGATTAAGGGAGAAAATTAACATTGAAAATGATGTGTAAAAAGTCTCCCATAAACGGCGGCCAGCTATGTTATTGTAATTTGCGGCCTAATTTCGTCTGTTAATTCACTTTCTCCTTAATTGGACCCCCTATGAAGTACAACAGATTATGATGACATAAGTGACGGGTGTTTAGAGGGGGCAGAGCTCCCCCTTCAACATATAACGTGTCCCACAGTAACTTCTATTATATAAATAACCCAAGAATTTTCACAATTTTAAATTTCATTTAGGATGTAATATAACCTATACTCCATGTTAAAATAAGTGTCAACCCTCGACAAATTCTATTAAGGAATTTAAGGAAGATACAGAACCTGTAACCTGTAACGATATTTGTCCCCATAGACGGCACACAACACGACTCGGCGGACCTCTTTCTCCATAATACTAGGTTAGGTTAGGTAAGGTTGGTAGGTTAGGCTAAAATCTTTAATGTTGCTTAATTGTTGGATAATGGATAATGAGCTTACTGGGTAAGTTCATTTTCTATCCCATGTACCATCCAACCAGCGGGGGTGTGGGGGTCAGTACTACTGTGGGGGCGGCAGCCCCCACTCATAATACTAGGTTAGGTTAGGTAAGGTTGGCAGGTTAGGCTAATATCTTTAATGGGTAAACCTGACTTTTTGGACCGACAGCAATTTCAGTAAGTTTTATTTTGTTTTTTGTAATTTTTCCTTCAGATATAGTGTTGTTTTATACTGAAGAGGAGCGGAAATGAGTATTTACCCATTATCCAACAATCTAAAAACACGCCCTCTACTAGTGGGGAGGGCTATGAAGTTCAGGGAAAATGAGGGGTTAAAAGCGTAAAAATACAATAATATAGCGTTTTGTATCAAAACTTGGCTCGGGTTTTCCCAAATTGCAAACCCATACAACCCAATTTTGTGAATACCCGAGCCAACTTTTGACGAAAGCTGGCTCGGATTTCACGGGGTGCAGTGGGTAGCCTAATATTTCATGTTATACAAATAGTCAACTTTGGGAAGACATTAGCCTAACCCAACAACCTTACCTAACCTATCCTAGTACTGTATTATGGGAGGGGGCTGCCGCCCCCACACCCCCGCTGATTGGGTTAGATTTTTTTTTTTTTTTTTAATGTTCTATGCTATTAGCCTAACCTAACAACCTTACCTAACCTAACCTAGTATATGGGTGGGGGCTGCTGCCCCCACACCCCCGCTGGTTGGGTTACTTTTTTTTTTTTTTTTTTTTTTTGTATGTGCTATTAGCCTAACTTAACAACCTAACCTAACCTAACCTAGTATATGGGTGGGGGCTGCCGCCCCCACACCCCCGCTGATTGGGTACTGGCTGAAAAACTTATTGTTTTACAGTAGCCTAGGCCTATACATGTATTTTGGCGTTTTTTTGTTTTCTCCCTTATAATACATTTAAGCTCTTAACCTAAGAAGTGCGCATGGGGGTAATTAGAAACGTCCGCCTGTGCTGACGTATTTGAGCTGTTTCCATCACTAAAATATTAATTTTACCATAAATAGCATTAATACTTATCCATACGTGCCTATTATGGGTTGATTATAAAGGTATTAACCTGAAACAACAATAAAACGAGTGAAAACAGCGTTTGGATGGTCAAAATCGGAGATACAGGCCGCGAGTTATATAATGTATGGGTGAGGCAACCTGCTTTCCCGCCAATTTCCCCCAAGGCCACTGAGACACAGTCGATCGATACTCTCTCTCTCTCTCTTGCACTCGCTTGCTAACAGAGATGACAATGCCCTGCTTGCAACTCGCTAATGTTAGCACGAAAATATACCTCAGAATAAGGGAATAACAGGGAAAATAGGTGATAACTGAAGGAGGGGAGGAAAGTGGGGAAGGAGGGGAGGTAGAGGAGTGATATTTTGCATGACCCAGGGGCAATTTTTTTTTTTTTTTTTTTTTTTTTTCGATGTTTAAGTTGATTTTTTTTTCTCTGACTCTTAAGAGTCTTCCCGCAGTCCGCCGGGGGAACTCTTAAGAGTCTTCCCGCAGTTCCCGGGTTAATGCCATATATAGCAATGATGTATATGCTCTACCGGACCTATTAGGCCTAAACAGATCGATGGGCTAACTGTCGGTCCAAAACATCAGTATAACCCTTTAATGTAGCTTAATTGTTGGATAATGGATAATTAGCTTACTGAAAAATCTTAAAATCCGAGCCAACTTTTGCCAAAACTTGGCTCGAGTTTTTTCATTTTGGGGTTTTCTCAAGTTGAAAAACAACAAAACCCGAGCCAACTTTCATCATAAAAGCCATTATATCGCCTTTTTATGTCTTTAACCCCACATTTTCCCTGATCTTCATTACTTCATAGCCCTCCCCACTATCGGGCGCCGTGTCTTAAGATCGTTGGATAAAGGGGAAAACGATTTGGTCAATTTAAAGATGATGTAGGCTAATTAAATTGCTAAAAAATCGTTTCGATTGTTTTTATCTAGTTTAGAGTTGTGTAAGGGTGTTTTGATGTGTGAAAATAGCCATTATAACGCCTTTTTATGTCTTTAACCCCACATTTTCCCTGATCTTCATTACTTCATAGCCCTCCCCACTATCGGGCGCCCGTGTCTTAAGATCTTTGGATAAAGGGGAAAACGATTTGGTCAATTTAAAGATGATGTAGGCTAATTAAATTGCTAAAAAATCGTTTCGATTGTTTTTATCTAGTTTAGAGTTGTGTAAGGGTGTTTTGATGTGTGAAAATAGGCGTAAATGCATATTTACTCATTAAACAACAATCTAAAAACACGTCCCTTCACTCGCAAAAAATAACTATTTGGCCATAACCGTTTGCCGTTGGATACAAAATATGTAGAGGGGGGGGGGGCAAGCCCCCCCTTCACCCCCCCCCCAAGATTTATTGAAATCGTCATATATTTAAACAGTAGGGGGCAAAAACCAAATTTTCCCCAACACTTCTTCGCGGCGGATGTAAACAAAGCCACCCGCCTATTGCGAGGTAGGCAATATAGGGGATATTTTGTTTTTTTCAGTTAGTTAGTTATGTAGAGCAGATTAACCAGACCACTGAGCTCCATACGGAACTCTCATAGGTCTGGCCCGAAGGATTGGATCAGATTACTGAAAGGAGCTTAAGGCGACGCAAAAAACGGACGATAGGGGGGAAGGAAAATGACGGAGAATCGGATAAAAGGTCAGTGAATGATTTAGTACCAAAACAAACCGTATGCAGACGGGCAGTATCTGGGCAGTCAAAGACATGGCGAACAGTTAGAGGGGAATGACAGGAGGAGCAGGTAGGGGGCGGGGAGTGGACATCAAATAACCGTGAGTCAGCCGGGAATGGCCTATCCTAAGTCTAGTTAGTAAAACTTCCTCACACCTGTGAGAGCGGGAAGACGAGGGCCAAGGACGGACAGAAGGTTTGATTGCACGGAGTTTATTATTGCAGGGTAGAGCATCCCAATGAGATTGCCACGTGCAAAGAATAGAAGGCTTGAGTAAGGACAGCCAATCACCTAACGGAAGGTGGGGCTGGCGAGGGATCATTAAAATAGCATTCTTAGCCGCAGCATCAGCGTCTTCATTGCCACGGACACCAATGTGAGCAGGAATCCAACATAACTGGACCTGGAATCCACGTAGGCTCATCTCGTGGAGAGCGTGTTTTATGGCTAAAACTATTACGTGGGAGGACGAATAAGCACGGAGCGCTTCGAGGGCACTACGAGAGTCACTGTAAATTATAAAGGGCTGTTGAGGGGTGTCACGTATAATGTCAATAGCAGATTGGATAGCTAAAAGTTCAGCAGTAAAGATAGAGGCTTGGGGCGGGAGAGAAAACTGAAGGAGCTTAGTAGACGACACAGCAGCGAGGCCCACCCCAGAGTCAGTCTTAGACCCGTCAGTGAAGATGGCAAAATGGGGGCCTTTACGACGTATGTGTTCGAGTGCGTGTTGGCAGTGATGGCTAGGGACAAAAGGATATCTCTTAGAGAGGAAGGAGAGGTGAGTGCAAACATTGGGGAGAGAGATAACCCATGGGGGGGGAAGGGGAGACAACAGGCGGCGAAACAGCAATGTGAAAGTCAAGAGAGTTGAGGAGAATTGTAGCACGAATCGGAAAGGAGGTGGAAGATGGACACGGATCGGGAATGAAGATATCACTGAAAAGGGAATTAGTGGGAGAGTCACTATGTTTAATTTTTAATGCACGGCGCATAGTAACTAAATCGCGATGGAGGGAGAGCGGGGGCTCGCCACTCTCAGCTAAGACGGAGGTATTTGGGGAGGAACGGAAAGCTCCAGTACAGAGACGCATACCCTGCGTATGAACAGGGTCCAACATCTTCAAAACGGAAGCAGAGGCAGACCCATAAATGGGGCAGCCGTAGTCGAGGATGGAAAGAACCACCGCCTTGTAGAGCATCAACATAGTGGTACGTCTGGCACCCCAAGTGGTATGGGATAGTTTTCTGAGGAGGTTGAGAGCACGAAGGCATTTACCTTTAGTATACTGAACATGGTCTCTCCAGTTGAGATGTTGGTCAAAGATTACGCCTAAGAATTTAACACTGGGATAGAAAGAAATCTGAGAGGGTCCCATTCGAAGCGATATTGACTGGCCACGGAGCCAGCGTTTGTCTCGATAGAAGACTATTGCCTTAGTTTTCTCAGCCGAAAACTGAAAGCCAACTGAAGATGCCCAGGCGATCACCCGTTGGATGGAGATGTTGAGTATACGTTGAGCATGTCTGAGGGTACGGGCAGTGCAATAGATGGTAAAATCATCAACGTACAGGCTGCCATGGACTTCCGGCAGCAATTGTTGAATGACTTTATTTATGGCCGCGGCAAAAAGTTTGCTGCTGAGAACGCTACCCTGGGGAACACCATTGACGAGTGGAAAGACATTAGAAAGGATTCCCTCCACTCGAGTCTGGAATGTTCGATCAGAAAGAAAGTTGGAAATAAAAAAAGGTAGATGGCCACGGGCACCACTATCATGAAGTAGTTGCAGGATGGGACGCCGCCACGTGGTATCATAGTTTTTTTCAGGATCAGTAATAAATTTTTACGTGCATTTAGACACATATAGGAATGAAATACATGGTACAGTATAAGGAACCTGTAGGCCACGATAAAATCGATGTATGAATTTAATTACATCATCTTTATATTGTCCAACGATTTTTGCGGAGGTTGAAACTAATGTCAATCACTATAGGCCTAGGCTATATTGATGCAAATAGGCTAAACTAAAACTAAAAAAAAAAAAAAAAAAAAAATTGGTGGGTGGTTTCCTTAATATTTTCCAACGGTTTTTCAAAGGCTTGTAATTAGCCTAGGCTACTTCCAAACACTATACAGGTATATTGATGAAAATGAACACAGAAAACTAGCCTATATAAATCCATGGGGAATTAGGCTAGTGACATTAACCCGTCCAGCCCCGGCTAGTTTTGTAATGTTAGTTCACCAGAACCCGGCCGGTTTTCAAAAAATGGTTTATTCCAGAAACAATAGCGAATGGGTTAGGAATGAAGGAAAAACCACGAAAAACTGCTCAAAAAGCTTAAAGAATGGTCCTACAGAGCCCCCGAACACGTATTTTACAAGAGTAAAAAATTGAAGGCAATTAGGAGTATAACTCCATTTATTGGTCACCAATTATTTTGACATATTTGAAGACAGATATGGAATCTATATGCTCTAAGCATCATATTAAAATTAGTTTCAACCCTCGGCAAAACCTATAAAAAAAAACGTAACAACATGTCTACCTACCATAAAACGGTTGTCAATACTCTCTTATAGATGGCGCGGCTTTCAGCGACGCCATTTTTTCGTGAACTGGAGAGCTCTATCCTTCAACTTTTGTAATACTATCACGCCATTTGCCAATCCTCATTGGAAATACTGAGTTTCATTTCCTAACTCCTGCGCAATACGTCACGAGACACTTCTGGATTCTTATTGGGAGTTTTTCTGACCACGTCATTAAACTCATAGATTCCGTCACGCATACAACCAGCAACCTATCAGGTGAGTTTATTGACCTTGATTACGTCATTGCACTGAACCAATCACAGATAGACACCTTCATTTAAGTCTCTCCTCACTTTAGTCATGGATGCCGCTTGTAATGGTTGTTCACCCCTCCCAAATTCAGTGATTATTGACACTACAAGGAACAATAGTGCAGCCCTTAAGGTTTTTACTGACCATGGTTGTTTGCCTACCTCTGTTTCCTGCAAATTCTGCTCAAACGAATGTTACTATTATGAACCAGCAGACCAGTGGCGATGCGGTCATTGGAGGCATGCTATGCTTACAGGTACCTACCCGATAGCACTATCGTTAGTGAGTGCTGTACTGTATTTTATATATTATTTTGTAATAGTATAGATATCTTATCAATATTTGTATTTTGTACTATTTTAATGTCTTGTCATGTTGCAAATTTGATTTTAAATAATATTTTGACATTTAACATATAGTTTCTTTATTCATGCAGAGTTTAGTAAAATTTGCCAGAACGTCCCGGACTTCCCAAACTTGACTACTTCCTTTAACGTGACGATAGTGCGTTGTTATATGTGCGATTAGTTTGCTTGGGAAACAGATTAACTTGCTCATGTAGTAATGTACACCCTATGTGGTGGATTGTGTTCTTTTATTTAATAATTTTCATTTTAGTAAACGTTGTTTCCACATAGCGATTTTGATAATTTAATTTGACTTTATATTGTCCTTGTCCCAATTTTGGTTTGTTTAGTTTGCAAGTTTTACATTTTAATTTAAATAAAACCACTACTCGTCGTAACTCCTCGTCGAAAACGTGGACGCATCTCTTCCCCACCTACTCCCTCCACATCTCAATAAGGTATGCAATTATGCTTTCATATTTTCGCGGGTTTAAAAACGGCGAAAACAAAATTATTTAAGCAAAACTTGGCTCGTGTTTTAAGGTATTTCCGTAATTGTTTAATCGAAGTCCTCTTTTTTTCTAGTTATTAAAAACGTATTCTATGGTGTATTATATGATATATAGAAGCAATAGAACTGTTCAAATGACCTGGGAAGTGTATATTAAACCAAATACAAAACTTTGAATAATGAGGTAAGAGATATGTGTTTTTTATCACTTTTCATCCCAAGACCAACGGGGGTCTGGGGGCAACAGCCCCCAGGATGCCCAGGTTAGGTTAGGTTAGGTTAGGTTAATGACCAGCTATGTAAATACAGTAGTGAACATTTGGTTTAGTCTGTGCTCAAAAATCCATTTTCTTTAGCAGGCCATACACTAAACAATAACCCACTTTTCACAGACAAATACACAAACAATCTGTCAAAGATGCAAATAGCGGGGGGGGGGAGGGTAGTAGCCCCCACCCATAATACTAGGATAGGTTAGGTAAGGTTGTTAGGTTAGGCTAATGTCCTTTCAAAGGGGTATAGGCTTGTAAACACTATGATAGCTTAACATGAGCCAAAAATCGAAATTAGGTTAGTGTAATTTGTTTACTCTTAAAACTCGCAAAATCAGAGCCAACTTTTCCCAAAACTTGGCTCGGGTTTTCCAAAATTCGGGTTTTGTGGCTTTGCAATTTCGGGAAACCTGAGCCAAATTTCTAAATGAGGTTACTGTCATTTGTTTGTCTACAAACTCGCAAAATCCGAGCCAGCTTTGGCCAAAACCTGGCTCGGGTTTTCCAAAATTCGGGTTTTATGGCTTTGCAATTTTGAGAAACGTGAGCCAAATTTCTAAATGAGGTTACTGTCATTTGTTTGTTCACAAACTCGTAAAATCCGAGCCAGCTTTGGCCAAAAGCTGGCTCGGGTTTTCCAAAATTCGGGTTTTATGGGTTTGCAATTTTGGGAAACCTGAGCCAAATTTCTAAATGAGGTTACTGTCATTTTGTTGTCTACAAACTCGCAAAATCCGAGCCAGCTTTGGCCAAAACTTGGCTCGGGTTTTCGAAATATTGGGTTTTAGGCCTTTGAAATACCTTCAAACCCGAGCCAAGTTTTGCTTGAATAAGTTTGTATCGCAGTTTTACGCATTTAACCCCTCATTTTCCCTGCACTTCATAGCCCTCCCCACTATCGGGCGGCGTGTCTTAAGATCGTTGTATAATGGGGAAAACGGTTTCGCCGAGGGTTCTAATTATTTCTAAACACTATAGGCTATATAGGGACGGTCTTGCCTTACTAATTTGCTTAGTTTTTTCTCAGAGGTATATGAAGCAGTAGATAATGACAAGTCATATGATATTATATATTTAGATTTCAGTAAAGCTTTCGACAGAGTACCTCATGAAAGATTGATGAGAAAGGTTGAGGCACATGGAATAGGTGGGGCGTTGTTAGGATGGATTAGGTCATGGCTAATTGGTAGGAAGCAGAGAGTCAGCATAAATGGTACCAAGTCAGAATGGGGAGCAGTCAAAAGTGGTGTCCCCCAGGGATCGGTATTAGGTCCCCTGTTGTTTCTTATATACATAAATGACCTAGATTTAGGTATAACTAGTAGGATAAGTAAATTCGCAGACGATATTAAAATAGGGAGATCAATTGATTCAGATAGCGATATAGAGTGCCTCCAAAGGGATCTAGATACCTTACATGAATGGTCAGTAAATTGGCAGATGAAGTTTAACATTGACAAATGCAAGGTATTAAAGATAGGGAAGATGCAAACAAATGTTAAATATAAACTAGCTAATTTAGAATTAGAAAATTCAGACTGTGAGAAAGATCTAGGTGTGTTTGTTAGCAATGATTTGAAGCCTAGAAAACAGTGTACTGTATAAGCGTTCGTAATAAGGCAAACAGGATTCTCGGGTTCATCTCTAGGAGTGTGAGTAACAGAACTGCTGATGTTATCTTAAAACTTTACTTGTCATTAGTGAGACCCCATATGGATTATGCTGTCCAATTTTGGTGTCCTTATTACAGAATGGACATAGATTCATTGGAGAGAGTACAGCGTAGAATGACAAAAATGATCCATAATATTAGAAATCTTTCGTATGAAGAAAGGTTGAAGAAATTAGGTTTACATTCGTTAGAGAGACGCAGAGTTAGAGGGGATATGATAGAGGTGTTCAAGTAGGTTAGTGGGATTAACAAAGGGGACATGACAAATGTACTAAAGCTCAGTGATAGCGAAAGAACTCGTACCAATGGTTTCAAATTAGGCTAGATAAATTTAGTTTCAGAAAAGATATAGGCAAATATTGGTTTGGTAACAGAGTTGTAGATGGGTGGAATGGACTACCAAGTGCTATAGTGGGATCTAAAACTGTAGGGAGCTTTAAGATAAAATTGGATAAGCATATGAACGAGAAGGGTTGGGTGTATTTACCTAATTGTATTTACCTAATTGTAGTTTACAGGAGTTGAGCTAAGCTCGTGTTGTCCCGTCTCTCAGTCTACTTTTTATCCAATTTTTTCTTGAAAATATGGATGTTCCTTGCCCCTACCACCTCCTCCTCCAGCCCATTCCATTTGTCAATACATCTATAGGGGAAGCTAAACTTCCTGATATCGTTCTTGCAGGTAGGTCTTTTTACTTTGTAGCTGTGGCCTCTAGTTATTCCTGTATCCATAATTAATATATCCTCCCTATCCAGCCTCTCCAGCCCCCGGGTACATTTGTACATCATTATCATGTCTCCCCTCTCTCTCCTCTCTTTTAGACTCGGTAGATTTAATTTGTCTATTTTTGTGAAGGGGGATCAGCCGGGTTGGGCCAATCAGCGCTCTGCAGACCCCCATAATCCTGCGTTAATCTCTAACCGTTTTGGTAAGATGATCCTCAGGGTATTAGAGTGTTGAGCCTATAATTGGGCTTTGTAATTGAATTGGGGTTGTGTGGGACAGGGATCTGCCTTGCTTAGGCCAATCGGCTTTCTGCAGACTCCCATTTTCTTATGTTCTTATGTTCTTATATTGATGAAAACTAACAGGGAAAAATAAAAAAATCCATGGGAAAATTGGTGACCAATAGCCTAAATGGAGTTTTTCCCAATTAGGTCAGGGTGTCAATCCACAAAATATGAATTGTGTTATCATTATGGTTTATTATTTTGTTATCATTATAGCGCGGCGAAGGCGCGAGCTCTAGGGGGGTCCGGGGGCATGCCCCCCAGATTTTTTTTTTTTAGAATTTAGGTGTTTAGGCTAAAACAGTATTTCCTGCAATAAAAAAACAATCAAGATGGAAAATATGGAGACCAAAATTGTGTCAATTTAGCCTAGCCTACCTTTTTTTTTTGGGGGGGGGGGGGAGTTTCTGTTATCATTAGCCTATACAAAAAGTTCATTGCGTTATCACTAAAAAAAACAGCGTCGTTTGACACCCTGAATTAGGCTACCCCAAAAAACTAGGTTATTGCGAGCTCATGCGCACGCACGTGGACTTTGAGAGTTTTCAACCATCGGCACGGTTGCGTGGGATACGTACACAGTTCCCATACAAATCTGAGCCCTCATGAGTGGCTACACCTGAGGTTACGGTCGGCGCAATTAGGGCGACGCGCCAGGCGCGTCTCTGGGGCTGTGCGTTACATACATCGCCGACGCGTCAGGCGCGTCGCTGGGGCTGTACGGGTTAAGCTAGGCCTAATATAAAAAAAAAAAAATCAGTTTCCGCGTCTGCTGAACCATCCAAAAACATGCTAAAAGGGGTGTTTTGAAGGGGGGGAGGTGTGGGGGGGGGTAGTGGGGGAGGGGTAGTATAACTGTAGATTTACCGGTTATACTGATGTTTTGGACCGACAGTTAGCCCATCGATCTTTTTAGGCCTAATAGGTTCGGTAAAGCATTATACATCATTGCTATATATATATGTCATTAAGAGCTGAAATGTATTATAAGGGAGAAAAAAACCGCTAAAGTACATAGGCCTATACAGTATACTGTAAAACAATAAGATTTTCAGCCAGTACCCAACCAGCGGGGGCGGCAACCCCCACCCATATACTAGGCTAGGTTAGGCTAGGTTAGGTTAGGTTGTTAAGTTAGGCTAATAGCACAAAAAAACAAAAAACAAGAAAAGTAACCCATCCAGCGGGGGTGTGGGGGGGGGGGGGAGCCCCCACCCATATACTAGGTTAGGTTAGGTAAGGTTGTTAGGTTAGGCTAATAACCTAGAACATTAAACAAAATAGTCTAACCCAACCAGCCGGCGTGTGGGGGCGGCAGCCCATGATACTAGGATAGGTTAGGTAAGGTTGTTGGGTTAGGCTAATGTCTTCCCAAAGTTGACTATTTTTATAACCTGAGATATTAGGCTACCCACTCCACCCCGTGAAATCCGAGCCAGCTTTCGTCAAAAGTTGGCTCGGGTATTCACAAGATTGGGTTGTATGGGTTTGCAATTTGGGAAAACCCGAGCCAAGTTTTGATACAAAACGCTATAGGCCTAGGCCTATTATTGTATTTTTACGCTTTTAACCCCTCATTTTCCCTGAACTTCATAGCCCTCCCCACTAGTGGGGAGCGTGTTTTTAGATTGTTGGATAATGGGTAAATACTCATTTCCGCTCCTCTTCAGTATAAAACAACACTATATCTGAAGGAAAAAAATACAAAAAACAAAGTAAAACTTACTGAAATCGCTGTCGGTCCAAAAAGTCAGGTTTACCGATTTACCAATTAGGCTATAGATAAATAAAACTTAATTAGGCATAGGCCTAACCTACCTTAGTTGAGGATAAAATGTTACCCTATTGCCTAGGTTATTTATTGTCATTATGATCTCATGAAAATCACAGGTACATTTTATCCTCAATAGACAAATGTTATCAAAGACCATTTAATACCTCTCATAATCCAGGTAAACCCTTTTTGTCCTCGTTTCTTTGTCGTTTTAGTCACCGAATTAAAGTGCGTGCGCCAAACCTCCATGTTTGGTCCTCATATTATTGACTGGTATGCGCTTTCGCCGAGCCGAAACAATTATAAAGAAATTACCTATTGGGCAAAAAAGAACAGTGATATTTATATTCCTGTAATGCACAATATAAAAAACACAATAAGCTATATCTTAAATGATACATAATTATACTACACATAAGATTAGCCATGAACACCACTATTTGTTACGCAGAAAACAGTGGAATGACAGCGCCGAGCATTTCTAAGCCGAAGTTGCAGCCATCTTTCTTTCTACCGGTGTAGATTATAGAAAACGTTCTATTCATGCACCTGCAGGTGGAACTGGATAAATCAATCAAGTTTGCTGCTTGGTTACGTTTACGTTCCGAACCCCGCAGAGGGCCGCTCTCGGGCGGCATAATGTGTGGGGGATGTGAATGGGGTTAATGATTGAGGAGAGGACAGGATTAGGGATAGGCTATAATGACTGGTGATCCTAGTTCTAAAAGAATCAAGAGGGGCTATAAACTACAGTATATGAAATGGGAAGTGATTCCACTCTTGATCGAATGCTGCTGGGAAAAAATGAGCGCTTCCTTGATAGGTGTGGTACGGTATATTAGGTTGTGGCTGTCTCGTAAATCGTCTACTTGGAGGGTGTAAATGTAATTGTTAATGTCTTATCAAGTTGTTAGTGATTTTATAGACAACATTTGTTGTTAGTGTATAGGCAGTAATAATAATAATAATAGTTCTTAAAGCTAGCGCATGCTAAGCTAGCTAAGGATAGCTCAATAAGGCCGATTAGGCGTATTTCCATTGGGGTCCTGCACTACTACCCCATCCCTTTGCTCATGAGGGATGGTAACGACTCAGTGCTTGTGAAAAATCTTTAATGCGCCGAGCGTGGGCGCGAACCCGGGCCTTCTGGGTGGAAGTCCGAGACGCTAGTCACTACACCAAGCGAGCCGCTAGCCTATAGCCTACTGTTTATTTGTCTTCGTTTTCGAAGTGGGTAGGCTAATGTTTGAGCAAAGTGACATATGTAGGCTAGTGTGTCTGTAATCACTTCTGATCTATCTTGCTGCATTGTTTTGCATGGCCTCTAGTTTATTAACCCAAGAAAGACGCAAGGACTCTTAATTTTAGAGGTTTAACTGGGTGAAAGCGCCGGGACTCTTAACCTTTAACCTGGGAACGGCGAGATCACTTTTAAGAGGTTTTGGTGGGCAAAGGCGACGATCCTCTTAAGAGGTTACGTAATGTGGGGATCGGTTTTTACACCATACCCGAAAGAGGATTTATGGAGCTCCGATCTTACTCTCAACCATCTGAACAATTTTACCAACACACCTAAACTTCGTTAAATGCGGAAATAGCCTCACGAAAATATCATGCCCTGGTGGGGGCACGAACTCTCGACCCTTGGGTGTGAGGCAGACACCTTACCAGTTAGACCAATAGAGATATCCCACTTGGCCTGTTCGGCTCAGGGTATTTCTGCATCCGAGGTCTGTTTAGGATAACCTATTTTCACTGACTTTACACTACTTCACCTTCCGGGAAGCGAAAGCTCCGAACAGAGAGGAACAAGCTTGAGCCGAATCGACCGAGAGTCCGTCAGAGATGAACGGGAATGGTGAGTCAACTTCACTGAGTGGTGCATACATGCACCTATAAACTGCCCAGTTGGCAACTCGCTTGGGCGGCTGGCAACTTCCACAACCCAACCCAAGCGCATCTCACATACACTCCCTGGTCTCTCCTCTCCCCTTCCTTGTCCTGTGGGGGATCGGTTTTTACACCATACCCGAAAGAGGATTTATGGAGCTCCGATCTTACTCTCAACCATCTGAACAATTTTACCAACACACCTAAACTTTGTTAAATGCGGAAATAGCCTCACAAAAATATCATGCCCTGGTGGGGGCACAAACTCTCGACCCTTGTGTGTGAGGCAGACACCTTACCAGTTAGACCAATAGAGATATCCCACTTGGCCTGTTCGGCTCAGGGTATTTCCGTATCCGAGGTCTGTTTAGGATAACCTATTTTCACTGACTTTACAGTGAGGCCTAAAAAAAGCCTTTTAACCCAGCAAGTGTGGCAAGACTTATATAAAGTTCTACCGGTGGGCTGCCGGAAGCCTTATATAATCCAAGGCCTAAAAAAAAAACATTTAAATCAGCCCAGTATCAATTTTTTTTTATTTATTTATTTTTTTATTGCCCCTTGGCCATGCCAAATATCACTCCTCCACATCCCCTCCTTCCCCCCCCCCCTCCCTTCAATTATCATTATCACCTATTCTCCCTGTTATTCCCTTATTCTTAGGTATATATATATTCGTGCTAACATTAGCGAGTTGCTAGCAGGGCGTGGTCATCTGTGTTACCAAGCGTGGGAAAGAGCGAGAGAGAGACTACCACACAACAGTGTCTCTCTAGCCGTCTTCACGGCTGGCTGGCTGGCAGGCTGCCTCAGCCAAAAGTTATGTAACTCCCGGCCTCTATCTCCGATTTTGACCATCCAAACGCTGTTTCCACTTGTTTTATTGCTGTAACAGGTTAATACCTTTATAATCAACGTAAAATAGGCGCATATGGATAAGTATTAATGATATTTATGGTACGATGACGATTTGAGTTTAGGAAACAGTCTAAATACCTCCGCACAGGGAGGGGTGGCCAATACCCCACCTACGCAGCAGAGGTGTTAAAAGGCCCCAGCAGCACTTAAAAAAGAAGAATAAGTGATTAAGTGAGATCATTCCCCTCCATACCTACTATCACTCCTCCACATGTGTCAAAACCCCCTCCTTCCCCCCCCCCCCTTCAATTATCACCTATTTTTCCTCTTACTCCCTTGTTTATCGGTTTATTTACCGTGCCAACATCTTCAATCCGGTTCTGAGGCGTGTTGTGAGAGAGAATGAAAGAGACTCAGCCTGCCTCTAGGTTTGGGAGAGAGAGGGTGTACGTCGCGTCTGCCTCAAATTTCATGAATGAACGGTTGGCAATAATTCGCGATTTTCACCATTCAAACACTATTCCCACTTGTTTTATTGCTGTTACATGTTAATATCTTCATATTAAACGTAAAATAGGCGCATATGAATAAGTAATAACGATTTTAGGCGGGAATGAAGCCTAATATGGCCGCCCAGTAGTAGGTTGTTCACTACATAGGCTACAGCTCGCCTTTTAACTCCTTCAGTGCTTCAGTGCGGGCTGTTATATAAAAAATATGGTCACTGCGGCAATTGTCATATGACAATTGCCAAATTTCTGCCGTGAACAAGGGCTGGGAGGCAGGCGAGCGAGTCTAAGCAGCGCGGGACCGTCCCATCCACCGCCCCCCGTGTCTGAGCCATCACTATAGTGGCAGTGGGAGACATCTCCAACTCCCTTACAGACTTGGGAATAGCAGAAACCGCTCAAACTCGCTATTTTTTACAGATTTAGCATCACGTGTGCAATATCGTTACATAGCAACCAGTGGTCGGACAGATATGATTCAGGTGTCATTGGAAAGGTCTATTCCTCTGCTTTCAAGGATATATCATTGAAATACGTTCTAGCTCTTGTTTATACATGAAAATGTGCAGGGAATGAAGGTTAATTTTAGTCTAAAACACCAGTATGGTAGGCTACAGTGCAGCCCAAGCAATTGTCATATGACAAGTGCCGCAACAAAAGTGTTAAAGACTAAATGGCAAAGCTATGGTATTTGAAACGTCCCGCCAGGCAAAAGTTTTTTGGTTTATTCCCGACATAAATCATCATTTTACCATAAACATCGTTATTTATTCATATGCGCCTATTTTACGTTTAATATGAAGATATTAACATGTAGCAGCAATAAAACAAGTGGGAATAGTATTTGGGGGGTGAAAAAGACGTATTATGGCCGACCGATCGTATCAGGAGAGGAGAGCCAGCCCGACATATATCCTCTCTCTCTCTTATTTCCCGATCGACACTGACGTCTTGCAAGTGAAGTCTCTCTTGCTAGGATCTCTAATTGCCTCCCCGGTGACCCTGAGACCGCGGGCGGGAAATTCGCGCCAAAAATTACCCGATAAAAGGGGGAATAAGAGGAAAAATAGGTGATAATTGAGGGGGGGTTTAGACACATGGGGAGGAGTGATAGGAGGTATGAAGGGGAATTATCTCACTTAATCACATATTGATTTGTTTTGAGTGCCAGTGGGGTGTTTTGAAAGTAATTTTTTATGCCTAACCTTAATCAAACATATATACCACCTCTAGTGCCTGCACCGACCGAAAACAATAGATGCCTCCTCATCCTTCGGTTGGAAGCCAAATCCACCGAGAGAGAGGCACCACAACATGTGGACACACCAGCCCCAATAATATCCATTACCAACCCTACTTCCCCTACAACCAGCCCAAAGCCCCTATTACAAAACATGCAGAAGTGGTCTACGTAGGCTACAATCAAAATAAACCAGGTGCAACCAATATCCAAAACCCGACAACCCAACCAGATGCAACACCATCCCGAGATGTGCCCTTGCCTTCAGCCAGCCCAGCCATCACCAAGCATTCAGCCTGCTGGCTTAAAACCAATATTTGGTTATTACACAGACAGTTCTAAGGTTGGAAAGGACAAAACCTAGTCTAATATGGGAAAGACTTGTCGCAGTACCAGCTGGGGATCAGGGCACATAACCTTTAACGCTTGCTGTCCGGATCGTAACTCAGTGCAACCCCGCGTAACTTATAATGCTTGCCGGGGAAGCAAGGGACTTGACTTAGACTCAATTAAGAACCAGCTGGGGATTAAGGCACATAACCTATAACGCTTGCTGCCTTAACCACAACCCGGTGCAAACCCGCGTGACCTATAATGCTTGCCGGGGGACCGCGGTGAATTAGTCGGGCTCAGTAACACCCTGTGTTGTTTAGTGTGGCTCAGCTGCCTTTGTCTGGCACAGAGACTACTAGGAACACACCGTCTGTAGTAGAGACCACCCCCGACTCCCTGAGCAGTCACTCTCCAGCCACACTCTTGTTTGTCCCTGACGAGAAGCGACTAGGGCGTGTCAGCTAATCAGTCACCCCTCAGGTGAGCTTGCCTCCAACCCACGGAAAGACCTTGATCAATCCAGTGGTTGGGGACAAGCTGCCTTCTTTCCTCAGGGACAGTGTGCGAGAGGAGCTGCCGAGACAGGACCAGAGACGAAGCCGAGGACCCTGGAAGAGCCGCCCCCAACTCCCGACGCCTGCTCGAACTCTTCGGCCCCGAGCCAAGCTCGTGAAGAAGCCGGACTGTGTGTGAATCAGTCCGGAAGTTAGAAAAGTTCATCGGATCTGACAAGCGCCTCTACCTAGCTGGCTTGTGTATGGGCAGCCGGGACCTCAACTCCTCAACGATCCCCCATTTCCAGTGCTCTCCTATCCCCTGAATTTAAGTGCTTTTCTGTGTTTCTGTCATGGTAACAGTGTTATAGTGAGGCTTAGACCTAGATGTGCCAGGACTCTTTACCAGTGTTAACGTAAAAAAATCGAAGTCGTGCTTTACGTCTTCCCTTGTGTTTGCATTACTGTTATTCCAGTTGTTGTGGAACAAATAGGCCTACACCTGTCCTACACCGGCTTTGTATATAGATACTTCCTCGGGCCCAGGCTCCCGTTGTAAAGTCAGTAAAAATAGATTAGCCTAAACTGAACAAGATGCGGAAATATACTTGAGCCGACCAGGCCAAGTGAGAT
The DNA here is from genome assembly GCA_032716605.1 of Paralithodes platypus. Classification (NCBI taxonomy): domain Eukaryota; kingdom Metazoa; phylum Arthropoda; class Malacostraca; order Decapoda; family Lithodidae; genus Paralithodes; species Paralithodes platypus. The sequence continues at coordinate 23,153,423 of CM064516.1, read as the reverse complement.
ATCTCTATTGATCTAACTGTAAGGTGTCTGCCTTGTACCCAAGGGTCTCGGGTTCGATTCCCGCCCTGGGTATAGTTTCGGGAGGCTATTTTCGCATCAAACGAAGTTTAGGTGTGTTGGTAAAATTATCAAGATGGTTGAAAATAAGATCGGAGCTCCAGAACCTCCCTATTTATTAGTGGCCCCTCCATCATTGACGAACTGCCTTAACAATTGAAGTTATGGCCTCACTTTGAACCCGTGGCTCGCCATTTCAAATATCCCGCCTAGGAGCTCAAACAATAGAGATTAACCATATCATCGTGAGCGAAAGCGAACGCTCAAAACACTCACGGACTCGTCAATGTATGATGTGGATGCCATTACTGAAAGAAACGATAAAAAATATGGTAAAAAATAAAAATGAAAAAGAATAAACTTGATCTATCAACACTGCGCTTCCCATCAGTCTGATGTCCTATAGCAGCGTCCTCTAGCGTCCAAAGCCGCGTATCTTCCTCTCCGCTCCGAGGCGTCTCTCGGTGCGGAGGTGCGCCCCTCTCTTCATCCTTCACCCTACCTCCGGACTTGTGAGTCATTTTGCTCATTTGTACTTGTTCTGTGATGAGCTAGGGTAGTTTTCAGGCTAGATAGGATATGTAGGCCTACACCATCCTGTGAGACGCCTTCAGAGTTTTTTCGTGGGTGTATAATTAACTTGTGCTCGGGAGACCTTCGCTGTGATAAGGCAAAGATCCCTATTGTTGCTTTGTTATGTTTTTTTACCCCCCTGTGTTATGTCTATTAGCTAGTATAGGCAGGAGGCTTCTTTTAGCTTTTGTGGAGCCCGCTGTTTGGCTACCCAATTGGTTGGGTTCAGCGGTTTTGATCTGTTCGTGGAGGACCTTGTGCGTTTCAGATTCTCTTACTTAGTAAGAGGTTTGGCTACAGGTCATGACGCTTTTCGCCTATGTTCCTGTTCTTCGTGTTTGGGGAAGGAGTATCTAGCATTTCTAGGACAGTAGCCTAAGTGTAACAAGTCGTTTTCACCTGTCGACGCCTACTACCTCTGTTAGTTCACTAGGCCTCCTTGTAGGTGATATTTTATGGCTAGGATGTATTATTATTATTTAATGATATACTTGTACTATAATTATGCATGTTGAATCACGTTGCTTGGGTTTTGGCGAACATCAGGCAATGAGTGATCAGTCTGGTCCTATGTTCGACATGCCTCTGGGCCCTCCTGATCCCCGTTCATTTTGCTATGTTGGGGCTCGTGTGGTTACCTGGAGTTGTGTAGAATTCAGCTTTCATTAAGTCTGGGACATGTTTGGTTAGAATTTGTGTTTATTTGATCGAAAAGTTGAGCTTTTCTGGACGCAGGTATTTTTCGTTGTGCGAATAATACAAGTTTCCTAATTCGACATTCCGGCGGGCCCAGCGAAGTCAACAATCCAATAAACCCGTTTGTAGTCTGGCGCGAACGAACAATATCCCGGCGGAAGGAAGGGAGGTTTTCTGAGATGAAACTATTGTTTGTTTAGTCTTTCTCCTCATATGTTTGTAATGTTTATTGTCACGCCGTCATAGACTTGTCCTTATGAGCATTGATTCTTGAAATTTTCACCCTCCAGGTGTGGTAACTAAGTTTTCAACCGAGGGACGTCTAGGCGGACAGTATTACCCAGCGGGGGGAGGTGTCACCATGGACATTCCATTTTGTAGTAGCCAAAGTTGCCCCAACCTCCCAGTACTCGGTCATGCACATTGTGTTCGTTGCGTCAAGTGCCTTGACAGATCGAGGGGTAGATGGTTAACTGAATCGTGTGCGCAGTGCTTTAAACTAAGAAACGGGCTTGTTACACATTCTGACTCAAAGTGCAAGAAAGTCTTGTTATCGATAAGAAACACTTCCAAAAAGTATTGCCGGGAAGTAGCTCATAAAGCTCTTCAATTAGACGATCAATTGTTATCAGGGTTTCTGGTGTGGGGATCGGTTTTTACACCATACCCGAAAGAGGATTTATGGAGCTCCGATCTTACTCTCAACCATTTGAACAATTTTACCAACACACCTAAACTTTGTTAAATGCGGAAATAGCCTCACGAAAATATCATGCCCTGGTGGGGGCACGAACTCTCGACCCTAATTGGGTGTGAGGCAGACACCTTACCAGTTAGACCAATAGAGATATCCCACTTGGCCTGTTCGGCTCAGGGTATTTCGGCATCTGAGGTCTGTTTAGGCTAGCCTACTTTCACTAACTTTACACTGGACAGCACGTCACCCGGCAGACCTCAGAGTGCAGCATCTGCGCAGCTTCCTCCTACTGCTCCCCCGGCGAGGGTGTAGCAAAAAGTGTTATCGAAAGAAATCATATCTACAGATGATTCGTCAGACTCTGCACCTCCCTCCCCCTGCCAGTCCAAAAGGACACCAACCTCCGATAAGGGAACTTCCCAGAAGCGACGCCCTCGTTCGAAGTCCCCTCATAGCAGACCCGCGTCTCCATTACCAACTCAACCGGCTAAGAGACCGAAATCTGATTCTTCCTCGCGCCTTAAGAGCTGGCCGAAGAAGGAATCTAAGGACAAGGGGCGTCCGGCAAAGCAACGAACCCTGGCACCAAAGACTGTATTGACACCTAGTGGATCTGGGACGCAACTGTCGAGAGCTGATCGCCAGCAACTGATCGCAGTATCTTTGGGCCACCAGCTTCACCACGGATGGTATACATGTCTCCCTCCATTCGAAAGAAGCCCTAAACGATCCCCCGCAGGAGTCTCCCATTTCATTACCGGTCTTGCGGGAGGATCGCAGGTATGTCACTCCTCTTGAAGACTTGCAGTAAGAGTCTCTTAGTTCCACTTTGGAGCAACCGGGTCGCTCCTCTCCCATGGAACATTCACCGATACCAGATCTGGTGTGGATCGATGAGCCGGAGCCGGAAGAACAAGATCTTGCGGCAAGTGACATAGCCACCCGGTCTGAGGGTGTCCGTTCTGAGGCCTCAACGGCCCCCTCATCCCGGCTGCCAGGTGTCACTCCGCTGTTTGAGCAAACTGCGGAGGAAGAGGAAGTGCCGTCTGGCCAACGGCGCATCCCTCTATGAGAAGAACACCAGGACTCCGGCGCCTATCGTTCTTCGTCAGTGATCGACTAAAGTGGTATCTTAACGACTCATGAACAGTTTCAAAGTTGGGTTGATTTCGTTGACGGTGTCAACGAAGAGAGGAAGGTGAAGGTTTCCACTCCCTCGGCTCCGGTGGCACGACCTCTGGGCCAGGTTAAGTATTTCCACATATCTCACTCCCCTATTGTTCCCGAAGCGACTAACGTCACTACTGTCATACTGGCTTTGTTGCCCTCTAAACTTAATATTTTGACAGGTTTGATTCCACCGCCCTTGGATAAATTCTCCTTTATCACAATGGGCCCTATGGGGCCCCTTCTTATGGTGAAGACAGGTCATGGTTGGTCCTGAAGCCCACTCGTCCGGAGATCGCGGGAGAGCTCCCGGTGCCACAACATTGGTTTGTTGAGATGAGTGAGGCCAAGAAACTTAGGGCCAAGAACCAAGCAGGGGATATTTTTGATGTAATGATTAAAGCTATTGCCGTCAGAGACGGCGAGAGAGTGCAATAGGCCCAGTCGAAGACCCCGGAGGAAGTGTGACGTAGCCAGGCACCTGTTGCAGCTCTTCGAGCCAGATCCTAGCCCGTAGAGGACCAAGGTTCATGTGAAGCAGCCCAGACGTCGTGGAATCCTATGTGTAGGACCTGTACTACGCCAGTATACAGTATATGTGCCGATAGCAAGGACCTCAGCTCCTCGTCAACCCTCAATGCTAGTGCTCGCTTTTCCTCAGTGCTCTACTCTCTCACACAATTCAAGTGCCTCTGTGTTTCTGTTGTGGTAACAGTGATTATAGTGAGGTTTAGACCCAGATGTGTCGAGTCTCTTTTAGTGTTTACGTAATATATCCGAAGACGTGCTTTACGTCTTCCCTTCTCCTTGCCTCTCGCCACCCTGATTGTTGGGGGAACACTACTCACCTATCCTACACAGGTGATATATATAGATACTTCCTCGAGTCCGGGCTCCCGCGACTCCTCAAAGAGGAGATATAGATATATTATCACCATATCAGAGAATACATGCATCTTACACGTCACCCGAGAGCTCTTGCCGCGTATCTGAGTTTATGCACTCATATAACTTAGGTCAAAGTTAATGCTTTTTATTTATGTTTAAGAGTCCACTTCATGCAGACTCTTTGGTGTCATAACTTTAACCTTTGCAATTGATGCATTCAGATTTACTTTTTGTTAAATCTTTGTTTTGCCTTTTTGAGAGCTATTGCTCCTGGTTCTTTAACTAAAATTAGCAATCATCCTAATTCTCATTTGTCAATTATTTTGTATGCATTATTCTGCCGTACCTTAGGACGATTTGCTTGTGTCTAGGCTTATTGCCTCAGTTTATTAATTGATCATTTCCTGTGTACGAGTCTTGCGTGACAATTAGAGAGACATTTTGTGAATATTTATGAACCACCATTGATAAGAATAAAACCATGTAATCTTGCCTTGTGTTTCTGTTGATTGCTTTTTATTTGTTTGGAATTTAAGTTGGTCCTCGCCCAGTCGAAAGTACCCCAAGTTTGAAATAACTGCATTATTCCCAGAGTGGGAAGTGCGAATAGAATATACCTCGTTTCTTAGAAACGTGGCATAACATACATTATTATTTATGTCAGCATAACTTAATCATTGAATATTCAGAACAAATACAAACACTGAATACTAGGTACATAACCACACAACAGGGCAGGTAGAGATATATAAGGCAGCTCAGTTACCTATCTATCCATCTATTGCTGGATGCCGTGATCCCTGAAGGGGTGGCCACGAACGAAACGCCCCCATGCACCTCTGTCCCCAGTCAGTCGACACCCCTCCTCCCATCCAGCACCGCTTTCAATCATATACTTCGTAACTCCATCCATCCACCTCTCCCTCTCTGTCCCTCCACTTCACTCTCGTACACTCTCTTAGTCATTCTCTCGCTTCCCATACGTTCCACATGGCCGAACCATCTCAAGGTGTTCCTTTTCACATTTTCCAGCACATCTACATCCACCTCCCCGTGGCGTAACTGATAGCGGGTCTGGCTCACAACCAGAAGGTCCCTAGTTCGAGACCCAGGCGGGGAAGAGACATTTGGGCAAGTCTCCTAACGGTGTAGCCTCTGTTCACCTAGCAGTATAAATAGGAACCTGGTATAAGTGGACGAACTTGTGACATCCCATCTGGGGTTGGTGATCGGTTACAAGGTGAGATGGGTATCGTACTGGTCAACCTAAGCCTTCGGGTGAGAATGGTACCATACAGATTAAACCTAAGCCTTCGTTTCCAGATGTCGCCAATTGGCTAAAAATACAGACTACACACACATCCACAGCCATTCCAACGATACATAAACACTTAACATTCATTTCACGCAATACATTCCCAGTTAAGGAGGCGCGATAATAATGAGCTTAGCTCGCATTGCGTGGATTCCCCTTGACGAACAAGCGAGTGAGTGAGTGAATTACCACACCGCTCGTACTTCCTCATTCGTCTGTCTATCCCTCTATGTAACTCCGCACGCACTTCTCAAGTAACTCATTTCCACCCCGCTCACTCTTGGTTTGAGCCTCTCCACCAACGTCCATGCTTCGCTCCCGTAAGTCAATGTCGGGATTACCACACTATCCTGCAAGGACTTCTTTACTTCTATGCTAACCACCCTATTTCTTGTTATTGCTTTCAGCGTTTCTACAACCTTTTACCCTGTTGCATAGTTACCCTGAGGGGTTTATCTAGCCTATGGGGATTTATAAATACATCCATTATTACTAGTATCTCATTACAAAAATTTTGCCTATGCAATTATCGTTCATGGGGATAAAAAGTATAAGAAAAGAATTGATAAATTTTTATTATTCCTTCACTTTATTTTATGAAGATTTGATATATGATACTCTGTATATATATACAGCATTGTAATGAATAATATATAAGCAGTAGATAGTATATGCTTAGATAATGTCTTTTTTACATAAATAATTATCCAATGTACATTGCCAATTTTGCCAATATTGTAGTGTCTAACTGTGGTGAGCATAACACAGTAGTGAACATAAATCAGGTTTTGAGTCTCTCCATCGGGGTATGACGGGTGGATGACTCCATCAGCAGTAAGGTGTTAAGTCAATCGCCGCACATCCTGGCCTCCCCCCCCACTCTTGGAATGTGGTCGCCCTATATTATGCGACGGCAGTGGGAGGGAGTTGGGTTGGCGGTGTCGTTTTCGTTGGGAACGTTCGTTTCAAAGTCGAGTTGCGTGTGATCGAGTGTGGCGGTAGTGTGGGGCAGCGTCGGCAGATTTGCCAAGTGAGTGAGTGACCATTATTAACGAGCTGTGCCTCACCCACCGCGGCCGTCCAGTTCTGTAGGGGGAAACAGTAAAGAGTAAATTTACTAATTGTCAATTAAAATCATCTACTGCTTCTCAGTAAATCTAAATTTACTAATTGTCAATTAACATCATCTACTTGCTTCTCAGTAAATCAAGATATAAAAATATGTGGAAAATATTGGTATGTTTAATTATATTTGTTAGAAGTTTGTTCAATATATAAATTAGTTTATGAAATAGATATAAACTTTTATGTATAAATATGACTTACCAATATAAGTTCATTATGAATTTTCATGAATCAATGACAGTTCATTAGTTCATTGTAAGTAAGCTCTGATCTGTAAGTACAGGTAGAGCCGGACGGCTTTCAACTAAATGGTGCAGACGACTGCGATAGTAGGATCGTGGTGGCTGGTGCAATAGACATAAGGTCTTAATGTCCACCACCATCATCACCATCATTATCACCATCACCACCATCATCCTGTCTCTCTTCATTCTCCTCCTGGTTTGATGGGATTTAGACAGGGATGGGACATAGGATATATGGAGATAAATTTACTAACTGGTAAGGAAATCTGGTTAATGGCTGAGGATTGAGTGAGGATAGATGAGGAGAATGGTAAGGTAATATGAAATGAAAAGTGAAATACTGTAGGTTGATTTCTAAACATTGTTTCAGGCAGTGATGATATTTATACATTCAAGTCATACAAAAAATACAGTAATACATTTGTCTGGATGTGGTCCTACAATAGCCTTACTGATACAGCACCATCAGGTTAACCATTTCAATACCATTATCACATTTCATAAAGTCTCATTTGATATGGACATATTAGGAAGTCTCGCCATATAGTTTACTGTCAAAACCAGGTATAATGTCATCATTTTGATATTGAGACCATGTTGGGAAGCAGCCCTAAGCTACACTAACAGATAACAAAGGACATTTAGCTCCTGTAACAGCCAGCTGTGTGGAACTAGGGGCTGGTAAGGGTGGGATAAAGGGAACATGAAGGGCAGAACACCAGTGTTGTGCCCATATCTACCAACATTATCACTACAGCCCCGGGTGGCACCGGGCCCCCCCGTGCCAGGCCGGGACACACCGGCCCTCCTGTAGTGACTTTATCATCTATGGGAAGGGAGAGGGAACACAGTATACAGACAACCTTCACAAACACGAAGGGTGCGATACACATAGACATGGCTCTACCTTTTCAATGAATCTCAGTTTGGTATTTTGCGGCCTCATATGGAAATCTGGCCAGCATTGCTCATGACAACTTGTAAGCACTTTCATAATATTGTGCATGCCAAGCTATGAAGAATGCTAGAAGAAATCTGCAGCTGCTGTTATGACCATGCCTGGTAATCAGTCTAGGAGAGTTACTCAGGTGTACTGGCACTGCATCACTAATGTGGATAAATGCCACCTGAGACATCTCCTATTATGGCCAGGCAGTAAACATGTCCTTCACCATTATATAGGGAGAGAGGAATGTTGTGGAACTTTGTACCTAAATCGGTTAGCATCATGCTATATTTGCCAACATTTCTTTTAAGAAAATATAGCTAACAAAAATATATATATGTATGGATCAAGTACTACAACGACACTTGTGAAATATACACGTTGTGAGAGGTGCTAATCCTATGTGACCAGGCTCCGGAGCACTCACTCACACTCACACAAACACACACGTACACCTGGCACTGGTAATAAATGGCAATAATAACATAAATGGAGAACTAGGGCAAAATTCTCATGGCTATACCTTAAACATTGCCAGATTGTAAGAGGTCCAGTATTTATACAAACAACATGCAACAAAAACTTATTCATTTACAATATTACAAGGCAAGCAAACATGACTAAGCTTTACCCAGCTTCATGGGTTGCGTTTAAAGCAGATTTGTGTTGAGTTCTGCTTAAACTCATACGCTTCTCTAATCTTCAAATGAATAAAATATAGATGTAGATATGCTTCTGTGTAAAGATATACTGGACCATCTTCAAATGCTTTTGCCCATGTAATACATTTAATATCTATGATATAGCTCTACTGGGGTTTATTAACCCCTCGTTATGGGTCACATACTGCTGTAAGAACACGGAGGAAAAAACTGATTTGTGTGTACATCTGAGACATAGGACTGCTGGTCTTCCCGCCCACAACCACTGTTACTGTTGGTTTGGATGTAACTGTCACCGCAGGTAAGGATTCCTGACTGTGGGTGGGCATGGGTAGCCAGTGGTGAGGTCACGGGTTGAGGCCGTCCATTGTACTGGCTATAACGAAGTAAGCCACTATTTCGGGACTTTGCCGCAGTATACATAGATTTTTGAGAGGGAAGATTTGGTGACAAAAATTCATTTGTTCTGGGAACACCCAAGCATGTATAATTATAGCTTGGTTTACTCTGGACACAAGTGGAAGGTGGTGAGCTAGTGTAGTGTTGCTTCTCACCCCCAGCATCAATAGATTGTTGTGAACGCCCTGGGAACTGATAAGGGTGGTGCCTCTGGTTCATGTTTTGAGAAGGACAATATTTAGGTGCTAAGAATTGAGATGAAGATGTGCCGCATGAAACATTGTTGGGAGATGATGTGGTACCGGGTGGGGAGCTGAGGGAGGATGACACCGGGGTGGGAGGCAGGATCTGTGATGCTGACGAGGACGGGGTCTTGTAACTAATTAGGTTGGTGAGAGGAGGAGAGGTGGGGCTATCAGAGGATGAGGAGGAGGAGCAAGAGGAGGAAGAACTGGAGGTGGTGGCATCTGGTGAGTCTGCTGGTGTGACGATAACAAGTGGTGGTCGTGGGACCTTCGGACAACGTGGGGTATGACGGCAGGAGGCCCGGTGGTTCGGGTCACCCAGCAGCTTCTCCAAGTTCATTTTCTCGGATGTCAGCCTCTGGATTTCTGTCTTCAGTCTCAGGTTAATATCTTCCACTGACTCTGATTCCTGTAAAAATAAAAAATATATATACAAAAAGATAAATATATTAGCATGGTACAGTATATGGCAACATCAGGCAGCAAGATACAAGGAACGATATTATCATCACTATCATCTTCATTATATTGCTTCCTCTTAATACTCTCTTTATTGATTATTTACCAAAACTTCTCCTAAAGTAATGGTGATCTTCCTGTAAAAGATGTATTTCTCACTTGACTTTCATGTATCTTTCTTGTCAATTTAGCTGTTCTCATCCATCCATTCTATGTACATAGCCATACTATTGAAAATTACTTTTCTTTATCAAATCAACATTTTTATAGTCAGTGCTCAGGTCTCGTTTTTTAGTTTTCAAATGACTTTCATATTCCGAAGCCCATTAACCAGTTTACACTAAATGCCATTCTGAAATGGCTGTCTCCATCACTATCACCTCGGAGAATATCTTCCTCATTTGCCCATGACTCACAAGGTGGGAGAGAGAGCCTTTTGCATTGTTGTCCGTTTTCTACCACTGCCAAAGTATATGGGAATGAACCGTTTCAATTTTAAGGCCGGATACGGATATTAAGGCGGGATAACCTTGATTGGACGAAGTGGTTAGTGTATCTATGTAACTTTGTAACTAACTTTCATAAAATAAGAGCTACTCCTCAGCGACGTTTACTACCTAAATAAGTCTTTTGAAGTACAATAGTCATTTTCTCCTACCACCATTCACTTTTTTATTTCACTTCCTATTCTTTTCTCACACAATACTGGTACAGTACAATTAACATTGATTGCTACTTCTTCCAATTTTGCTTCTCAATTTGTGTCCTTCTTTCTCATGAACAGTCAGGGTCAAATGCCACGAAACACCTTCATAAATTTTACTTTAACTTCTCCTCCAGGTTTAAAATGTATCTGCTATGTAATGCATCTGAACAAAACTTATCAATGTATGTTAAGTTCAGATATTTATTGCGAGTTATTACCTCTTAACCCTTTCGCTGCGGGTGACGTTCTGGAATGTTTTGGCAAGTTACAGCAATTTCCAGGCTTTAAAAGCCTGTAAAAAACGTAAGAATCGAGTGTCAGTGGGTGGGAGCGTGAGGGGCCCACCTCCGACCCTCAGAGCACCGAGCGGCTCACTGAGCTAAGCTGTGTGTCGGGCGAGTCTCTCTCTGTCTCTCTCATCAGTGTAGCCAAGCGAGCGAGTGTTACATAATAGCAGGGGTTCCCGCGTTTCACTGGGATCACTGCGGGTGAACCAGACCACGTATACGGTCCATTCTGGTGTAATTTTGAAGCTATTTTCGCCTAGTTTTCGGCAGAATACACTTCATTTAATGCAGATGCTTGATTTATCATTCAGGAGTGCCTGAATATGCCCTAAATAGCCCAAAACAGCCCGCAGCCAAAGGGTTAATAATAACACAAATACATAAGGTGAAGTTGTGAAGGTGTTACTTACTTTTTGTTTTTACTTGTAAACCTGTATTTTTATTACCTATACCACATGGGTACCTCTACCCATGTGGTAAAGGAAATACTGCCCCACGTGTATACTGCAGGTCAGAAGAGGTGACTAAAAGGGGGATGACGTAAGTCTGGGACACAGTTCATCCTATTTAGTCCATTTCAGCCTCATAGTAGCTATGGGACACCAAAGCGGCAAATTTAGTCTCTGGAATGACCGCTCTTGCCCTGAAGGACTGCCTTGGGACATTTGGGGTGATTCCATGCTGGCATGGAACTGGAGACTTATATACTGTACAGGTATAAGCAACTTCACCCCCTATCTACCATGTCTGTGTACATCTCTCTCTCTCTCTCTCTCTCTCTGTACGGTATGTTGTTGTTGTTGTAGTTCCCTAGACTGTCTGGCCGAGCAGTCCCGAGTCTGGTAGACTGAAGCCATCCAGATGCTTGGGCCTACACCACCACTTTCACTTATATTCTTCTTAACTCAAGACTTTAACTACCATACACAGACATCACACAATAACCTATGGCAATTAAGGGAGTGTTTGGGAAGAACACTTTATGCTGAGATGGTATGCTGGAAAAAAAGGGTAAGCTATGCTAGAAAATTACAAATTTACAATCAAACTTACGGACATTAAGACAATGGTTTTCTCTTTCTTTTTATTTCTGCATTTGGTGGCAGCAATCTTGTTCCTTTCTCGCCGCCGTCGTCGTCGCTCCTCATCCTCCTCAGTTAGCTGAAAATTATTGTTTTAAATTAATTTAACTATTTTTCTGTACACATATTATAAGCAAGGAAAATATAATTATGGTATCTGACTCCTTTTAGCACAGTAGTAGTAAAAAATAGTTTAACCATACCACTCTTTTTTTAGCATAGTGCAAAGGGCTTGTTTGGGAGAGAGTAGTTCCTACTGAAATTATTGAAGTGAAGCGCTGAATGGTTCAGTGCAACTTATGTAACACTACAACATTTTCACCAGTGACATTAAATTAATATAGTCCTTGGGGAAAAAAAACAACGTCAGTATCCTGTCCCTTTTATGGGAGCCCACCTCACTTTTTTCTCTTTCTCTCCCTCTCTCTTTGGCTTGTATTCATTCGGCCCCATTCAGCCTACTGTTTTAAGACGTTTACCCCTATACACTACAGGTGTCAATATTTTCCTGGCGAGCGGTAGCGAGCCAGCATATATACATTTTTGTTTTGACAGCAAGTTAAATTTGTACATTTTTCGATAGAAAAATTTCTCCGGCAAAGCCGGATTTCTCCATACAATGCTGGCTCGCTATCGCTCGTCAGGAAGAAATCGACACCTGGATGGGGATAAACGTCTTAAAACAGTTGGCTGAATGGGGCTGAATGGGGCCGAATGGATACAAGCCAGGGAAAGAGAGAAAAGGAGAGAAAGAAAACAAAAAAAACGGTGACCCCCCTTAAACATGCTCACACTCCATTCTCTGTTTCCCATGATCCCTCTCCACCACATATGCTTAGGTCATATTACATTGCTTTAACCCGTACAGTACCAGGGACGTCCTTTTCATCATATTCTGAAAACTATTAGACAATTTTATTCAGCTTAGGAAGGACCTCTAGCAATAATAAGGCTCCAAACTATATCAACCAACCCTTTTAACTACCACAAATCCTTCCTAAGCTGCACAATATCGTCTACATACAGCTAGAATAACATATAACACACGTCGCTGGTACTCAAAGGGTTAACCTACAGTGAACACCTCAATTACATCACTAAGTAACTGGAATAAAAAAAAAATATATAAAAAATATATATAAATAAATATATAATAATAACACAAATAAAATATAAATAATAATATTTTTGTTTTATATTAATACTGTGTAATAATATTCTATCTATCTATCTACAGTATTACCAGATGTCATAATTAACCACTTCCAAGTTTCGTTCTACAGTATAAGGAAGTTGGAGCTATATATATTGATAATCAGCAGATTTACCTGCTAAATTCGGTTGTAGTACATTTTTCAATACATAAAACCCAATTCAACATACTCTTTAGCAATCAGAAACCTACATAATTATTGCATTTCTATTTACTATCGATGTCTACACCTCCAACTTCCTTATAGCCTGAAACTCGCAAGTGGTCAATTCCCAAGTGGGTGGCCATGAATGAATCTCCTCCATGTAATTCTGTCCTCTGTCAGTTGGTGTCCGTCCTTCAAACCAACACCACTTTCACTCATATACCTCTCAACTCAATCATTCCACCTCATTCTCATACACCTTTTTAGTCCTTCTTATTTGCCATATGCTCCACATGACCAAATCAAATAATAATAATAATAATAATAATAATAATAATAATAATAATAATAATAATAATAATCATCATCATCATTATTATCTTAGGTATTTTATTAAGTGCGAAGTTTTCCTCCTTTGAGGAATTTTTAGACCATGGAATGGTTTTCCAGACTAATTACCCCAGATGGAATGTCATAAATGTGTCCTAATTCTAGGTTCTCATTTTCTGATGGTGAAAAGAGGCCTAGGGACTGAAGACACTTCCCAAATGTCCTTATCTGCCTGGGAGTCAAACTGAGTCCTCGTAGTTGTGACCCAAATTCTACTAACAACACTACTAACCAAACTAAGCTATTTATATGGTAAAATATTTCAAAATTACACATTTCTGTGTTTTTATAATAATAAACACATGCTACAGGAAAATCTAAACACACATATCGAATATCTGAGGGCTCAAGATATATATACATATTATGATACATTTGAAGGTGCATACAATAGAGATGAAGTTAATCTATAATACTTACACCAAGTTCTTCATCTTTTATGAACTTTGTGTCGTCAAGGAGTTCATCAGGAGAGCTAGCGCCAGCGGCTTGAAGTTTACAGCGGATCTGTAGTTTGAGACCTTCCTTGATAAGTGCTGATTTAGTAGCCTCCATAGTGGTTATAGGTGAGGGCAAGTCAGGGGTGGAAGGGGGTGATGCTCCAGTGAGGGGTCCACATAGACCCGAGGTACCAGGGGACCCACCCACCAGACCACCCCTACTGCCAGGGAAGCTGCAGGCAACACCCATATGATGAGCCAAGCTGGGTGATGTCAAGTTGAAGGTTGTTGCTGTCTCTTCTCCGGGGCTGCTCAGATCACTGGTTGGGCTCAGTAGCATCCCACTTTCCACCTGTAATATCAACATTTAGAATTAGTATCCATTTCAATATCACTACATTAATAAGCACTATCATACAATTGCCACTATATTCAACAATTCATATATTATTAGTACCATATTTATTACTACCAGTATATACTGCAATTCAACACTTATTTATGACATACATCATCATTATCAAATTACGTCGACATAAGACCTATTTCTTTCATTAATTATCTTTCATAATTTACAATTTACTCTCGCAAATCATGCCTTATTACCACACAAACTTACGCTCGATTGCACTTAAGACAAAAAAGTGTACAAAGGAATTTGAAAATATAATAACTAAAATAATGTATAGGTCAATGCACGCTTTCACCAGAAGCAGAAACTTACTTAAGCATGTTAGTAGTGAACTGTGGGAATAATTTAAATGAGGGAGCTTTTGAACCAGAAATAAATATATGGGTGTGAGCATAACAATGAATAGACCTAGTCGAGAGAGAGAGAGAGAGAGAGCAGTGGGAATGAATCTATTAAGCTATCCATGAAAGGCCTGTGAAATAGGCAAAGTGAGATACAATGTATGGATATTCAGGAGCAGTGTGGAATTTGCACACCTTTCAATAAGACAACGTTTTATCAGATGGCATGGTCACAGGATTTTATAGAGTTACTGGACAATAAGCTGTAAATAAGAGTGACTGAATGTGAATTTGAAGCAAAGGGATGGCGTGGAAGGGGTCAACATGGAATGCCACTGGAGAACAAGACTAAAAGGGAACTGGTTTGCGATCCGGGTGATCGATGACTGGAACTCACTCCCAGACGGGATAGTAACTGCGCCCATGATAGCCACATTCAAATCACGGTACGACAGACACATGGGTATAGAGAACATTTAGGCTGACACGTCTTAAGAGGTGGGGATCACACAAGAAGTCAATTCTTATTTCCCCACTACCAATTCATAGGTAAGCAGATGGCTTGCCAGGCTTGATTTTCCAAGAACCCTCTAAATTATTAAATTAAGCTAATGAGATCCCAAGAGCCCTCTACATTATTGAATGAAGCTAATGAAATCTCGGCTGGTTCTTTTATGCAGCATTAGGTAGTGGCACTATATTTATTATACAAGTAACATATTGCTCAATAAGTGTACAGTGTTTTCAAATATGGCTGGACATCCTTGTTGGTGCAGCCAGTATACTAAGTTTAGCACTGTAGGAACGAGATCACCTCTCAACAAGAAGCGAATACATGCTAAACATGCGTCGGTGTACACACCTCCCATAATGTGTGTATGTGTGTACTATACCTGGTTCTCATAGTAGGAGTATGACTGCGGGAGGGGTGGACTAGTCAGGTTGATGAGGGAGTTGAGGATCTCCGGGGTCTTGGGCGTGGTGCAGGACCCTTCGCTTGCCGCCTGCGGGGGCGGCGTTAGGTTCACGTTCAGGTACATGGTGCGTTAAGAGCCTGCAAGGAGGAAACACATGTATTAATCATCTGGACGGTTATTAATATATGCTAATGTCAATAACACTAAACATGATACAGGATTTGAATTTTAGCCCCTTCAGTACGATGACACTGTTCTTCCTATTCATCTGGCCTTCATTAGTCTTCTTCTGGCCTCCATTAATCTTCTTCATATTATTATAATTATTTGTAGATGACTGGGAGTAGGAAGGTTAAGTTATATAGTTTGCTCTCCTTTAATTTCCACGGGTCCTTCATAAGCTCTGTAAAATTGTCCCATAATGGCCAGAATAAAATTGCAATTATACCCCCCCCCCCATGTTCGTAATGAAGGGTTTAAACTTAATTTTCGGGTTTGGACGAACAAATTAAATCCGGGTGTCATGAAATGTATAATCATATTTCTATTGAATTACTCTATGCAATATAATTAGGCTAAAACTCTTGACCACTAACCTATATAACTCAAAAAACGAATAGAGTAATCGTCTAAATTCTAATCGAGCTATTACTTCTAACATTTGGGGAGTCAGCCAGGGAATGATGCAGTTTATAACGCCGTATACTTCCTTGATTGACAGGGCTAAGGTGTGCCCTTGTTACAGGGACTTTACTGGACATTTGTCACCAATTGCTAGACCTGAGTGTCATGCATACTCTTGACATCTACCAATGGCACGGGGTGGGATCGAACTGCCGACCCTTAGATCAGCAGTCAGACGCGCTAATGACCATGCATGGTGTGGAAATAAGGAATAGGTGAGGAAATTAACAGCCCATTTGCTCTAGCCCTTTTGAGTTATAGAGGTTAGGGTTCACAATGTTCTGGCCTACCTACCATGAACAGGATATAGTCTGTTGTTTTCCAGCTGACGCTAAATTGACCACTTGCGAGTTTCAGGCTATAAGGAAGTTGGAGCCGTGAACATCGATATTAAAGAGAAATGCAAATATAATGTGGGTTTCTGATGGATAAAAAGTATGATTAATTTGGTTTTATGTATTTATATATGTATCATGACCGTATTTTAGCTGATAATTCTGCTAAATATTGATGGCCACAGCTCCAACATCCTTATAGCCTGAAACTCGCAAGTGGTAAATTGCCACGTCCCCATGTTGATTAGCTAGCTATTATGAAGATTTGGTAGCGAAATATGTTAGTTAATTATGAACACCTTTTATAAATATTAGGCAGAGTATGCAGAGACATAGCAGTTTCACATTATTCCATTAAAGGGAGATGGGCGTATTTATTTGATACATGTATGTATTATTTTATTAGTTTCCTTCCTAGACCTCCATCAAGCTTAAAAAAACATCCATTAGATCCCCCTTCAAGATTAATTTGTACATTTTTCGGTAGAAAAATGTTCCGGCCGAAGGCCGGTTATTTCAAAATTACAGGCTCACTATCGTTCGCCAGGAAAAAAATAAACAGCACGAAAAGTATTAATATTGACACAGAAATAGGGCGAAAGGTCTTAAAAAAAACAATGGGGCAAACATCTTAAAATCTGAAAACTAATGGGGCTAAACATGAGGGAGAAGGGGGTCTAGAAAAACGCCCCATCTCCCCTAAAGGCTAAGGAGTACATGATGGTGGTCTGTGTGTCTGAAGGTAATAGGTTGGTGAGGCCGTGACACTGGGGGGGGGGGGGGGGGGGGAAAAAGGGGGGGGGGAAGAGAGAGAGAGAGAGAGAGAGAGAGAGAGAGAGAGAGAGAGAGAGAGAGAGAGAGAGAGAGAGAGAGAGAGAGAGAGAGAGAGAGAGAGAGAGAGAGAGAGAGAGAGAGAGAGAGAGAGAGAGAGAACCGTGACACTGGTGCCACACCCTCTCTTCCTGGCACCAGACCAATGCCAAGGCAACATGGCGACCTGGCACTGCCTCTAGTGCCACAGGCTCAACATACTCCACAGACAGTATCTACTCTTAAGGGGAGATGGGTCGCTTTTCTGGTTCCCCCCCCCCCCCCCTTCTTCCTCATGTTTAGCCCCATTAGTTTTGAGATTTTATGACGTTTGCCCCATTAGTTTGTAGATTTTAAGACCTTTTGCCCCATTTTTGTCAATACGTGCCATTTAGGTGTCGATATTTTTCCTGGCGAGCCATAGCGAGCCTGTAATTGTGGAGGAACCGGCCTTCGGCCTTGACATTTTTCTATCGAAAAATGTACAAGTTAATCTTGAAGGGGGAAAATAACATCCATTAGATCCCCCTTCTAGATTAATTTGTACATTTTTCGACAGAAAAATGTATCGGCCGAAGGCAGCTTCTTCCAACATTACAGGCTCACTATCGTTCGCCAGGGAAAAAATCGACACCTAAATAGCACGAAAAGTCTAAATATTGACGAAGAAATGGGGCGAAAGGTCTTGTAATCGACTAACTAATGGGGCAAATATCTTAATATCTGAAAACTGATGGGGCTAAACATGAGGGAGAAAGTGGTCCAGAAAACCGGCCCATCCCCCCTTAAATGAGTGCGTGATTATTATGCCTCATGAAAGTACCCCTATATAATTGGGTTTATTATATATCATATGTCATTGTCTGAAAACTAATGGGGCTAAACATGAGGAAGAAGGGGGACCAGAAAAACGACCCATCTCCCCTTAAATGGTAAATTGTTATGGCCACTTTGATTACCCTTTTTATACCCACATTTTTTACAGTGTATGGAGGTTGCAAAATTATGGCTAAATGATGATGATGATGACACTTCCTAGCGCAGGTGCAATATGTGGGAGGGGAAGTGAGACTGGGGTATATCCAGCCCGCGACACCGGCGGCGCCCACGACACCCAAAATAGTTCACCTTGGTCAGCGGGCGGTAGAGTCCACAAGTTGGGACCAGTTCACGCACAAGAAGAAGAAGAACTACATTCACGATAGCTTTATTATACCACTACGATCAAGCCAACTTATTATATCCTAACCTACACTCGGTTTCATTTCATCTGACGGTAAATTGAATCCCTTAATAGCTAATTTCTCGATACTTAATGGAAAAATATGAACCTTCAATGTCTCTGCATCATAATAAGACCAAGTTTATATAATACGCATCACATTTCATTACAAAATCTTCAAAATTACTAAGAAATCTTGATGGCAACTTTGCAATATACAGTCAGTTGAAAAGAAAGACTATAAATTGACCTGACATGCCCTCACCTATCCTAATGTACCCTAACCTAATCTAACCTCACTTATCCTAATGTGTCCTAACCTAATCTTACCCCACCTATCATAATGTGATCTAACCTAATCTCACTTCACCTATCCTAATGTGATCTAACCTAATCTCACTTCACCTATCCTAATGTGATCTAACCGAACCTCACTTCACCTATCCTAATGTACCCTAACCTAATCTAACCTCACCTATCTTAAGGTGTCTTAACCTAATCTCACCTCTAACTTCAAAACTTACGCCTTCAGTATTTGAGGACGTATTTCGTCCTTAAATTTTGGTTATCAGTAGACAATTATATTTAGCTTAGAGGGTTACTTTAGATATACTTTACTTCTTTGATTCTTAGAGGGCCTTCCAAAGCTGAATTCAATCGTCTAATGATAGCTTGAATAATGGAAACATGCGTCCTAATGTTGAAGGGGTTAAGTTAGGTTAGCATACATAAAGTAGAGTGAGCGGGCTACACATTGACCCAAGATTGTCAACAGTGAAGGGAGGTCTGCTGTCTCATCCCTCCACATAACCTGCTCCACACACATACACACACACTACCTCACACACACACACACACACACACACTACCTCACTCACACACACACACAGTCACACACACACTACCTCACTCTCTCACACACACACTACCTCACTCACATAGCACGATTTTATTCAGATTGTAAGGCATTTTCTGTCATTAAAGGGTGAATACAAAGGGTGAATACAAATTAACAGAATCAATATCCAACAAACAACGGCAGTCATACTATTCTGGGCATAGCCGATAATTGTATGTAGCATTGTACCCGCTAAGGTCTTGGTAGAAATGTGCCCGTATCGCGAAAGTCTATTAACCATAACTAGGATAGAAATTTAGACTCTTCCATATTTTCACTTAACGGTTGTTTTCTGGATCCCCGTAAACCCCTTCAGTATCATAGTGTTTTTGTTTTCATCTTTTATTCTTGCTACCACTAAAAACAATTGTATACAGCTTAGGAAGGAACTATAGCACCTAAGGGGTAAACTTGATCTCCATGAACCGTTCGACTTGGCAAATTCTTCCTAAACTTAAACAAAAAAAATCGTTTGATAATAGCCAAAATAAACCCAGGGTACACTGAGAGGGTTAAGGGGGAGGTAGTCGCTTTTACTGGACCCCCTTCTCCTTCATGTTTGGCAGAGATTTTAAGACGTTCGCTCCATTAGTGTGGCGATTTTGAGACCTTTCGCCCTATTTCTTTGTCAATATTAAGACCTTTCGTGCCATTTAGGTGCTGTTTTTTTCCTGGCGAGCGATAGCGAGCCTGTAATTTTAGAAGGAACAAAATCTCTACTGTATATGAATACAGGATATATTCAGCAGCGCATATGAATTTTCCTTCCGTGATTTTATGTATGGAATTATGTCTTGCAAATAGTGAATTACGAACGAGTGTAGTTTATTATGCTGTACCCGTAGTTAGTGCATACGATCAATAAACTGTCTAATCATGCATCACGTACGCCAGTCAAACATATTATTTTGTTTTCATGAATAGCGAGACAGAGAGAGAGAGAGAGAGAGAATATATATATATATACAGTATATATATATATATATATATATAGGATATATATGCAGTATATATATCTATATTCGATTCTATTATATATATCATATAGAAGCTTATATTATATTAGTATATATATACATCTTTATATCTTAATATACCTTATATATTATATTCTATATATATATATATAACCGGAGAGAGAGAGAGAGAGAGAGGAGAGTGGGAGAGGAGAGATGAGCAGACGAGAGAGAGAGAGAGAGAGAGGAGAGAGAGAGAGGGAGAGAGAGAGAGGAGCAGGGGAGAGTGTGAGGAGGAGAGGAGAGAGAGAGGAGAGGTGAGGAGAGAGAGAGAGAGATGAGATGAGAGAGAGAGAGATGAGAGAGAGAGATGAAGAGCGGAGAGAGAGACGAGAGAGAGAGAGATGGGGGGGAGACGAGGACAGAGAGAGAGAGAGAGAGAGAGAGAACTAACGTGGGAGACTGTACCAGATGTGGAATATATTAGTCTTGGGCGTCTCCACACCATAAAAGTTTTCCGAATGTGTGGCCGAAGGAGAGGTGTCAAGTTTGTTGGCTGGTTAGTTTGTTGGCTGGTTAGTAAGTTACATAATCATCAGCGTAATCATCTGGTGCTCTACAATAAAGCCGGTATCACACGAGAGCTTTTATAGTCAACATTCGATGATCAACATTTTTCTGGCAACATTTCTGGAATCATTTGCACTGGTATTTGAAACTAGACTGATGCTTGATGAATTTAGGTAACCGAAATACTAAAAATGTTGACCTCATAAGCTGCCAGACCAGTGTTGAGGGGAAAAAACGCTCGTGTGATACCGGCTTGATCCTAAAATATGATTAATCTCAACGATCTCCTTAGTTCATTAATGCTATTGATTTTTTTTTACTAGTTTAGGAAGGGCCTCTAGGAATCAAAGGGTCAAAAACCATCTAATTTAACACTCTTACTTAGCCAGAGGTTAACCCGTGCAGTACCGATGGCATCCTTTTCATCATATTCTGGACGCTGTTCGATTATTTTATTCAGCTTAGGAAGAATCTGTGATAGCTCAAAGGATTACATGAGATAGTCGGTAGCCTCTTAATTGTTAGAGGTCCTTCGTAAGCTGAATAAAATAATCTAATAGTTGCCAAATATAATGAAAAGGACGTCACCGGTACTGAACGGGCTAAAAAAAAAAAAAAAAAAAAAAAAAAAAAAAAAAAAAAAAAAAAAAATCCCATCATAACACCCACTAAACTGGCAGGTGATGACTTTGATGCAGAGGCCACTTTAATATTGTTGACGTTAATGGGGCCCACCTCGCTTTTTTTCCTCTCTCTTTGGCTTGTATCCATTCGGCCCCATTCAGCCTACTGTTTTAAGACTTTTACCCCCATCCAGGTGTCAATATTTTCCTGGCGAGCGGTAGCGAGCCAGCATATTTGTATTTTTGTTTTGACAGCAAGCTAAATTTGTACATTTTTCGATAGAAAAAAATTCTCCGGTGAAGCCTGATATCTCCATACAATGCAGGCTCGCTATCGCTCGCCAGGAAGAAATCGACACCAGGATGGGGATAAACGTCTTAAAACAGTAGGCTGAATGGAGCCGAATGGATACAAGCCAGAGAAAGAGAAAGAAAGCAGGTGACCCCCCTTAACAAATAAATCAATAAACTACACAACCTACATACAGACGGGGTACACAGAGAAATAAACCTACACGTGTACGCAGAACTTAAGGCCCAAGGACACATTTCATTATACATCAAGACGCTACCACTACCCCTGCTACCAGACTGCAGGAAGCTGTTTGTACCAGTCATCTTATTTTACTGGAGCCCATGGTGGTGCTTAGGATGAGGATGGTGGTGGTGGTGGTGTTGTTG
The DNA here is from genome assembly GCA_032716605.1 of Paralithodes platypus. Classification (NCBI taxonomy): domain Eukaryota; kingdom Metazoa; phylum Arthropoda; class Malacostraca; order Decapoda; family Lithodidae; genus Paralithodes; species Paralithodes platypus. Next base: position 23,131,237 of record CM064516.1, on the reverse strand, counting down.
TTGTTGTTGTTGTTGTTGTTTATGATGATGTTGGTGGTGGTGCTATAGTATTCATGACGCTGTTGTTGTTGGTGGTGGTGTTTATGTTGGTGATGTTGTTGGTGGTAGTGTTTATGTTGGTGATGTTGTTGTTGGTGGTGGTGGTTGTGTTTATGTTGGTGATGTTGTTGTTGGTGGTGGTGGTAGTGTTTATGTTGGTGATGTTGTTGTTGTTGGTGGTGGTTGTGTTTATGTTGGTGATGTTGTTGTTGTTGGTGGTGGTAGTGTTTATGTTGGTGATGTTGTTGTTGGTGGTGGTGGTAATGGTTATGTTGTGGGTGATGGTTTGTTGGTGGTGGTTGTGTTTATGTTGGTGATGTCGTTGTTGTTGGTGGTGGTGGTTGTGTTTATGTTGGTGATGTCGTTGTTGTTGTTGGTGGTGGTTGTGTTTAGTGTTCGGTGGGGATGTTGTTGTTGGTGGTGGTGGTTGGTGTTTAATGTTGGTGATGTCGTTGTTTTGTTGTTGGTGGTTGGTTGTGTTTATGTTAGGGGATGTGGGTTGTTGGTTGGTGGTGGTTGTGTTTATGTTGGTGATGTTGTTGTTGTTGGTGGTGGTTGTGTTTATGTTGGTGATGTCGTTGTTGTTGTTGGTGGTGGTTGTGTTTATGTTGTTGTTGTTGGTGGTGGTGGTTGTGTTTATGTTGGTGATGTCGTTGTTGTTGGTGGTGGTGGTTGTGGTTTATGTTGGTGAGGGGTCGTTTGTTGTTGTGGGGGTTTGTGTTTATGTTGGTCGATTGTCGTTGTTGTTGTTGGTGGTGGTTGTGTTTATGTTGGTGATGTTGTTGTTGTTGGTGGTGGTGGTTGTGTTTATGTTGGTGATGTCGTTGTTGTTGGTGGTGGTGGTTGTGTTTATGTTGGTGATGTTGTTGTTGGTGGTGGTGGTTGTGTTTATGTTGGTGATGTCGTTGTTGTTGTTGGTGGTGGTTGTGTTTATGTTGTTGTTGTTGGTGGTGGTGGTTGTGTTTATGTTGGTGATGTCGTTGTTGTTGGTGGTGGTGGTTGTGTTTATGTTGGTGATGTCGTTGTTGTTGGTGGTGGTTGTGTTTATGTTGGTGATGTCGTTGTTGTTGTTGGTGGTGGTTGTGTTTATGTTGGTGATGTTGTTGTTGGTGGTGGTGGTTGTGTTTATGTTGGTGATGTCGTTGTTGTTGTTGGTGGTGGTTGTGTTTATGTTGGTGATGTCGTTGTTGGTGGTGGTTGTGTTTATGTTGGTGATGTTGTTGTTGTTGTTGGTGGTGGTTGTGTTTATGTTGGTGATGGTCTTTGGGTTGTTGTTGGTGGTGGTTGTGTTTATGTTGGTGATGTCGTTGTTGTTGTTGGTGGTGGTTGTGTTTATGTTGGTGATGTCGTTGTTGTTGTTGGTGGTGGTTGTGTTTATGTTGGTGATGTCTGTTTGTTTTGTGTGGTTGGTGGTTTGTGTTTATGTTGGTGATGTCGTTGTTGTTGTTGGTGGTGGTTGTGTTTATGTTGGTGATGTCGTTGTTGGTGGTGGTGGTTGTGTTTATGTTGGTGATGTTGTTGTTGGTGGTGGTGGTGGTTGTGTTTATGTTGGTGATGTCGTTGTTGTTGGTGGTGGTGGTTGTGTTTATGTTGGTGCTGTTGTTGTGGTGTGTTGGTGGTGGTGTTTGTGTTTATGTTGGTGATGTCGTTGTTGTTGTTGGTGGTGGTTGTGTTTATGTTGGTGATGTTGTTGTTGGTGGTGGTGGTAGTGTTTATGTTGGTGATGTTGTTGTTGGTGGTGGTGGTTGTGTTTATGTTGGTGATGTTGTTGTTGTTGGTGGTGGTTGTGTTTATGTTGGTGATGTCGTTGTTTGTTGTTGGTGGTGGTTGTGTTTATAGTTGGGTGATGTTGTGTTGTTGGTGGTGGTGGTTGTATTTTGGTGGTGATGCCTCCCCCCCCCCCCCCCCCCCCCCCCCCACCCGTCGTTGTTGTTTGTTGTGTGTATGTTCCTCCAAACGCTGCCTTGTGACGAACCGCCCCCAAGGCCCCGAATAAGGCCAAGGCCATAATCCGAGCGCCCCCAAAGAACCCCCTCCCTGCCGACCACAATATAACGCCCTGGGTGCACCGAAGCCACTCCATGGCGGGGAGCGAGGAGGGTGCGGAAACGCCCGGGAAACCAAAGCCCCACCCAGGGCCTCTGTGCCTCTCAGCAATTATGAAGGGAGAAGTTGAGGGGCCAAAGAAGAATGTGTACGCTTTGGCTTCCAAGTCAGGGTAGAGTGGGAGGTCAATCCACCGTTAGAGATGCCGGTCCACTTGAGACTCCTAGAAAATATATAAGTAAAAGGAACAGTCAGAGTAAGCTATGGGTATGGCAGAGATCGCTCAGTTCTCACTCTGATAGACCAGCCCATCACCACTGGTGATGTCGTTGTTGTTGGTGGTGGTGGTAGTGTTTATGTTGGTGATGTTGTTGGTGGTGTTTATGTTGGTGTTGGTGTTGGTGCCTTGGTGGTGGTGGTTGTGTTTATTAGTGGTGATGGGGGGAATTTTTTTTTGTTTGGTTTCCGTTTTGGGGGGGGGTGTGTTGTTGGTGGTGGTGGTAGTGTTTATGTTGGTGATGTTGTTGGTGGTGTTTATGTTGGTGTTGGTGTTGGTGCCTTGGTGGTGGTGGTTGTGTTTATGTTGGTGATGTCGTTGTTGTTGGTGGTGGTGGTAGTGTTTATGTTGGTGATGTTGTTGGTGGTGTGTGATGTTGGGGGGGGGGGGTGTTGGTGTTGGTGCCTTGGTGGTGGTGGTTGTGTTTATGTTGGTGATGTCGTTGTTGTTGGTGGTGGTGGTAGTGTTTATGTTGTTATTGTTCATGTTGTTTTTAGTGGTGGTGTTGATAGACGTGATATTTCTGTGGGTGGCTATGATGTTGGTGGTGGTTAAGGAAATTTAATTATAAATTAAGACACTACCACCACCATCACCAGGCTGCAGGAAGTTGTTTGTACTAATCAGCTTATGTTAATGGAACTAATTGTAGTTTTATTGTTGTTGTTGTTGTTGGTGGTGGTGGTGGTGGGGTTGTTGGTGATGGTTGATGATGTTGGTGGTGATGGTGATAAACGTAATATTTCTGTGTGTGGCTATGATGTTGATGTTGGTATTTCATTATAGACCAAGACGCTACTCTAAATATGTTAAAGGAAGTGTTTGTATCCGTCATCGTGTGTTAATGGGGCTCATGGTTATGTAGTGGGGCTTGATGATGTTGTTGCTATTGGTGTTGTTGGTAAGTGATGGTACTGTTTTGTTGTTGTTGTTGTTGTTGTTGTTGTTGGTGGTGGTGGTGGTGTACCACGGTGATGGCAGGTGATAGTACTGGTATGCTTACTTTTGTGGACGTGGTAACAGTGGTGATATGTTTACATAATATTTAAATATATATTCTAATTATGAAAATATATATCCCGGGTATATATATATATATATATGTATATATATATAGATATATATAATACTATATAATATATATATATATATA